>CM053589.1:6148412-6177484 GCA_028646515.1 Pseudochirops corinnae | reverse complement strand
AATTTTATTTTTAGATATCATTCCTTCATATTCAACTCACCCTGTGCCCTCTGTCCATATATACATATACATTCATACATATACATTCATACATATACACATATATGTATGTATGTGTATATATGTATATGTATATACATATATATTTTTCCCTTCAACTATCCTAGAAAAGTCTCATGAGTTACAAATATTGTCTTTCCATGTAGGAATGTAAACAGTTCAACTTTAATAAGTTCCTTATGATTTTTTTTCTGTTTACCTTTTCATGCTTTTCTTAATTCTTATATTTGAAAGTCAAATTTTCTGTTCAGCTCTGATCTTTTCATCAAGAATGTTTGAAAGTTCTCTATTTCATTGAATGTCAATTTTGTCCCCTGAAGTATTATACTCAATTTTGCTGGGTAGGTGATTCTTGGTTTTAACCCTAGCTCCTTTGACCTCTGGAATATCATATTCCAAGCCCTTCGATCCCTTACTGTAGAAGCTGTTAGATCTTGTGTTATCCTGATTGTGTTTCCACAATACTCAAATTGTTTCCTCCTGGCTGCTTGTAATATTTTCTCCTTGACCTGGGAACTCTGGAATTTGGCTATAATATTCCTAGGAGTTTTCTTTTTGGGATCTTTTTTAAGAGGCTATTGGTGAATTCTTTCAATTTCTATTTTACCCTCTTTTTCTAGAATATCAGGGCAGTTTTCCTTGACAATTTCTTGAAAGATGATGTCTAGGTTCTTTTTTTTTGATCATGACTGTCAGGTAGTCCAATAGCTTTTTAATTATCTCTCCTGGATCTACTTTCCAGATCAGTGGTTTTTCCAATGAGATATTTGACATTGTCTTCTATTTTTTCGTTCTTTTGGATATGTTTTATAATATCTTGATTTCTCATAAAGTCATTAGCTTCCATTTGCTCCATTCTAATTTTGAAGGAATTATTTTCTTCAGTAAGCTTTTGGACCTCTTTTTCCATTTGACCAATTCTGCTTTTTAAGGCATTCTTCTCCTCATTGGCTTTTTGGACCTCTTTTGCTGTTTGAATTAGTTTATTTTTTAAGGTGTTATTTTCTTCAGTATCTTTTTGGGTCTCCTTTAGCAAGCTGTTGATTTGTTTTTCATGAATTTCTTGTATCACTCTCATTTCTCTTCCCAATTTTTCCTCTACTTCTCTTACTTGATTTTCAAAATCCTTTTTGAGCTCCTCCATGGCCTGCTACCAATTCATATTTTTCTTGGAGGTTTTTGATGGAGGTGTTTTGACTTTGTTGTCTTCTTCTGGTTGCATGATTTGTTCTTCTTTTTCACCAAAGAAAGATTCTGTAGTCTGATTTTTCCCCTCTCTTTGCTCATTTTCCCAAACAATTACTTGACTTTTGAGTCTTTGCCAAAGTAGGACTCTGCTTCCCAAGTGGAGAGTGCTCTGTCCTAAATTTCTGTGGTTTTGCACAGTTGTTGTCAGAGCTTCTTCTAGGCAACTGTGAATTTTCGGTTCTTCTATGGTAATATGATCAAAGGAGAAGTGTTTGCTCCTCCCACTGTCTGGTCTCTGGTCTGTGAGTCACCACAGGTACTTTTTTTGCCTCAGAACTGTGAAGAGGATTCTCTCTCCATAGTCACTACAAGTTCTGTCATGCCAGTGCTCCTTCTCACCCCAGGACTACCACCCAAGACTACAACCTAGATCCAAGCAGGGCAAAGTAAGAGCAATTGCCCTCCAATCAGCCACTTGATCCTCCCACCATTTCTGGGCCTGGAGCTCTGGAAGCAGCTGCTGCTGCCTCTGCTGCTGCTCTTGCTGCCACTGCTGCTGCAGCTACCACCACCTTCATTGCCTCAGGCTGGGACCAGGAAATGCTCTTCTCTCACCCAGTTTCAATAGAGTTTCCCCACTGACCTTTTACTTTATCTTTGGTGTTTATGGGTCGAGAAGTCTGGAAACCACCACAGCTGCCTGTAATTAAATCTCCTGACCAGGCTGTGCTGGTTGCAGCCCATGTAGGACTGTGCTCTGCTCCCAACCCTGTGTGGTAGACCCTTCCTGTTGTCCTGTCAGGTGGTCTTCAACTGGAGACATGTTTCACTCTGTCATTTTGTGGGTTCTGTAGCTCTAAAATTTGTTTAGAGTCATTTTTTACCAGTATTCGGAGGGGTTTGAGGGAAGAGCTCAAGCAAGTTCCTGCTTTTACTCTGCCATCTTGGCTCTGCCCCCCAGTTGTTGTTTTTTTAAAGCAAACCAGAAAGTCTTGAAGGATATTGAATCATGTCTTGTTTATGACCTATGGGAAATTGCTTTGTTGTCTAGATGGGGCTAAATGGTGATCCTTGGCAATAGCCATTCTTTAATGAATAGTTTCTCCACACGCATGTAAAAGCATAACTACTTGGAGTTCTATGTATTATTTAGAACACAGGTTCCTAACTTGGAGTCCATGAACTTGTTTTAAAAAATTTTGATCACTATTTCAATATGGTTGGTTTCCTTTGTAAACCTATGTAGTTTATGTTATGCATTTAAAAGGATTATTCTGAGAAGGGGGTCATGGGCTTTGCCAGGTTGCCAAATGAATACATGACACAAACAGAGAAAAGGTTAAGAACCCTCAGCTTTGATCAAAACTAAATCCATATTAAACAAAGTACTTTGTTTGAAGCCAACTAACACATTTTATGAAGTTGATACTTGAAGTGATAATGCAAAAATATGCTTTGAGCAAAATATTTTGGCAATTCTAAGACTATCATTTTCAGAGATGGTGCCAGTCTATATTGTAAAAGGAAATTCCTTGCTAGAAACTCCTTAAATCAATGATATCATAAATCTAGGGGGGAAATACGGTTTCATAAAATGAATCTAGCACTGCATACTCTTACAATATATGTAATAAAATCCTAATAGAATATTTTTAATTAAGAATACCAGTTAACAGAAGATGTTATTCAGTGAATTAATATTTTAAATGATTAAATTTTAATATTAAAATTATATGTCTTTCTTCCATTATACACCATCTTGAGAATTTTAAAAAAAAACATTTTCTCAGTTTGATTTCCCTCTTTCTCTACTGGTCTACCCATGGATTAGAATAGTGAAAAAATGTGCTAGATGTTATATAGTCCTTTGATAAAGACGTATCTGAAAAGCCCAGGAAAAGCTTCCATAGGTATTTAAAGGCTAAAACTATCACATAGCTTATCTGAATCACATGCATGCACAAAAATTCAACTAAATGAAGAAAGGATATATTGAAGAGTAAAAGGTCAAAAGAATGAAAATATTAAATATCTCCTTTCCCTAACTATCTCAAGTTCTCTCTTTTTTTTTTTTGACTGAAAAGTTGTAGTATACTACATGTGGAGTTTTTATATATAACACAGATGGTTGTATTTTCTTTTCTTTTCTTTCTTTTTTTTTTTTGCTTTTGGGAGGCAGAAGGTAGGGCAGTTGAGGTTAAGTGACTTGCCTAAGGTCACATGGCTAGTTTGTGTGTGTTTGTGTGTGTGTGTGTGTGTGTGTGAATTAAATGTTTGAGGCTGGATTTGAAATCAGGTCCTCCTGACTCTTGGGCCAGTGCTCTATTAACTGAGCCACCTAGCCATCCCCATAGTTACATTTTCAATTAGAATTGTCTGAGAGCAGATAAAGATGATGGCCCCTTGTAAAACAGCTATATTCCAGATAGGAAGCAGAATATCAGAAACATTCAGAGTTAAATATTGCCTTTATGGTTTTTTAAAGTTATATAGAAACGACTATCTTTTAAAATTATATTATAAGTAAGGAAAAACTAAGCCATTGCAATTTCATCCAGATAGTACTTCAAAAACCAAACTTGACAAAACTTACATGGATCCATGACCTCATTCATTCCTCCACTAGTAGAGATAGCAACCCTTCAATGTCTTTTCATCAGGTATGATTCAGTCCATGTCCTTCCATAAGTTATATAAAGAGGTTGTTTCTCTAAAGAGGATGGACACCATTTTCTGGTTTTATAAGACAATTCTTTTGTAGTTTGATTGGTATGGCACTAAGTCAATTCATTTAAGTGGAATTGTTATTTTTATTTCATTGGTTTGGCCTATCCATAAGCAATTAATATTTTTCCCAATTGTTTAGATTTTCTTTATTTGTGTGAAAAGTGTTTTGTAATTGTGTTCATATAGTCCCTCAGTTTGTCTTGACAGGCAGACTCCCAAGTGTTTTATATTGTTTGCAGTTATTTTAAATGGAATTTCTTTCTATCCCTTCCTACTAGGTTTTGTTGGTAATATATAGAAATGCTGCAACTTTGCTAAAGTTTTTAATTGTTTCAACTAGTTTTTTAGTTGATTCTCTAGGGTTTTCTAAGTATACTGTCATATCTTCTGCAAAGAGTGATGTTTTTTTCCTCATTGCCCATTTTTATTCCTTCAACTTTTTTCTCATCTTACTATCGTAGCTAGCATTTCTAATACAATATTGAATAAAAGTGATGACAATGGACATATTTGCTTCACCTCTGATCTTATTGGGAAAGCTTCTAGCTAATCCCCATTACAGATAATATTGCCCTTGGTTTTAGATAGCTACTACTTACCATTTTAAGAAAGTCTCCATTTATTCCTTCACTTTTTAATGTTTTTTTAAAAAATATAATAATGGGTATTATATTCTATCAAAAGCTTTTTGTTCATCTATTGCTATAATCATATGATTTTTGATGTTTTTAAAATGTCTTTTATACTATTTCTAACTACTAGAAGTCATACTTATGTCTACTTATACCCACTATTTTCTGTTTACACTTTGTGTTATCTGAAACCTTGATTTATCTGATATTATATTGTTCTGTGATGTACAGCCACAATCAAGTCAACAAACATTTATTAAGCTTTACTATATGTCAGGCAGTGTGCTAAGCACTAGGTATATGAACAGAAACAAAAAGAAGACAGTCTCTCCCCTTACATTCTAATGGGAGAAAGCAACACACAAAACAAAGCTAAAAAGCTGGGGTAAGAGAAGGAAGGTAAAAAAAAAAAAAGAAATCTAAGGGTAACCAGGTGGTGCAGTAGATAGAACACCAGTCCTGGACTCAGGAGGATCTGAGTTCAAATCCGCCTGAAATACTTACTATCTGTGTGAACCTAGGCAAGGAGCAGAGTTAGAATTCATTATGATTCTCTAATCTCTTATCCCACCTCCCAACCCTGCCCCAATCTGAGCTTGCTGCATCCTAACTTGTGGACAACCCAGCACCTTTTAAAAGGCAAGATGATCTTTGTTTCATGGTCAGGAATATGTATGTTTCATTACTGTGCACTCCTTACAAAGAGACTGTTGACCTTAGACATCAGTCATGATGTCTAATTCTGAACTGAATTCTGAACTGAAATCCAGCTGAAAGAGCTCAGGACAGTCAAGAGATTCTAGATGGGGCTTGAGTATCTTCTCCAATGATTTGCTTCTCTGTTGTTCATTCAGGATGTGACCTGTGCAGATCTCTGATCCTCTATGTGCTTTCAGCTCCTCATTTATAAAATTTGACTAATACATATTGGTTGTTGATTTGTTTAGAGAGCTCTGAATTAAAGACTCTGCATGAGTCCAACTCTGCTCAGTTACTCTGAACAACCCCCACTGAAGTCCATGAGCATTGAACAAATAAGTGTCAGAGAGTAACAGCAGAAATTAACATTTTTTTAAAAAATAGCATTTAAATTCGTTGTGCAGCTTAGTCCCACTTGGCCAAGGAACCACTGTCACAGAATTAAATTTCTACTTTTACTTTAGACAATCTTTGTTTTTAATAAAGGTACCTATTTAATTAGAAGGGCCTAGGATTGCTAACGTGGTGTAATAAGATACCTTAGGCTCACAAAATAAGTCCCATTAACTTAAACAACAGCGTATATTATAAAACTTAACATTAAAAAATTGAAAATCCTTAAAAGGCTGCTCTGTATAATGTGCTACACTCTAACTAGCTGAGATTTGTACACAATAGTGCAGTTTCACCACGAGCAGCAGGCACACCAGTGAGATAAAATAAACTGGCTTTATGGACCTGAGCAATTGATTTTTAATGACATTCTCCTTGGCTCTAATGGCACCCAATGAGGGTGATCCAGTTTCCCTTTGGCCTCTGGTGGACTCAGCTAAATAATGCCTATGCATTTCCATTTGAATTATATTAAATAAAATTAAGTTGCTCTGCTATGGCCAATTTTTTTTAAAAAGTCCAGCAAACCACTCTTCCGTCAGCAGACTCAGTTGGACTCCCATATTTCTGTTGTACATTTTGTAAATTAGAGACCTCTAACTTTTGAGAGCAAGGGTTCTTACTCTTGCAGTTAAATGTGTGAATCCATTATTTCAAAATGTTCTTAATTTGAAGACTGTATAATTAGCAAAGGGAATTGGCATATGCTTTCAAAGAGCTAAGAAAGTTTTATTTTTTCCATCAGTTACATACCTTAGGTCACTACAAGACATGACTAGATAGGTCGTTTCTTATTCATCTAGTTTTAAGTGTTCTATACCCTTGAAATTATGTCTATTTTTTAAAATGTCTATTTTTTTCATCCATCCATCTACCTATCTTTCCATCTAGCCATCTTTTTTATTTAGCCTGGAACACAGTAGGTGTTGTTGACTTGATGTGTAAAGAAGCTTCTCCTGAGGGTCTTCCGCTACCAGTACAGGTCTAAAATGTCCTCTGTAACTTAGCACCTTAGACAGTTGCCTGGGGTACTTATGAAAAGGTTAAGTTACTTGCTTAGGATCACAAAGTTAGTATGTGTCAGAAGCTGACCTTGAACCCAGGTTTTCTTGCCTCTGAAGTCAATTCTTTATCCCTGTGCCATAGTACCTCTCATTCATCTTTGTGTTCCCAGGGCCAGTGCAGTACCTGCATATAGTAAGCACTTAATACATTGAATTGAACTGAACTAGGTAGATGTAAAAAGTTGGCATATTTAATTATCTAAACCACTGCAAAGTGTGACATGATTAACTAATCATATCAATAACAACCCACTTGTCTAAGAACCATAATTTCTCCGAGTTAACATATTGGCAGCTTCAGAAACATTCTTTGTCCCAAGAAAAAATAAGAATCCTTAGCTTTGGATTTACTTTGCTGTTTGAAATGGAAGCAAATGGAGAAAAACTTGCATCCAGGCAACGGTAACATGCACCATGGAAGAAAAGCAAGAGTACTTATATCTCTTCTCATTCAGACCATGGATTGAGTCATCTATCCAAGAAGGTCTTTGGTAACATGGGAATCTCCGTTACACATATTCATCTACAAAGTGGCTGTCTCTTTCACCTAAGATATCCAGGCAAAACAACTATGTGTCTCTCTCAGTTTGGGGCCTTCAGTAAATAATTATTGGGTTTTAATTGCTTTCCATTGGCTAGTTAATTTGGTAGTAAATAGAAAGACCAGCTCTATCACCAAAGAGTTTACATCTGTTTCTCATACAGCTTAACCACCCATGGTGCCTTCAGCTATCCCCTACTGCTGGCCAGTTCACCCATTTATTGATTTTTTTCCCTACCCTTTTAAAAAAGATGAAAGTACCTAAAAGCTTTTTGCATGTTTGTGTGTGTGCATCTGCAAGCACGTGTGTGTTCATAAGAGAAATGTTTTAAGTTAACTAAACAGCTGCTAGGTGAGAGGAGGTCATTTAGAAATGAATTACTCTCTGCTTCTGTACCCCTCAGTGGTAGAACTGGCATAAACCCCACAATTAGTAAGTGATGACAACACCTTAAAGATAATTAGTTAACAATGAGTTGAAAGCCCAATAACCCCTTTAACACCTCATAGTTTATGCTTCAAATGAAATGCTTTGAGATAATTGAAAATAGATCTTGTCTTATTGCCATAAGTTACAAACAACAGTAAAAATAAAAATATTCCTATTGTCTATCACCAGATGCCTTAGCAAACTCATTCACCATATCTCCCAACTCCCAAACAGTTCTTTTTGTCAAAAATCAATGAGTTATTAGAATATGCCTCCATCAAAAAGTTATTCTTTTTCTTTCTCCAAAAATCCCTCCCTGTTTTGTGTGAATGATATCAAATCCATTGGTGTTTGATCTTTTAAGCAAAACAACAACAAAAAAACCCAAACCACTAATTTCTTCTAAATTATTGATCATGTAAACTGAGCAGTTAAGCCATGATTTATACTGAAATCATCCAACAAAGAGCTCCAGCTAGATTGAGAATTTAGCCATGACAATGAATGTTAGGGTAGGTCTGCAGGCTAGTTGGTGGGGTGGAGAGGAGACTGTCTATAAAAAATCTGTCTTTCTCAGGTTCAGCATTTTACAATGTATTTTTCATTCCTCTCTGGCTGTCCTTCTTGATTATCTGCTTTAATTCCAAGATCCTCCAGAGGTCATTTAGTTTACTCCTTTGCCTCAAGGGAAAGTTGCATTTAAATCACCTCAGTCACATACTTCATTTCTCCTGTTGCCAAACATCTCTAGGGAAGATTTCCTTCTCATTTGGGGTAACTTGAGTATGTTGAAAATAGTTTCAGGCAAATAGGCTGATACTTAAGCATCTAAAATGAACAACATCTCAAGACAAACACTATAACCATAAACTCTAATTAAACTGGTGATCTAAAGATATAAAAAAAATCCTTTTAGAACTAGAAGAAAGAAGGGATTTTAATCAATCAACTATTGTCTCTTAGAAACAAAATTGATGGGTTTGAGCACACAAAGATAAAAGTTGATGCTATAAGTAGAAATTTTTTCACAAGAAGTAGAATTAATTCAGGGTACAGAGTACAACAAGAAGGCAGCTTCTTGAAGAAAAGCAGAGATATGGTGAGGGTTGGGAGAAGACAGGTAAGAATCTCAAGGCAGAGTATTTGAACAGAAGACCATGATGCAGTGAGAATAGGGAAGGGAACATGGCTTCCTGAGGAGGAGGCAGTCTCCTCTCTCCTCAGTTATGGTACTAATGTTATGGGACCAGGAAGAATACCCTTCCCCTCTCATGTCAGCACCTTGGGTTAAAGTCCTGATCATACGTTTCCTCCCAGTTATGGTTCTATAAGATTATTTTGCACTATATGGAACAATATCTCTAAAAGAAAAGATAGCAAAAACATATTTGCATTAAATATGTTAGATAAAAATCTGCCATCCAGAATCTATAAGCAACTAATATATAAAGCTAACGACACACATTCCCCAATGGAGCAAAGAACATGTTCTATAAAGGACATGAACAAGCAACTTACAGAGGAAATACAAACTGGCAACCACTTTAAAAGATGGCCAAGTTCTACAAAAGTCAGATAAATACAAATCAGAACAATCTTAAGATATCACTTTGTACCCAACACAGTGGTAATAACTTGTTTAAAAAAAGATTAAAATCCACTATTAAGGGATCTAGAGGGAAATAAGCACTCTAAAGCAGTATTTGTAGGATGGCAGATTGCTACAAACATTTTAGAGAACATGGTATCATGGAGCAAGTATCACAAAATTGATCTTTCCTTCGAATCCAGCACCTTTGTTGCTGGGATTCTGTTTCAAACAAATAATATTAATGGTGGAAAAGCAAATGCAGAATACAGTCATAGCTACTAATAATTGTAAAAAAAAAAGGAGAAATAATCTATTATGTTCAACAATGAAAGAACAATGGAATAAATTATTATAGATTAGTGTAGTAGAATACAATTTGGAGACAGCTAGGTGGCTTAAAGGATAGAAGCCTGGTTCAAATCCAACCTCAGCTACTTATTAGCTTGGTGACCCTGGGCAAGTTACTTAAGCTCTGTTTGTCTTAATCTACTGGAGTAGGAAATGGCAAAGGACTCCAGTATCTTTGCCAAGAAAACCCCACGTACAGCCTTGATGTGCTACAGTCCACAGGGTTACAAAGAATTGGATATGACTGAACGATACAACATGGTGCCAAAAAAAATGAAAATATGAAGCATATGAGGTGATGAAAAGCAACATCAACAGAAAAAAAATCGTATTCACTCTGCCTAGTAATGTACGTATACAAATACATGTATGTATGTATGTGTGTACTATATATGTATGTCTATATACATGCAATAATCTTAAAGATAAGGAAAGAAAGATAAAAACAGTCCAAGTGGCAGCACTTCCAGTAGATTTAGATTGAGACACAAAACAAAATCATTCTCTTGGCTTGCTGGTTGTCAATTTGTTCTTCCTTGTTAAAGATTAGAGTTTCAGGGTAAGAGAAAAGTCTCTTCTATTTATTTGATTTGGTTGTTGTTAATGCTAGTTTTTAGGTTCGCAATAAAAGAAAATGTTAAATAATTGGAATTATTTGACTTTTATCATAAAATGTCAATTATTTTTAGTGGAATCAGTCCATCAATGAACATTTATCAAGTATATACAATATAACGCAATCTGATTTTATATGAATTTAGTCAAGAGCATCAATCAGTTCACAAATGTTTATTCAGCATTTACTAGATTCCGGGCACAGCAACCGCCAATACGAAAGGGAGATTGTCCATATCCCCAAGGAAGGTCTATCCTATTGGGTAGATGCAACAGGTTCCCAGATTAGTAAATACAGGATATACTCAAAATAAATATGTGATGACCCATGGGGGACACGAATAGCTGGGAGAATCTGGAAGAATCCCATGGAAAAAGATAACAATTGAATTGAGCTGAGTCTAAAAGACAGAGATGAAGAGGGAAAATATTTCAGGAATAGGGAACAGCCTTTGCAAAGTCACAGAAAAAGGGAGATGCAGTGTCATATGTCAGGAATAACAAATTAGTCAGTTTGTCTATAGTATAGTAAATGCAAGAAGGAATAATGTGTAATCATCCTGGATAGGTAACCTGGAACCAGAGTGTGGAGGAATTTAAACACTAAGCAAAGGAGTATGTGTTTTATTCTAAAGGCAATAGAAAATCACAGAAGCTTCTTAAGCTTCTTGAGGGACTTGGTCAGGTGTATACTTTAGGAATATCAGTTTGAAAACTGTGTGAAGGACAGATTGGAAAGGGGAGAGGCTTGGGGCAGAAAGACTGATTGAAGGTTATTGTAACAGTCCAACTGAGAGGTGATGAGGTACTGAACTAATATGGCTATGGTAATAGATGTGAGAGATGCCAGGTCTTGGCATCCATCTGGACAGCAGGAACAAGAGAGGATTGAAGAGCCTAGGATGACTTCTAGGGTACAAACCTGTATGATTACCAGAAAGGTGGTGCCTTCATCAGAAATAGGGAAGTTTGGAGGAAAGATGAGCCCAGGGGAAAAGATCAGTTCTGTTTTGTATACGTTGAGTTTGAGAGGCCTTTGGGACAGTTGGATTAAATCCCCTTTCCTCCTCAATCTGACTTTTCTTCCTGCCCCAAAGGAATATTGTTTTCACTGAGATGGCTTCTAATGTACTGTAGCTGTCATGATGAATTGGAGGCAGTCTTGTTTCCTGAGAGCAGGAGACCATTATCCTGTCACAGAGTTCTTTTCCTGTGACTTTATTTTTATTATAACAAATGACCAAGGGAAAAAAATGTATGAAACAATCTGCACGGACAATCCCAAATTGCCTTCCTCTGTTCTGACGGTAAGTACAGCAGAGTGACAATTGCTTACAGCTGCCCTTTAACTGGATCACTGGTTGAAAGCACCATTATAAAAGCTGAGGCTTTCAAAAGCACTTTTTATATTTTGATAGAACAGCTTCAATTGAGTTGGCTACATAGCTGCTCCAATATAAATAAAGTAAGTATAGGGTAGAAAAGGTAACATCAATACTTAAAAGTGATGGTGGGGAGAAGAGTAGCAGCATCTCCAGTGCATGTCTTTCAAAGAGTTTCCATTGTGTAGCATCCTAGATAGTTTCTATAAGTAGGCAGGTTTTCTGCCAAATTATGTTAGATCCCAGTTTCAATTTGAATTTAAGCTGGCTACAATCCTGTGACTTCCCCACCTTGTGTTTAATTAACTGATTAGCCATCACTAGCATTACTAGAAGTGTAGCATCAACACCATGTTATAGGTGATGAAGGAAAATACAGGACTAAGAAAGGATTACAGAAGGCTATAATGAAAGATGTTCTAAATCAAAAGTGTCTGGCCCTCAATTTCCCTGATCTCTCCCAACAAATATAGGATTGGAGTAGTGATTTGGCTTCTAATAAGCAAAAATAGTATTAATGTTGAATGGTTACATAGTTACTTTATCCTGTACCTGGAGTTCATGTCCATTCCTTGTTAGTGAATTTAACTCTTCAGAAATCCATTTGGATGATATTGAGCTGTCCTAAGGGTATAAAAGAACAGTTGGTTCATAGGAAATTTTTGTTTAAAAAATTAACTTTGGGCCTAAGTGTGTATTTCAGTGTTTTTCTGCTGGATACTTTCCTTCCCAGTTTCTTGCTACAACAAAAAGTGCTAGTATGAACATTTTTGTATTTATGGAGCCCATTCCTTTTCTCTTTTACATTCCTAAATTATATATCCAGAAGTTGTACCATTGGGTCAAAGGGTGTGTGTGTGTGTGTGTGTGTGTTACACATATGTGTACATGTATATCATGTATACATGTATACACTATACTTTTCATGTATAATTTCAAGTTGTTTTCCAGAATGACTGTAACAATTCATACATAGCTCTACCAGTAGAGCATTAGTGTGCCTGTCTTCCCACACTACCAACACTTACCATTTTTGTCTTTTGTCAAATCTTTGCCAGTGAAATGAATCCTCAGTTATTGTGACTTGCAGTTTTCTTGTCATTACTGATTTGATTTGGTGCATTATTTCATGTAGTTGTCAATAGCAAACAATTCTTTGGAAGCATGTGCATATCCTTTCACCTTTCAAAAATTGATGACTTTGTCTTAAATTCCTTTGTAGCTTAAATATCAGAGACAGGTGATTATCCATCTCTCTGTCTATCTATTTATCTACAAAACCCCTCACTATTATAAAGGCAGCTAGGTAGCATAGAGGATACGGCAAGACTTGAGTTCAAATTGAGCTTATGCTCTTTAATCTTAGGCAAATCACTTAACTGCCATCTGCCTCAGTTTTTTATATCTGTAAAAAGGCGATGATAATAGTACCTATCTCCCAGGGTTGCTGTGAGGATAAAATGAGATAGTGTTTGTAAAAGGCTTTGCAAACTTTAACTTGCTATATAAATGTGAGCTATTATTATATCAGACATTTATCAGAGCTATTCACTATTGAAACTTCCCCCTAATTTACTGTTTCTCTTCTTATTATATCTACATGGATTTTGTTGGTATAAAAACTTTGCAATTTTATATAATCAAAATAACATTTTATCTTTTATGGCTATCTCTGTTCCTTGTTTAGTTAAAAATTTTATCTTCAGCTAGAATTGTTTAAAGTAAATACTCTTTCCATTCTCTAATTTTTTTTTTCATGATGTGACCTTTTAAATTTAGGTCATATGTGCATTTGGAACTTACTGTTGCATATTGTATAAGGTCCTCATCTGAATATGATTTCTGTTCAATTATGTTCTAATTTTCTCAGTAATTTTTGTTGAATAGGGTGTCTTAACCATAATAATTAGAATATTTTGGATTTATCAAAAACTAGACTACTGTGTTCAGTTGCTTTTGGGCTTTGATGTTCCATTGATCAATTAAAAATATTTTTTAACCAATACAAATCATTTTAATTATTACTACTTTATAATATAGCTTGAGATTTGGTAATACTAGGTCTTCTTCATTGGGTTTTTTTATTACTTGCCTTGAGATTCTTGGCATTTTGTCCCTCCAGACAAATTCTGTTGTTATTTTAACCATTCTTTAAAATAGTCCCTTAGTAGTTTGATGGGAATGGCACTAAATCTGTAAATTAGCTAGGCCACAAGATGACGTTTTTTACTATATTGACATGGCTTCTCTTAGACCATTTCCACCCCAATGAAATGTTTAATCCTATTTTGTTTCAGTTTAACAACAACAACAACAACAACAAAAGTGGTTTCATTTTCTATCACAGAAAATATATGTTATTTCCAGGGTGCCAGATTATTTTCACCATAAACATGATCTCTGTCACACATTTCCAATTTCAACCTATTTGTCTCCATTTGATTTACATTGAGCCCAAAACAAATTAATTATTGGGAATTTTTATTGAAAATTAATTAGGTGACTAAAGTGCCCATGGCAGAATATCCTACCAGTGCCTCTTTCTTCCTGGGTCTCCAGCATTTTCCAGTTAAAACACCTAGCAACTTAAAGAAATCCATAAAATGAACAAGATAATTAGTTCCAGAGTGGAACTCAATCTCTTTGAAATCAGATGCTTTCTTCTAGGGCTAGAGTGCCTTGCTAAAGCCAGCATTTTATATTGTCAGGGGATTTTTCCTTGGAGACAAGAGGAGCTCACTCTGCTGAGTCACCTTAGAGAACTGACCGACAGTGTCCTTACTGCACTAAATATAGCTGAACCTATGATCTGATTTCTATGGAATGACAAGGAGAAAAGGAAAAGATGTGTACCCAGCTTTTTCAGGGCAAAAAAAGTTGCTTATACAAGTTGAAAAAAATGCTGTATGTGCGGGCATGGGCAGATGTGTGCAGGCATGTATGTGTGTGTGTTTTCATAATAAAGAAAAGCCAGGATGTTAATGTGATTTATTGTAAATAGTTCCACAACATTAAAATGAGTTTTTATTTTCTGTGTATACTGCTTCAAAGAAAAGCTCCGTGGGCTCATAAAAATGCAGAGAACAAATAGGGGCCTCCAAGTCCAATTTATATGCTGTGCCCACTGTGCGCTGAGACACATATAATCTGTAAAGCGTCAACTTCAAAGTTCCACCGAGATTGGTGTTAACCCTGATCTCTGACCTTCCCGACTCTGGTTGGGCCTGTGCGCTTTTTTAACCAGCTGTTTTAGATAAATGTGTTCCATTTTTAAGAGATTGTCTCAGAGTTTTTACATGAATACTAGTGATATTATTAACTCTCACTGGAGAAATCACCTAAACTCAGAGGCTTTACAGAACAGCCAGTCCAAGTCATGCCCCCATGCAGAGAGCGGGGGGTTAATAAATATGTCATTGTACCAAAAATATTTAAACAACACTGGGAGAAAAGAGCAAGGCATACAACAAAAGGAAAGCGTATTAGTAGTGTTTCCTGTCAAAATACACAGAGGAAGCACTTTATTTTGACCGTTTTCTCCATAAAGAGACATGGTAGGCCAAGACAAACAAAGTCAAGGAATCTGGTTTATGCCACTGTTGGATATTGGAGACTATCAACTTAACAGAAGTCACGAGACCAAAGCCAGGTCTCTCAGGAGGCTGCTAATTGATGCTATCAGCAAAGGCAATCAGAGCCTTGGTGGATCACTATTGCCCTGAGAGTGGACAAATATAGTACTCAATTTGCACATGGTGGAGTAGAGGAATTCATTACTCAGGGCGGCTCTGTCAAAATATCCAAAGGGAGACAACCGGGCACGCTACAGAGCCACAGCAGAGGGTTTGCTCAGCCCAGGGCGTGAACAAAGATCTCTGGTGGAGTTCAGGGGAAATGTTTTCTTTCAGCTCTGCAAGGTAAATCATTAACCAATACTTAGTGAGTATTTTCTGGATACGAGGCCCTGTTTGGGATGTTGTAAACTAAGGTTAAAAGAACATGGAAAAGACACAATGATTCCCTATACCCAAGACATTTAGCATCAAAGAAGAAGAAACCAGGCTAACATAATGTAGCAAGTAGGGGGAATAATTGTTGGGAAATATGAATTAGCAAGTAATGGGAAGAGCACTAGGCTGGGAGTCAGAGGACCTGGTTCTGAACCCAACCTCTGATCCTTGTGTGACCTCAGGCAAATCAGTGAATCTTTCTGTGCCTCAGTTTCCTCCTCTGCAAAATGAGGGGGTTGCATTAGGAGGCCTCTCCTCAGATATGGCTGAAAGGAGCGATGAGGACAGTACAGGGACAGCCAGAGGCGGGAGGCCTATGGGAGCAGGTCTAGGGTAAAGGGGAAGGGGAGACTACTCTTCCCCAGGAGCTACTTTTCTATAGGTTAACTGTCAGGGATTTAGAGACTCATACTGTCTTAGACATTAATTTGTTTTAATGGATGAGGAATGGAAATTAAGTGATTTGGCTAAATTAACCTCGATAGTAAGTGTCAGAGTTGTCATCCAAACCCAGGTCCAAGTGTGTTTTTCCCCGGTACTAAGCTGCCCCCATCTTCCATTCTGGGCCCTCATTGCTCGAACTTCAGATCCGGACAGCGACTGAGGGCCTGATCAGTATCATCAGAGCCTCTGTAGGCAGAACAGATGGTGCTCTTTGTAACTGGAACAGAAATATCTGAGTCAAGTCGATAAGCATTGGTTAAGTGCTTACTGTCTGCCAGCAGGCCCCTCTCCAGCTCTAAATCTATGACCCTAGATAGGCTTTGGATTCCACCTTAAGGAAGCTATTGCCTTCGTTGTGAGGAGGTGATGCTCAGAGGGAGAGAAGAACAAGAAGGTCTAAAAAGAGACTGAAGGTAAGAAAATCTGCTTAGAGTCTCTAAGGAAATTTCCTGCTAGAGTAGTGACTTTCAACACCAGCAAATTTAACGCTCCGCCATATGGATTGTTCTAAAGAACTAAGACTAGACCAAGTGAAAAGGATGTTTTTTTGAAAGTGATCCCTTAGAAATTTCTCTTTTAAGTGGTGTCTTTCATGAAACTGCCAGCGTTTATACATTATCATAAAGAAAATACCCTTAGCCACCTCACAAGGATATTTTGAAAATTAATTAATGTTTGTCAAGTACTCTGAGATCTGCAGATGAAAGACAATGTGGAAATGCTAAGTAGTATTATTATTTTCATCTGTTTTTGAACCTACCTTTTATTAACAACTTTTTTCCTTCAGGATAATGATTTTTGTCTCTGTCTCTCCGTCTCTGTGTCTCCCTCCCTTGGTCCCTCCCTCCACCCCCCACTTGAGAAGAAGAGGGAAGAATTACTAAATACAAAATTAAGCCTTCACAGAGATTTCAGGTATGGTTATTAAGAATGTGGCCCAGGGAATGGATTAAAACAGAATGCACACTTCAAAGTATTTGTTTATGCTCAACAGGCCCTCTTCTGGGAGGTACAGACTGGCAGAGCTCAACTGGAAATAGGTCCCTATTGAAACAGACACAAAATTTAAAATCCATAAACAACTAGATATTGACTCTGGCAAGATGGCAACCAGCCCAAACTCTTTCAACCAAGTAAGTGAACCTAAATTGGGGCAGGCATAATATCAGAACTTTAGAGCTGGAAGGGACCTGAGAGGTCATCTGGTCTTTCATTTTACAGACGAGGAAATTCAGACCCAGGGAAGTGACTTGCCTGAGCTACAAGTAGTCGATTGTGGATTCAAAGCTGGGTTCTCTGCCTCCAAACCTGACAAACAGTTCACTGAACTCCTTTGCCTTTAAAGGAGAATAAAAATGCTCATTTCAACTATGTCCAGGTGTTATAGGACATAGGGAGAAATGAGAAGTGGCTGGTAAGTTCAATTGATTAGAACATAATGTTTGGTATTAAATTAATGAAACTCCTGGAGGGCAGGGACAATTTTAAAAATGGTTGGCTTTGTATCCCAGTGACCTAGGATATGTACATTAATAGGCCTTAATGAATATTTGTTGGATTAAATTAATCTATAAGTACCGCTAGGTTGTTCTAGTGTGGCAGATCTCAACTATAATCTCATACAGTTATCTTATAAACAGCTTGGTGGTCACCAGGTGAGAGAAGGAGGATCAATACAAGTCTAAAGTGAAGCTTGGTGATAACAGGTCAGTAGCATTCTCCATCCAGGGTCGTTAACCTGATCTCCAAGGGGTCCATAGATACACTTCTTGCAATCCATGAAATTAGATGGGAAAAAAATTACATCTTTATTTTCACTAATCTCTAAATGAAATTTATTATTTCCTTCAATTACTTAAAAAATTCTGAGGACAGGTCCATAGTGTTCACCAAACTGCCAAAGGGTGCAAAAAGAAAAAAAAAGGCTTGGAACTGAAGCAGATGAAGATCCTAACAAGAGATCGTTAGACGGGAGAAGAGGGCTGCAGTTATCTGAGAACTTCTGACTGTTCAAAGCTACTTCTTCTCTGTTCTGTTTCAGCTGTTGAGTGATTATTTCTTCATAAGTATCTACATCAAAGATCCCAATCTTTTGGAAGCTTTGACTTCTTACTGCTCATTTAACTTCACCTCCTGAAACTGCTGTATACTGTCAAAGCGCCAGTCTTGTAGAACTGGGGGAGGAGAGGAACTCCGAAGGCATCCACTCCAAAGACCCCATTTTACAGATGAGGAAACTGACACCAGAGAGATTGAACGCTTTGTCTAAAGTCACATAAGCAGCAAGTGGAAACTCAGTTTTGAATCGAGACTCTCCGGCTCCAAACATACTGTGTATGCACTTTACAAATTTACATGAATTAACACAGTGAAGGTTTTTTCCCCCTCTGAGATTTTAGATACCTCTTGAGTGAACTGAAGACATTCTGAGGCTTTGCAAAATCAGGATTAGGAATCACTGGCCTACATAAATCAAGTCATGGGATTGCTTCATTTATGCTGTATTTAGTTTTGTGGTTTTTTTTTTTTGCTTTTTGGAGGGAGGGAGGTAGGGCAGTTGAGGTTAAGTGACTTGCCCAAGGTCACATAGCTAGTTTTTTTGTGTGTTAAGTATCTGAGGCTGGATTTGAACTCAGATCCTTCTGACTCCAGGGCTGGTGCTCTATTCACTGTGCCACCTAGCCACCCCATTTATGCTATATTTGTGCTCTTAAATCATTGCATATAAAAATAATTTTAATATGCCAAAAGCTTGTTCTATAAAAAGGAAGACTATGATGAATATTTAAATGAGAGAATCACCTTCCTCCAGTCCCTCCAGGAATGGCCTCACTTAGAGTTAGGTATCCAGGATTCAACAAATCATCCGCATTCCACTGAGATCAAGGGGGAAGGAATATTCCAAAAAGTGGCATGTTTTTTATGTAATGCTTTTAACTCAATGACCCACCTTTCCCAGGACAATTCAGAAAACTCAGTCTTGGGGCACTCTGTGACGACATAAGACTTACCAGAATAAATTTTGTATTTTAGGGTATTCGCGACAATGTTCAAGCAACTCAAGGGTTTTGGCAGGCAATTAGAGAGAAAAGAAACAGGTCAGCACTTAGTCAGTAAAGCTACTTTTAGAACCATACACAGAACATAAGGAGCTCTTCAAGATCACTTAACCTCAGTATCTACCTCGCTGTTGAAACAGCAAGCACTCAGCAAAGCTTGGCTGCAGAAATCTGAAAACAGATGAGAAAGCCTTGAGGGTACGTTCTTGACTCCAACAAGAGCCAAATGTGGTGGTTGTGTTTCCCCCTCCTCTTCTCTGTCCCCAGAAACATCATTTACTTTCTAAAAGTGTTTAGTACTATATTCCTTCCTCTTTGAGTCTTGAACTATGTTGTCTTGTCTTTGTTGGTCCTACAGAGGTCACTCTTGTCCGTCACACTTTAAAAATATGTCCCTCTAGCCAGACCTATTTTAAATTAGAACCTGCTGTCTCACCTGATGAAAACAAGAAGAAAATGGGGTTAAAGTTTAGAAAATATGGTGCCAAGAATGATTTCAGGAGAGAAAAACAACACATACATTTCAGAGTGTATGGGATAAAGATCCCAAAGACCCTTACCCAAATAAAGCACAGAGGTTTCTCCAGGTAGAAACAGAAGCTATTTATTCCTATACAAGTCTAGTGAGAGTTGGGCGGCACCTACCCAGAACGTACACCAGTGTAGGGAGGCAAAGTATAAAACCAAGCAAGCAGTTTTATACTCTTGTACAAACAATTCGAGGACCACCCAAAACCCCCAAATCCCCTCCCCAGTTAACAGACCTTCATTGCAACTGGGGGGGAAGGTGTGTCCTTACAGTCCTTTTACCCAGTACAAAGTTATTTATCAGAAGTAGGCTTAGCACAGATTACATATTTTTTTCTTGTTTACCAAAAAGCAGACAATTTACAGAAACACCTGGCAGACAAATTATTCATTTATAGATCACTTGTCGCTTCTCTTGTTTACCAAAGATAGGCATCCAGCAGACACATTACAGAAAAATAAAATCCGGGCCTCTCAAGACTAAAGCCCAGCTCAAGTTTGGTGACCGTCTCCTTTACTTTATGAGAATATTTTCACTTGTCCCACTCAAGGGCAAGTCTCTTGTGTCTGGACAAGAGATTTTTTCAGTAAATGGACCTTTGTCAACGGGTAGGCTTCAAGTTACCACCTTTTAAATTTTCATTTTGTGGCTAAGATCGTCTGTTCTTCATTGAAAAGTTTTACTTTCTTTGCTTAGTATTGCACTTACTATAATCTGAACATATATTCAGGGTGTGTGTGTGTGTGTGTGTGTGTGTGTGTGTGTGTGTGTAAGTGCTCTGCTACAATGCCATCCATTTTAATACATTTGGGAGTAAAATGTGGGTCACTGTCACTACTATCTCTACTTGAAATCCATGGCAGGTTTGTACTGCACGATTCGCACTGTGGTCTGAGGCTGTGGCCGAGGGGATAATAATAATGCACATCCTGATTTTTACAGCACTTTATAGACATTGAGTCATTTCATCGTCAGAACCACCCCAAGAGTTGTGTCTAAATATTTTTACCTTCCTTTCACATATGAGGCAAGTCAGAAAACTCATCTTTGGAGGGTTTGAGTGCCTTCTCCAGGATCATAGAACTAGCAAGTGACAAATCCAGGACCTAGACTCAGGTCTTTTGATTTCAAAGGAATAATAATAATATGAAATGTATATGGCACTTACTATGTGTTAGCTATCATGCTCAGTGCTTTACAAGCATCATCTCATTTGATCCTCACAACAACCCTGGAATGCAGGTACCATGATTATCTCCATTTTATAGATGAGTAAACTGAGGCAAACAGAGGTGAAGTGACTTGCCCAGGGTTACACAGCTAGTAAGTGTCTAAAGTTGGCTTTGAACTCAGCCCTTCCTGGCTCCAAGTCCAGTGCTCTATCCGCTGTACCACCCAGCTGCCTGTAACCTTTTTCTGCCGGGTCACTACCTTCCTTCCTCCCTACAAAGACTCCAATATATTTAGGGAGGTCCAAGATCACTCACCAGGAAGAGAAGGGTTCTGCTTCTGGGTGGTGGTGGTCACTGGTGGAGATTTTTTGATTGCAGCTGGAATCTCAGAGTAGGGTATAAGTCACTGATAGGTAGTTTTATGGACTGTTTTCCAGAGCTGGAGTCCAGCTCCAACTCTAGTGGAAAATACTGCCTATAATATTGGGGTTTCTTAATTCCCTGCTGCCTATATAAAACAACGGGATTGGAATTACTGTAGATGATCTCAAAACAACTTTCCAACTCTAAAAAAAAGTCTATGTTGCAATGACTGGTTGGAGAGATGTCTACAGAAAATACTTGATATTTTTTCCTATAAGCTTTTGAAAAATTTTAAAAAGTTTGATTTTTTTGTGATCTTAAAAATCTGAGTTTTGTCATTGTAATCTTGTATTGTAATCTGCGTGTAACTATGGAGATCTAGGTACTTTCCCAGGATTCCGTTGGTCACTGAGGTCATCAGTCAGGAGAAGATATCTGGGAGAAATGTGTTAGAAGGAGGCGGAGTGTGTAGTGTCCCTGTGTCCTCCATCTTGGGAGCCTAGCGGGGAGATGCTAGAGTCTAAGTGCTCTACTTCCTGCATTCAGACTATGAAAAGAGTTCGTTACCACTGCCAAGTGTGGTAAGGCTGACACAATGGATGAGGATGAGGAGGCTCCAGGATGCAGAGTGGACCTGATTTGATGAGACTGCCCTCCTTCCCCTGTGCTAACTGCTACTTTTCCTGGTATCTACGTAGAGAAAATCCATTTCATCCCCAGGGAGTCAGAATTACTTAGCACCGGCTGTTATGGTTCCAATAAACAGTACTGGCTATCATTCCTGTTTTCCTTCCCTACCCCTACCCTCTCACCATTTCTTTTTTGCTATTGGATATATCTGGCTACTAAATAAAAAGAAATTAGCATGTTAATCTTTGTTTGTGTAGTGTCTTTCAAATGACATAAATTGAAAAACAGAAATGGAGTCTAGACAATATGGTAGACTCATTCAGTGGCCTCCTGTGGAGGCAGACCAGGTTGGGAAACAGCTGGACAATGGTCTGTCCCCAAGAGCTCATAAACCAATGATGCTGCCTATGATCACTTCCTAAAGCAGCCCAAGGTGAGAAGCAAGAGAAATAAAATCAAGGGGAGAGATTTATAATCTGAAGCCATCCTTCCCACTAGACTGGAGCAGTTAGTAAACCAGAAACCCTTGACAAAGAGGGAGGAGAAGTTTACCAGGAGGTTTTCTTGGGGCCCTCCAACCCACTCTCCTATCCATTGCTATATCTAGTCAGTCTACTTATAACTGATAGGGTGCTGTTCCCCTTAAATCTCTCCATGTGAGTTATCCCAGTAACCTACCCCAATAACTATTGCTACATCCTAGTCTGAAACAGTCAGTTTTAGAGTTGGATCTGGACCTGTGATTTATTTTATCAATGTGGCAATTCCTTTTGCCAATGCAGATTTGCAACCTCCCACTGCATGGAGGCCATTAGGTTTAGAGTTGGAAGGGATCTTAAGAGGTCCTTGAGTTCAATATCTTTGTCTTCTAGGTGAGGAAGCCTTAAGAGTTTAATGACTTGCCCAGACTCACATAGTCAATGTCTGAGGCAGGATTTGAATTCAGGTTTTCCTGTCTCTAGTCCAAAGCTTTATATACTGCCTCGGAAATCTTGGAGAGTTGATTGGGGAAGAGTTCAGCTGGTTTTTTAGCCATGTGTGACTCTTCGTGACTCCATTTGGGTTTTGGTTTTGGTGGTGTTTTTTTTGGCAGAGATACTTCCATTTCCTTCTCCAGCTGATTTTATAGATGAGGAAACTGAAACAAACAGGGTTAAGTGACTTGCCCAGGATCACACAGCTACTAAGTGTCTGAAGCCAGATTTGACCTCAGAAAGATGACTCTTCCTGATTGCAAGTCCAGAATTCTATCCTTTGTGCCATCTACCTGCCTCTCTGACTCTGTGTGTGTCCATTTGTGTGTATGACTGTATGTGGGAATGGATGTGTGTGTGTGTGTGTGTGTGTGTGTGAGATTAAGTGACTTGCTCAGAATCAGCCCGTACATATCACCAATAGGAACTGAACCTTAATCACCCTGACTCCAAAGCCAGATTTCCCAAGCTTTTTCTCTAAGCAGTGTGATACAGCTCAGAAAACAAAGTATCATAGTCCTAAAACTGCTCTGAGTATGCATGTGGTTGATATACTGTCCTGAATTTGAAAGCGATTTTAGAATTATAGAAAAATAAGTCCCAGAGGGACACCGAGGTCCGACAACTCAACCTCTCTTTTTAGCCCTGCTGGAATTTTCAAATGATCTCGAATAGCCTCTTTAGGTGATGCCTAACCAAGTCTTACAGACCCAACCGAGAGATATACAGCCCAAGTTTCATTGTCTGGACAACGCCTTTCTTTTCTCCTTTTGTTTGGCCTAATCTTCCTTTATAATTGGCCAAACTACTTCCAAAAAGCATTTAACTTTTTTTTTTTTACTAATTCTGAGGCTCCCAGAACCCCCAATTTGCAATGACAATGAGTTTGTTCCCTCAGGGTTAAAAGGAAAAAAAAAAACATGCCTTAGATTTCCAGTAACTTTGGAGTATTTTCTGGTCACCAAACCACTCTTCATTTCTTCTGAATTAGATCAAACAAATGGAGTGAGAAAATTATCTTCTAAATTTAAAACGGCTAAATTAGGAGCCAACTTGTCAATCTCACCTGTACATGCCACTCATAGAGCTGATCTGCACAGTGAGGACAAGAAATAAGGCTCCTCCTTTTTACAACCAGTTCACTGGTGCTTGCATTTCCTTCAACAGGGACCAGTGCCTTATATCGTATGACTAAAGAGAAGGCGTAGAGCACAGATTCACATGCGAAAAGCAACACATGCACACTAATGCATGTCAGGGTAGACATGGATGATAAGAGTTTTTTGGAGAGATTTTGATGATAGAAAACAGAGGGCACTGAATGCCTGAGAAAGGGATGGGGATAGTGATGAAGAGATAAGAAGGAAGAGAGAAAGGCAGAGGCAGGGAAGCCTGGTGATGAACTTTACCCCTTAAACAATTCAGCCTGGTTACCATGACACATATCCCAGTTAACTCTGTAATCACATGTTACTTGGGTTCAGGGTGTGGTTATTTCGTAAATGGGTGGCTAAGTGACATGGTGGATAGAGTGCAGGTCCGGGCATCAGGAGGACCTGAGTTCAAATCCAGCCTCAGAAACTTACTAGCTGTGTAGCTCTAAGTAAGTCACTTAACCCTATTTGCCTCAGTTTTCTTATCTTTTGTAAAATGAACTAGAAAAGGAAACGGCAAACCACTCCAGTATCTCTGTCAAGGAAACCGCAAATGGAGTCATGAAGAGTTGGGTACGATTGTAAAACAACTGAATTGAGTTTCAAATTTTTTTTTGGAGGGGGAAAGGCAAGGCAACTGGGGTTAAGTGACTTGCCCAAGGTCACACAGCTAGTAAGTGTGTCAAGTGGCTGAGGCTGGATTTGAACTCAGGTCCTCCTGACTCCAGGTCCAGTGCTCTATTCACTGTGCCACCTAGCTGCCCCTGAGTTTCTTGAATAGTCAAAATATCCCTTATCTGGCTATAACCAGAGTCCTTATTTCAACTCTTGAAAAAGTCTTAACTCTCAGATTTAGAATTTGGGTATCAATCTTGGCTTATAGATCTCCAATCTATTTATAATCAATTTATCAGTGAAGGTATCTAGCCTAAATTTCTAATCTGTGAAACTTAACTATGGCCATACTTGAAGAAAGACATCTATCATAGAGAAATGTTTTTAGGTTGGGTATTAGTTGTAGTCTCTATGGGCTTTGTTTGGTCACAGAAACTGGTAAAAATCTTTGTCTCAGCCACAGTCTATTTACCAGAATTCTTATTTTATACTTAAATAATAAAGTAGTTGATGCTCTTCTCTATTTCAACATCTTTAAAATTCCTTTTTTTTTTTTTTAGGATAACCAGAAATCTCTAAGACCCACCTTCTTGGCAGCCTCAACTTTTATTTAACAATCACAAGTTCCTTCTTCTTGGAATCAATAAACTATAAAGTACAGATGGCTAAAGGTAACTGTTTTTGAGCCCAGAAGAAGGAGTCCCCAGAGTTCTTGATGTGAATATACCAAAACTTCCCATTACTTGGAAATATTGACTATGAGTTTCTTCCAGTTGTAGTTCCAGGTTCCACAGAACCTTCAAGTTATTCTAGGAACATAAATGTGTTTTGGCAGTCAGCGCTCCCATTCAAACAACTGGGATGTTAGGACATGCCCAGATGACTTGGGAAAAGGACAAAAGAGCATTTGCTAGATACATCTGATCTGTCGTTCAGCTGCCAAATGGCTAATTGCTTCCGATGAGGTTATTTCCAAAATGTCAGACCATAGTGGGTTAAGACACACACACACACACACACACACACACACACACACACCTTAAGCATCATGTTGATGTGTTAGAATTAATAATTCCATTAATAATTCCGTTTTGTGAAGTACATTTAAAGAGGCGACTGAGGTTTATTTGGTTTTTTTTTTAGTTTTATGAAAGTTAATTGGCATGAATGATGGTGATCTAACATTGCATTCTTAAGCTGATAAAATATCACCCCAATAATCTGTCAGATTCTAGATGCTTTCGTTTGTCCAGTTGTTGCTATCCACAGCTGGTTCAGGAATCATTTTGTTTTGTATTTACACGGTACAGGAAATTTGATGACAGAATCTGCATAGAAAATACAACAACCAAGTTCACTCTGTGGTTAACCAAATCACGCTTACATGCAGCTCAGTGTTTTACCACAACATGTCATCCTTCTCCAGTATACCCGCTTCTGACATACAATAATCATAGTACAACCAGTTACATGCTTTAGCATTTTAAACAGATAAAAATTTACACAGATTAAAAGATTTCATTGTATGACTTAACAAACTATCCTGATGATAATTTTCACACATGTAAAATACCTGCAAACTAATCTATTTTATTGAACACCCAATCCCAAACATCCATTAACTCTTAGGCTCAAATACTTAAGACAGACCTGTGATCTCAAAGGAGATAGTTCCTCTTAAAATGTAGAGGCTTTCCTGTCCTCCCATAAATTCACCACAGGGGGTCCACCCAATGCTCTGGAGATTTGCCTTTCTTTTTCCTGAGATTGAGAAGACAGCAGTGGAGCACAGAGGTGCCTATCAATTCCCCTAACTGTTGCTGTGGGACCAGCCCGTGATTTTTGATCATACAACTCTTAGGCAAGGAACAAGAAATGATTATAAGGGACGTATTCTCTAGTAAAATCAGATATTGTGATTGCTTAATAGAAAAAAAAATCTAAAATACAGGAGGAATCTTGTGTTTAGGAAATAAAATTTACATTTGTTTGGAGGCTTTTCATGTGAGAAATACCTTATATTTAGAACACAAAGAACAAAATTTAGTATCAATATAATAACTAACATATACAAAGGACTTTATACACATTATTTTATTTGGATATTGAGGATCAGGGATTCGAGTGACTTGCCAGTAGTCACAGAACGTCAAGACAAGATTTGAACTCGGGTTTTTCTGACTCCAAATTAAGCACTCTCTCCACTCTACTATGATGCTTTTCAATTGAACAAAATCTACAACCTCTGGAAGCCTTTTATAATTAGCCTTTACTGTGTAGCGTTTTTAAGTTAAAGAATGAAGAGGAAAAAAAGAGCCTTAGTGACTTTAATAACAACATTTATCTAGCACCTTTTACCACACCAGTGATATTGACTTTTTTTGCATCTTGTTGGAGCTGTGAAACTATAATTAGGAGTTACTAACCTGTGTATGTGTACATATATACATACATTTATGTTTTCATGTAAATATATTTATGATGTACATATACATACATACTATATGTTATTTTCACTAAATTAAGGAAACATTTAATTGGTGCCTACTGTGTGTCTAGGTTATGGTGCTAAGCACTGGAAAGATTTAAGACTGTGCCTGCCTTCATAGAGCATATAATCCAGTATGCAAATTTCCTGATAATTTCCCCAAATCCCTTGAGATACTGAGATATACAACCTCGGGTGCCCACAAACAAGAGCCAGGGATTGCTACATCAAAGGATCAAACTTTCAAAATTCCTGTCTTTTGCATATGGAAAAAAAATGAAGTACAGAGAATTAAGCTACATTATAATATCATCAGTTTAAGACTTGAAAGGATCTTAAAGTTAAAATCCAACTACCGTTGAGGACCACAGGCAGTGGGACTTGGGCTCTGATGGCTGAACAAGCATACAGGTGTGAGGATTAGGTCTTCGAGATATGCATGGCAAATACACCTAGGACCTGGGACAAAGAAGTACGCAATGTCCACAGGGGAAAGCAATTAACAAATGTCCTATAAAAGCCTGGATGCGGGGTAGTAAAGTTGGCTCTCTACTTTCACCATTCTGAGAGTTCTGGTCTCTCTTTCATTCACTAGCAGCCTCTGGGTAGGTGATTCTTTCTCAGCCCTGTCTGGGGACAACAGGGCTCCCACACTTTCTCAGCCCTGCTGTGGGGAAACAGGGCTCCCCAAAATGAGCTCCCCACAAACAATCTCATTTACAGATGAGGAAACTGAGATCCAGAGAGGTCAAGCTCATTCCTTTCTGAAAATCACACAAACTCTGCAGTTTAAAAAGCCAGAATCTGACTCTCAACTACTCCAACACAAATCCAGTGGTTGTCTCATTGCACTGTGCTGGTGGGTTTCTTTGTTCCAGTCTATCCTCTACTTCCTTGTTTAATTGCTCACTCTTCCTAAAGCATAGGTAGAACCATGCTCATTCACCCATCCCCCTCCCCTTAAACTCCAAAGATGCCCTATTGCCTCCAGGATCAGACATAAAATCTTCTTTTAAAGCTTTCATAACCTAGCTCAGTGGTTCTCAACCTTCCTAAAGCTGTGACCCTTTAATATAGTTCTTCATGTTGTGGTGACTCCCAGCCATAAAATTATTTTCTTTGCTACTTCATAACTATAATTTTGCTACTGTTATGAATTGTAATGTAAATATCTGATATGCAGGATGTATTTTCGTTGTTACAAATTGAACATATCCCCCAGGTTGAGAACCGCTGACCTACCTCCTTACTCTCCTCCGCGTACCTATAATTCAATGACACTGGTTTCCTTGCTTTTTTTTCCTCCACACAATATATTCGATCTCTCAAATGTGTTCATTTTCACTGACTGACCCTGGATCCTGGAACTCCCTTCTCATCTTTGGCTCCCTGTTTCCCTGACTTTCTTTAAGGTTCAGTTGAAGTCTCATCTTTAACCTTAAGGTCTTTCTTCTGAGACTATTTCCAATTTATTCTATTTATGTATATCTTGTTCATACATAGTTGCTTGTGTGTTTTCTCTGAACACTTTGAGAAAAGGGCCTAGCATATTGTATGTGCTTAATAAATGTTGACTCTATATATACGTATGTATTCACACAGATATACACATAAAATTAATTATATATTAATTAGTTAATTATACAACGTATTATATGTGAATGTGCGTTGGCTTGATTTTATATATTTTATATTTATACGTAAGTAAAATTAAATAAATCACATTTTATATAATGTATACATGTTTTTACTTGACTTGATTATATATTTATTTTATTTATATATGTAATCAAGTCAACATTTATACGTAACATGTAATATACATAATTTGCCAAGGTTCTCTTAGTAAATTTAGCATGTAGTGTAGAAAAATTATTACTTTGCTCTCCCAGAGGAAGAATTAGAGTTTTCTTGTTTAAATAACACCAGAGTCAAGGATTAGAACAGCAAGGCTAAAAAGTTTG
>CM053589.1:6120772-6147912 GCA_028646515.1 Pseudochirops corinnae | reverse complement strand
CTCTCTCTCTCTCTCTCTCTCTCTCTCTCTCTCTCTCTCTCTCTCTCTCTCTCTCTCTCCCTCTTTCCCCTACCCCCAAAATTTCTTACTGTTCTGGATTACTATACTTCGGGGAAAAAAAGAGAACATTTTTAAAGATGGGGAGAGAAGAGACAGACAGACAGATAGATAAAACCTTTGTGGAAATACTTTATAGTGGGGAGAGGAATTATCTTTTCTCTTTGGAGGTGAATATTAAACATAACACTTGCTATTCCTGCCCTGGGAGTGTCCCGGCTAAAACTCAGAGCACGTCCACTTTAGCAATCCCCTTATTAGGAGCAAACAGTCATATTTGCACTATTTCCCCAGCGAAATGGAATAGAACTCATTCCAAATGATTGACTGTGTTATAGGCTATGTTGGTATTGTCAAGTAGGAACTAAGGGATAATTAATCTGGTTCAATTCCTGCCTCCCCCCCCCAAAAGAAACATTCAGTCTCAAAACCTTTTCCTGACAATACACTCTCCAATTCAATAAAAGATTTCAATTATGTAAATCATTCTCATCAAATAAAATCTTTCCATTTTTGACATGGGTGAAAGAACCATCCCTACAAACCACTACAGAAATAAAATTATCAGGGCTTAATATGCAGATTTGGAGACTTAAGTCTTACCTAAATGCCCATGGCAAACAATGGCAAAGGATTTGGTAGTTTATGTCTTATTTACAAGGCCAGGACTTAATCCAGAAGGCAAAAAAGCTCTTATCCTTTTTTTCCCCTAAAAACACCATTTTTTTTTTTACAATGTCTGGAACTTCAGCAATACTGTTCATTTTAACTCCCTTTCCTTCTATTAAAATTGTTTTACAAGCTGAGAGTGGGCCAGTGTTCTTTTCTTTAAAAAATTATTAAAACCCAACATTAAACTTCAATAAATCAATTAAATTTACACGTAAATTAATTTCAATGCATAATATTGTAACAATTTTTCAGTCATTTTTTCTGATTCTTATTTCACACTTAGGATCCAATAATTACAGTTTTAGAGCTGGAAGAAATCTCAATTTGGGTCATTCAGTCCAACCTCCTGATTTTGCAGATAAGAGAACAGGGGCCAGAGTGATTAAGTACCTTGGACAAGGTCATGCAAGTAGTTTGCACAAAGGCAGAATTCAAACCCAGGCTGTGTGGGGACCCCAAAAATGCAGAGACCCCAAAATCCCCTGCCCAAACTTTATAAAAACCTAGAGATGTCTCAAGGTAAGAACAGGAAGCTTTTATTCAGTTCTCGCGAGAGAACTCCACCAGGATGGACTGATGGAAGGAGGTGTGTTACAAAGGACAAAGTCCTCCCTGGTCCATTCTTTGTGTTCCCACTATCAGCAGGGGAGATAGTAGCAACTATAGTCCTCCTCCCCACCAAGGGGAGGAGGGACTGAAGGATCACGGGATTGAAAAAGTCCCAGAACTTTTGTAGCTCCGTGGAGAGGGGAGAAACCATAGGATTTGGGCTTGCAACAGTAGTAGCAAGCTGATTTCAAATGAAGGATGCTGCTACCCTGAACTGAATATAATCATGAGCAATTGGAGCTGTTTATGGCTCACTGACTTACTTATGCTTGGATAGAATTTTGAAATTCTCTGAATGTACCCGCTTCATTGCTTCTGGAATCTGTTGAATTTATCCATTCTCCACTTCTTCCTTCACCCTTGTCACTTACTGTAAACATACATACATGCATATATATATACATATATATATATATATGCATGTATGCATACGCACACACCCACACATATATATATTCCCTTCAACTGTCCTCATACTGAAAAAAGTCTTATGAGTTACAATTATCGTTTTCCATGTAGGCATGTAAATAGTTCAACTTTAATAAGTTCCTTATGATTTCTTTTTCCTGTTTACCTTCTTATACTTCTCTTGCTTCTTGTATTGAAAGTCAAATTTTCTGTTCAGTTCTGGTTTTTTTTTATCAAGAATGCTTGAAAATCACAAAGTGTGAAAAATGACTAATTTATCTTTGGGTCTGATACCACTTATCTAGACTACTTAAAACAGTAGTTTTCTCATAATCTTTCACGTATCAGAGTTTTAAAAGCCTAGGTTTAAAACTCCCTTATCTCTCCTGGGCTGATCAACAACTAAATTATTTGTCACCCAAGCTATTCTTATGACCAAATCTAAGTAACTCTGATACAGTTCTTTCTTGTGTAACAAATGAAAAACTTTACACCTTAATAGTGGAGGGAGCCCTCCCTCTGGGATATGAGAAAGCCAATCACACATACTCTTTTCAGAAATCGAGCAGATGGCTCCTTTGGTGGGTAAAGACTGAAGCTTCCTCCCACTACCACCATATTATTTGTTAAAGAATAAGGGAGGAATGGTCATGGGTGCACCATTTGATGATGGAAAGAAATCATAAGCAAAGGGCCGTTGAGATCGCCTGCCTTTGATTTTTATTCATGTTGAGTGATTATTCTTATTGTCCCTGAACTCATGACTTTTAAAGATTTAGCAGCTGGCTCAACAGAGTATGAAAAAAATGCATGTTTTCTCTGCCAGAATTTCTTAATAAGAAAGAAATTTTGGCCTAGCTTTACTATGAAGCCATTTCCTAAGCAAAAATGTCATGCATAGTTCCTGCCTGACCTCAGTGCTAATTTCAACCAATAATGCAGAACTCTAGCAAGACCATTTGGTAGATTTAGGATAATCAGACCAGGAATGGAGTGGCTATTCTCTCGGGAGTGGGAGAGGGCAAAACAGAGATCATGATTAACCTTAAGGGGAAATTCCTCTTAATTGTATCATGTCAGCATAACTTTTCCAGATGACTCCACTCTGTATGTAGGGATTCTCATTCTTATTCTGTGCCAGCCTATAGAAATTATCCTAAGGAAAATTCAACCTGAGGAGAAAGGAGCCAGAGAAAGGGAATAGGAACTATTCATGACGAAGCCCCATGATATGTTCTATTATCTTGAGATATGTTAATATAACTTCCTTCAGGTTTCTTCTAAAGTCCCATCTTCTGCAAAATGCCTTCCTAATCCTCCTTAATCTTAGCGCTTTCCATCTGAGATTAACCCCAATTTATCCTATACATATCTTGTCTGTGCTTTTTGGTTTGCATGCTGTCTCCTCTATTTGATTGTGAGATATTTAAGATCAGGGACTATTTTTGCCTTTCTTTGTGTCCTGGTAGTTAAACACAGTACCTGGTACTTGGCAGGGGTTTAATGAATGCTTATGGAGTTGACCTGACTCTAGTACCACCTGAAATCTTGAACACTCTGTTTTCTAGGAACAGACATCTCAGAGTGCCCGCCCATATGGGAAAGGCAGAGTGGCTTGGAAATCCACAGGTCTTTGACTGCTCTGACCAGGAATTTAGGACTGGGAGTCAGTAATGTTCTGACTGGGAGAATTCAGGGAACTGAAAGTGCACAGTGCTCTGACCTGAGATGCTCCAGACAGCCCTGAAGACCCTACCAATATGTTACAAAGGGCCTATGAGTCCAGAGTACTGATGAGGAAGCTCCAGGTCGGTCAGAAACCCACACAGGATGAAAGGACAGTGTTTTGATCAGAATACCCTAGACAGGATGAACCTGAGATGCTCCAGAGATCCCTGACAATTGGACATAGTCTGGCCCAGGGGTTGGGAGTTGAGGGAGGGAAAAGTGAACAGAAAGCACAGAATATTATGACAGGGAAACTTCAGGGAATCTTCAGGAAAGTTTGAAACTTGTAGCACTGTAAGCAAAAACTATATCCATGAACCAGCAGCACTACAATCAGGACTTTGAAAAATGGTTGGAAATTCACAATGTTCTACCCTGAGAGGCTCCAGAAGTCCTAGAATTATGCAGTCCTCTCAATCAGAATGATCCAAAGCCTCAACCCTGTTAGCACTCTAAGCATAGACCAACAGGGGAATGGGAAGCCATTGGATGGAGATCAGGAAATCAAGATCAGGTTGAATCAGGACCATTCAAGACTGAGGGAGAGGACAGAGCTTGACTTTGGCATGAAATGCACAATGTGGATGAATACTTTAAAAAGTACAGAATGTCTGGATTAACAAGAGACAAAGTGGACTATTTAATAACCCCATATCAGAGGGGAGGAACAGACATAAAGAAACTTCCAAGGAAAGGGAGTTTCAGAACGAGATGGACTTGCAGGTGAATTCTGTCTCGTGTTTTGGGAAGGATTGGTTCTGGTGCTTTTGGTTCTCTTCCATCCTACAAGCATCAGTGAAGTCATTCAGTAGTTTAACAACAGAAGAATAGCTTGTTGTCACATATTTGAGATAATAATTGCCACATCTAGAAAAGGGGCAACTTGGTGTGTGGTGGATGGAGGGCTGGTCTTGGAATCAGGAAGTTGTGGTTTGGTCATCTTTCAGTCACGTCCAGCTACTCGAGATGCCATTTGGGGTTTTCTTGGCAAAGATCCTAGAGTGGCTTGCCATTTCCTTCTCCAGCCCATTTGACAGATGGGGAACTGAGGATTAAGTGACTTACTCAGGGTCACACAGCTAGTAAGTGTCTGAGGCCAGATTTGAACTCAGGTCTTCCTGACTCCAGGCCCAACACTCTACCCATTGTGCTATTTAGCTGTCCCTGGAGTCAGGAAGACCTGAGTTCAAATGTAGCCTCAGACACTTACCAGTTGTATGATCTGGGCGAATCACTTAATTCCTGTTTGCCTCAGTTTTCTTATCTATAAGATAGTGATACTAATAGAACCTATCTCCTAGGGTTCTTATGAGGATCAAAATAATTTTAAAGCATTTAGCACAGTGCCTCACATGTATTAAGACCTCTGTTAGCCTTCCTCACCACTACCATCATCATCATCATCATGAAAAATTCTTAGATTATCAAGGTTCTGTGAATATAGTCAATTTAGAGTTCTTGTATCTTTTCTGAGTCAATGTTTATATCTTGATTAGATACTATATAATTCACATACTTGAAAGACACTCTGCAAATCTTAAATTTATACCTTTTTTTTAATCAGATGCAACACTTTCCTTAATTTCCCCTGATGTTCTTCTAGGGCAGCGGTTCTTAACCTGTGGGTCATGACCCCTTTGGGGGTCAAACGACCCTTTCACAGGGTCTTAGGCGACCAGCCTAAGACCATTGGAAAACACATATTTCCCATGGTCTTAGGAACCAAGACACTGCTCCTCTATCCGTCTCCAGGCAGGTCTGCCCACATGCAGATATGCCTACATACGAATATTAAAGGGTCACAGCATTAAGAAGGTTGAGAGCCACTGTTTTAAGATCTTCTTAAACGTCATATTGTGAAAGTATAACAACACACCCAGGTAGTTTTCCAACTACTCTCTTCCTCAGTCATAAAGGAGTGATAAGTACTCTCAAGATATTCGAACTAATAGGCTCAAACTGACAAAACCAAGTTGAGAAGGTGAAAACCATTGACTCATCTTTTCCAATAGAAATCTGGTAGTAAACTCAATAAATCCAACACTTAAGAGACACTAGCTCCCAAACAGACGATCTGGGGTATTTTTAACTTCACACAGTATATTGGTGCACTTTTAGTCCTTTTGTTCAAAGTTTAGTAGTCTATACATATTTCTATCATTCTTTTTTCCTACCACCACTATAGGTGACCCCCGTAGGCAGCTAAACTCCATGCTAATGTGATTGATTAGCAAGTCTTGAGACGGTCTCTGGAGTCACCCATCACACTCAAAGGAATTTTCTTGGACCATTCCCAGAACAGTTTGGAGTAAGTGACCTTCCCTAATTCTGTGGGGTGCTCCTCAGGCAGTTCCATTATCTTGGTTATGCAGCAAAAATATACTTGTTCTCTTGCTTAGCATCTGTCTCCACTGATGTCTCCATTCTTCTGGTACCAACAAATCACAAAAGTAAAATTTTTCAGATTCCCCTTTGGAGGTTGAAGAGTCCCTGCTCTCATGATGTTCACTGTCATCATTTGCCTCTATTCTACCATAAGCTTCTGTACAGGCTGCTTGTGTAGCCTAAGCGTGACAGTATCAAAAATCTCATCTTCTCATTAGCAGGATCCTAATAATATCATGAACAGAATGGAATTGGTTCCAATAAGCCCTAAAACTCCACTGATAGGTAGTGAATGTGGATATATCAAAGTCCCCATGTCTACTGTCCCTTTGACAAGTTCCTTGGTAAAATTTCAAACTTACACAGTCCTCTGAGTCCACGTTCTTTCAAAGGTGATAAGGATAGTTTTTCTTAAATGTCTCCTTCCAAATGACTGCAAAATGTTGACCACTTGCATTTCATTGTCAGGAAGAACTGCATGTTGCATTGTCAATCTTCACCACCTGTTCTATGAGTCCATGAGGAATAGACCCATAACATAAACTCCTTGTTAGCATGAATGTTTCTTTGTATTTGTATTGCCAGCATCTGGCATGCAACAAGCACTTACTTTTTGATTGATAAAAATAGAAGGGATGATGTTTACTATTTTCAGGACCCAGAATAACCTCTTTCCCTGAATGCATCTCCTTCTGCCAGTGCTGGTCCTAGAGACCTCAACCTTTGCAATGCTAAAGTTATATTTTTCTCCTAAGTGCATACAACTTGCATAGGATTATTTTCTCTGTGGTTACAGAAGAAGGTAGGCATGCTTTTCTGCTTGTTTCAAGATGATGGCATTTGTGTATCAGGTCATTGTGCTCTCCATTCTTATGTCCCATTTCCTTTCCAAGTAGATTTTTCCCCCAGAGTTTTCTCCTTCAAGAAAATTACTGATTGTTTCTGCCAGTTAATACCACCATCGTCATCATCATTACCATTTTTATTATTAGTCTACAGCAATGGTTCTCAACCTGTGGGTTGTGACCCCTTTGGGGGTCAAATGACCCTTTCACAGGGGTCGCCTAAGACCATCAGAAAACACATATTTCCCATGGTCTTAGGAACCGAGACACTGCTCCTCTATCTGTCTCCAGGCGGGTCTGCCCACATGCAGATATGCCCACATACGAGTATTAAAGGGTCTCGGCATTAGGAAGGTTGAGAACCAATGTTGTCTACAGTCTGGTGATGATTTTATCCCCTCAATCATTCATGCTGAGCTCAATCAATGTTTAGAGAGAAATATTGGGGTATTCTAGTAAATGTTCAAAAACCAGGTTCTCTGAAAAAAAAAAAATCAGGCACACAAATTTTTTAAGTTTAATCTAAATTATTATCACTTTCTTAAGCCTACATAACCAGCAAAATGATGACTCAAACCCCAATTTATAGGTATTGCTAATTTCTAAGGTATAAGTGCTCACACTGAAATTTTAACCGTAAGATAAGCCAGTTAGATCTAGCTCCAGTATATCCCTGGGTATAATAAACTAACAAGTGTCCAGAGGAGGGCAGTGAGGATGGTGAAGGCACCTTATAAACAATCATGCTGTGTTAGGATCATGTGAAAAAAACTGAGAATGGAAAAGAGGGTTGTGATATCCATCTTCGAATATAATAAGGGTCTGTCATGTGGAAAGGGAAGTAAACCTGTTCTGATTAGTCTAGAGGAAAGAAAGTAAAAGTCTCAAAGAGGCAAATTTAGGTTTAATAGAAGGAAAAATGTAGACCTATATAAACTTTTTCAGGGGTGTTCTGGAGCCAGCAGGCCAGCTCCCAAGAGCCAAAGATTAAAATGTCAATATAAGTATTTCCAGCTCAGAAAATGGTAAATGCTAGATCAGGGCTTGATTTGCTACTTTGTTGATCACCTAGACTTAAAGTGATGGAGAAGGTATTAATAACACAGATTAGATTGAAAAGTATGCCATGTGTACACTTATTCTTATGGAGATCTAGTTGTTAAACAGTTATCAGCACACTTTTGTATCTCCTTTTAATTAAGACACAATTAATATGCTATTTATTTTTTCTTTTTCTTTTTTATTCTTTGCTAAGAGGAATGGAATGCTAGGTAGGAGAAGGGTGAAGGATGTATTTGGAAATGAGAATTATGTAAAAACAAAATATATCATTAATTTTTTTTAGAAATTAGAGCTATTCAAAAAGTCAAGTGGATAGTTTTTAGAAGTAATGAGTTCCCTCTTAGTGAAAATGTCAGGCAAAATATGAATAACAGGTTATGTTATTGGGATGGGAATCTGAAGATCTTCCCTGCCACTTGGCCCTTTGATAGGCTTAAGTGAATCTGAGAACCTTCCCTGATTTGAAAATATACTCTGCCCCCTAATAGGCTGAATGGTCACAGAGAGCTTATGGTAGGAGGCTTGTCTTTTCAGGAACACCCACACCTTGTTACTTTGTGATTGGGCAGTGGGTCAAGAGGGTTGTAACATTCTCTGATCTAGGAGAAGGCTATATATACCCTGATACGAGGTTTTGCTTTGGGGCTCACTTTGGAAAGAGTTGTGTGATTTAGTCAGATGAGACTCTGGGCAGCCATTGAGCCCCCCAGTTTTGAAAACCCAGATGGTGGTGCTTCCCTCTATGGTAACTAACTAGGTATGGATGTAATGGTCAGACAGCTGGAAGCCCTGTCTGCTTAATTGTGTTATTTTCTGTTGTAACTTCTGTTTGTATTCTCTGAAGTTCAATGTGCTGACTTTTCCCCCTGAACTAGGTAAATGATATGTGTTTGATTGATTAAAGTAAGCTTGTTAACCCATTTTGAGTTGCTTTCCTTTAGAAAAGCAGATCTAAGAACCTGTGCTAGTAGCTGCCCTAGGTATGCTAGGGTGCTTGCTGCTACAGTTATAAAGGGATTTCTTGAACCAGATAGTCTCTGAGATCCTTTCTGACTGAGATTCAGTGATTTCATGCATTAAGAAAATTATTTTGGTGGGAATGATTGGATATGAAGGGTATGAGGAAAAAGACGGAGAAAGGAGAGACCAGAGTCAGGAAGACCAGTCAAACAATTCACAATCAATCAGGTGATAGTGATGAGAACCTAAACTAGCATGAATTTGAGTTAAGAGGAAGAACCAATTCCAGAGATATGTTGGAGGCAGAATCAGTTGAACTTGGCATATGATGGGTTATCAGTAGGTAGGGGAAAAGGAAGAGTCAAAAATGACTCTGAGGTTTCCAGGCTTCTGTGACTGGAACATTCTTATTAAAAACACAAAGGAAGTTGAGTGAAGAGTCAGGTTGGAAATGAGGATGATGGGAGGGGATAGATTCAGTTCATTTCCTCTACTTCTTCCTCGATCCCCTAAATTCTAAGGTGCCAATGACCTCATTTTGCTCTCTAGTCATCCCTTATGTGTTCCAACAAACTTGTATATTTTTCCCCTTTCTCTGCCCATCAAAATTTGCCTTTCTTGCCTCTGGTTTCTTTTAGCACTCTGGTAGATAATTATTTAATCTGACAAACAAATTTGAGGTAAGCTGTTAATGGCCAATAATGGTTTAAAATGCTATCTCTGCCACATTACATTTATATTTTAACAGGGCTTTCACTGTGGCAGGATGGATGGGGGAGTTATTTTAGGTCAAGGCCCCTCCAGATCACACTATGTAGGCTGCTGCTTTCTCTGCCTACTGCTAAGACCTAAAAATATAATGCCAAGCCAAACATTAGAGATAATCAAATGATCAAATTTTCACCTTCAAAATAAAAATGTCCTGCACCGTTTCAGACCCTAGAATTCACTAAATGAAGATTGGCAAGTGCTAAGCATTGCTGAGTACCACGTTTTACAAAGAACCACATAATGCTATAGTCTATCCCCAACATGTCAGCATTCTGCCACATTTTTAATGTGTATAAGTGAAAGGAATACAACTCGCTTGACTCTCCCCCACAAACCTATTTGTCACTTCTGGTCTAGTATAAACTAGCTGGTTTATCCCAAGCTCACATCAAGTTGTCATATTTATTTTATTTAATGGACATGCAGCTTGCCACAAAACATTACTTTTCTTCTGTCTCTCTTTGGAACCAGGAAAGTCTGTGGAAGGGAAAAGAAAACTTTCTAGAGAGAGGGTGTGGCAGATGAATAATATGGTCTTTGGCTAGAAGATGTGTAAATTTTGGTCTTTGACAACTCTTTCAAGGAGTATTTAGTATGTTACTGCAGGTAGGGTTGACATTCAAAATTATATTTTTCTTACATATAATGATGAATAGTGTTACAGTAAAAAGAGCAATGCATTTGGAGTCAGAGGATATGGGTTTGAATCTCACATTTGGTAACTGTATGATTCTAGAAGATCACTTTGCCTCCTTGGGCCTCAGTTTCCTCATCTGTAAAACAAACGTGTTTGTTTTAGATGGCTTCTAAGTTCTCCAGATCCCAGTCTGCAATCATATGATTCATACAATCCTGTATGGGTTGTATTTCCATCTCTGAAATCCAGAGAATTTGAGAGAAAGCCTGAGTCTGTATAGGATTGTCAGGTTGATTATTTAAAGTCTGTACAGGATTGTCAAGTTGATGATTTAAATTTTTTTTACAATTCATTTTGAACTTAAATATGAAAAGACCAAAAAAACCCCACCCCATTTCCATGTACACAGCACAGTACAAAGAGAGGATACAGTATGAAACCATGAATCTCCATTTCATACTGTTTCCTTTTTTTAAACTATGTAACAAATACTATGCATCATTTTCAAAGCTACTCTGCTTTTCTGTGCTTCCTTCTGAGTTTTCTTTTGTTCTCTGCCGTGCATTTTTTGTTTTTTCCCTCCCTCCCCATCACGCACTAGAGAAAAACACCATTAAACAAAGATACACACAGCAACATATCCATACACACATATACTTTTAAAACCGTACTAGACATACTTCTACTTATGAGTACTTTTCCTGGAAGTGGATGGCAGCTTCCTTCACAGGTTCTTTGTAGCTGATTTGAGTATACATAATATTCAAAGTTATTTAGTCATTTGCAGTTGTTCTTATAACAATGTTGCTGTTAGTGTATACAACATTCTTTTGGTTCTACTCATTTCACTCTTCATTATTTCTTGCAAATCTTCCCATGTTTTTCTAAAGTCAACTTACTCATCATTTCTTACAGCACAGTAGTATTCCATCACAATCATATACCGCAACTTGTTCAGCCATTCTCCAATTGGGGAGTATCCCCTCAATTTCCGGTGCTTTGCCACCACAAGATTTTGAGAAAATCATCCATTTGTTTGTCCTTGTGTTAGAAACAGATTCTCAAGGTCAGTCTCTCCTTTTGCTTCATTTGCTTCATTTCACAGTAGTAGGGGACTGGCCAATGAAGGCCCAGCCCTAGGAATATACATGTTGGTGAGCCCACTTCTGGGAGTTGGTGGTGATGTAGAATGGAGAGGCCCGTTTCTCTTCTTCAGGGCAGGCATATGTATGCTGAGACTGTTAACTTTCCACTTACTCCTTAGTGAAAAAGGACCTTTGGACTGGCTGCTGCATTGGAACTGAGAGAGCAGACGAAGGGCCCCCAGAGAGAAATCTGAGCTTCTATTTCCTTTCTACCAGCTACGAGGTAAAAGAGGCCTGTGTCTGGGATGGGACTTCCTCCTGTTTGTGTCTTCTTTCCTTTGGTTCAGGGTCTTCTGAGACTTTGAAAGGTTAGAGAACTAGAGTCAGCTAATGGGAGTCATGTCTCCTTTACACACGCTTAGCATGAAAGGCTGACCTTCAGAGAACTGCCAGTTTTGCAGTGGGACTGTTACATCTCTCATTATGGCGTTATTTCTATGTCTGTTTGGAGACATTTTCTTCAAGAAACTAAATTTTTAAACAGTTGCAAATGATGTGTTTGGGAGTTTTTGTGGGGTTTTTTGCATTTTTTTTGGAGGGGGAAAACAGGGCAATTGGGGGTAAGTGACTTGCCCAAGGTCACACAGCTAGTAAGTGTTAAGTGTCTGAGCCTGGATTTGAACTCAGATGCTCCTGACTCCAGGGTCTGTGCTCTGTTCACCGCGCCACCTAGCCACCCTGCTATTTTTTTAAAAAATATTTTATTGTTTTCTCCAATCACTTCCCAATTCCGTGATCTCTCTACTCCCATCTCCCTGAGCTCAGCTGAACAAAAATAACCCATGTAGTCACTGCATCTGACGAGGTGTGCAACATGCCATTACATAGTCGGCCAGCTTGCTTCTGGAAGGGGAGGAGTATGCTTCCTCATTATAATCTAGAAATGATATTGGTCATTGCATTTCATCTGAATTCTGACGTCTTTCAGAATTGCTTTCGATAGGTAGTGCAGTGGAGAGAGGGCCAGGCTTGGAGTCAGAAAAGCTCATCTCCCTGAGTTCAAATCTGGCCTCAGACATTGATTAGCTGTGTGACCCTGGGCAAGTCACTTAACCCTGTTTGCCTCAGTTTCTTCATCTATAAAATGAACTGGAGAAGGAAATAACAAACCACTCCAGAATCTTAGCAGGAAAACTTCAAGTGAGGTCACAAAGAACAGGACGTGACTGAAATGACTAAACGACATGCTATTATAGTCATGCAGCTGTTCTCCTGGTTCTGCTTTCTTCTTCCTGTGTTAGTTCACACAAATCTTTTGTTTCTCTGAATTCTTAATTTTTATTATTTCCTCCAGTTTGCCTCTGCTAGAGGTAGTTGGGTGGCACAGTGAATAAAGCGCTGGGTCTGGAGTCAGAAAGACCTGAGTTCAAATTTGAATTCAGTTATTAATTGTGTGACCTTGAGCAAGTCACTTAACCTCTGTCTGACTCAATAATATGGGGCTAATAATAGCCTCTACCTCCTGGGGTTATTGTGAGGCTCAAATGAGAAAATATTTGTAAGAGGGCCTGGCATGTAATAGGTGCTTAAAGAATGCCCATTGCCCTCCTTCTGGTACAATAATATTCTGTTACGTTCATGTACCACCATTTGCTCATCACATTTCCCAAATGATGTTCATTCACATTGGAGAAGGAAGAAGATCAGGTGAAGACATGTTGTTTTTGTTACTGTTCCACAAATAACAATTCTTTATACTTGGGTGGATCCTCTTGTCCCACAAGTTCAGAAGGCTTTTAACTAATCATATTTCCTACATTGTTAATGTAGCTGATAACCCTGGAAATTTTATGTTCTAAGTAGAGGAGGGTGTTTCCTAGGGTCATGGGAGATGATAAATCTAGAACTGGGAAGCATTTGAGAGGCCATTTAGTTCTTTGGTTTGTCAGATGAGATATCCATATATTATATTTTCTTTGTCATTATGTACTACTAATCTTATGTGGGTACAGTCAAAATGGCAATTTGTGTGGCAGAATGTCCTACTACAAGGGGCTACGTGCTATATTTCCATTTGATTAAAAGAGAAACTGAGGTTTTTAGAGATAAGCCTATACCATGAGCCAGTGGAGAAGTAGAAATAACTCCTAATTCTCCTCTTTTCAAAAAGGCAGTTCCAAAACAGGGCTAGCAAATGTACAAGAAAAATTAAACTCAACATTTAGTACCCAAAATGTGTAGGGTACCAGTCTGAGGATACAAAGACAAAAGCAATGCTTTGACCTCAAGAAGCTTATATTCTAGTAGAGGAGGGAAGGAGAACCCCAAATTAGCAGATGTGAAGTACTGTGATCTGTGGTCCAGACTCTTCCCCCAAAACCGGAGGACCAGATTTAATTTAGAAACTTATTCTTTTGGCTTCTAAAGCTCCTCTCCATAGTTTACTTGGGAAAATTTACAAATATTCTGGTGTCAGAGCTCCAAATGTTGGTAACAGGGTCCTCAGCTCCCTTATAAGCACAAAAGCTAATAAATACATCTGCAACAAGGGAGAGGGCAGCCTTAATGTGGTGGTTTGCTGTTGTTGCGTTGCTTCCGTGGTGTTCAACTCTTCGTTACCCCCATCTCTTGACAAAGATGCTGGACTGGTTTGGCATTTCCTTCTCCAGTTCATTTTACAGGTGAGCAATGGAGACAACTAAGTTAATCAGGATCGCACAGCTAATAGTTGTCTGAGGGCAGATTTGAACTCAGGTTTCCTGACACTAGGCCCAATGTTCTATCCACTGCTCTATCCTACCTGCCCCATTTTACTTTGTGGAAAATGCAGAAGATTCAATCTACTCACAAGAGTTCCCAAATAGATAAAGAAAGCACTAATAGGAATTTATTTTTCTTAAACTATCAGCTGTTCTTTTACAAATACAGTCTTTCTTATGATTCGTGTAAGAACAGAAACAAAGGACAAAAGCCTTGAAAATTTTGATAACTTGAAAAATTCAGTGGAAGGGGAGATAAACTGCTGTCACCACAAATGAGGTGGCATCCTGAGTGGAAAGAAGACAGAATTTAAAGTCAGAGCACCACAGGTGAGTTCTGACTCTGTCACTTACTACACATGAGAACATGTGAGACCAAGTTACATGACTCTTTGGGCCTAAGTTCTTCATGTATAAAGTGAAGGAGTGGAATTAGGTAATTGTTAAGGTCTCTTTTAACTCTAAACCTATGATCATATAAAGAGTCATTATCACTTGTACTCAGGTATCATTCCTTATGAACACATAAATCCTACATTTATTAGACTATATACAAAAACTGTAAAGTCTAGCTGTTCTAGAAAACACTTTGGAACTATGGCTCTAGAATGACTAAACTGTGCATGCCCTTGGACTCAGAGATACCACTGCTAGACCTAGATCCCAAAGAAAGAACGGAACCATATGCAACAAAAATATTTCCAGCATCTCTCTCTCTCTGTCTCTCTGTCTCTCTGTCTCTCTGTCTCTCTGTGTCTCTGTCTCTCTCTGTCTCTCTCTCTCTCTTTTTCTTTCTCTCTCTCTCTCTCTCTCTCCCCCTTTCTCTTCCCTCCCCCTCTCTCTCTCATTGTCTCTCTCTCTGTCTCTGTCTCTGTCTCTCCCCCCTCCCTTTCCTCTCAGAAAAGAACTCGAAATGAAGGTAGTGCCAGTGAATTGGGGGAATGTGGGGAATGTCTGAACAAATGAATGTAATGGAATATTATTCTGCTATAAGCAACGATTGTCATGAATGAAATTCTGAGAGACAAAGTTCTGGGTATGATAAACCCATTTATTAATTAGGTTGGCAAATAATCACAGGAAGCTAGACGGTACAGTGGATGGAGTGTTAGATGTGGAGTCAGGAAGATTCATCTTCCTGAGTTCAAATCTGGTCTCACACATTTACTAGCTGTGTGACCCTGGGTAAGCTACTTAACCCTGTTTGACGCAGTTTCCTCATCTGTAAAATGAGTTGGAGAAGGAAATGGCAAACCACTCCAGTATCTTCCCCATTTGGGGTCATGAAGACTTGGACGTGACTTAAACAACTGAACAATAAAGCAAATAATGAAAAATCGAGGTCATCAATCTCTCGTGGTGATCAAAGACCCCAGAAAGCATTCCCGTCACTTCAGTCCAGGTGTCTGCCTTCTTACAGCACATCCTCGTTCCCCTGACGACAGAAAGGCAATCCTGATTGGTGGATATTTAATGAGGAGGTAGGCTAAGAGCTCTCAACTCCTCTCAATTATTTCATCATCGAGGGGAAGAGAATAGCTGGAGAACATGGCCTAGACATGGAACTCAAGCTGCCTCTAGCAATCTGGGTTAGAAGAACCACTCTGACCAGGATCTTATGGACCAGAGCAGGTCACCCCCTAACTTAGATTAGAAAGGACACAAAGATCATCCTTGATAGTGTGGAGAGCCCAGACTGGGTTTCTGTGCTCAAGGGGTAAACATAAAGGCCTAACCCAAGCCTTGGGAGGGAGACCAGAATGTGATTATTAGAGAATACGATTGCTTAGCTAGAATGAATGAGAGAAGTTTCTCTTTAAGCTAGCTAAGAGATGGCCTTTTGAACAGAGAAGGTAATATTACAAATCAATATTCATAATCAAATGACAAAGGATTAAATTAATTTTTCTCATGATGAACAGAACAGTTTTAAAGAAATCTTGAAAGACGTATGAACTGATGCAGAGTGAAGTAAGTAGGACCAGAAGAGCAATCTATAAAGTAACAACAACATGAAAGACTTCGAGACCAACCAAAATTCCAGAGAGCTGGAGATGAAACAGGCTACTCTCCCACCCTGACAGAGAACTCTCAGACCCAAGATACAGAATGAGGCGTGACCAAGGAGGAGGTTTATTTTTCTCTCCTTCAAGTGGGAAAGGGAGTTAACAGAGGTGGGGGAGAGAGAGGTTAGTGACAGGGTTACCGAACTGAAACCAAGAAGAAGAAGAAAAGTAATGAAATGGGGTTATCAAAGCATTTTTAAATATTCACAGAACAGATCACAATTGATCAGTAGGAAACACTGACAAGCATCACAGCTTTGAAAATATCCCGCTGAATTTATCATATACTTAGAAAGAAAAGCAAGCTATGTACCATATGAATTTCCAGCTTCATGTCTCTTCCCTTTTTAGTTTGTTTATGGAATTCTCATCTTATTTGGTGTTTGTTAAATTCAGAATCTTTTTAAGTCAAAGCTATAATGCAGTTATATTAATCTAATAAATAATAATGTTTATATAGTACCTACGACGCTTCAGGCACTTCTCCTGTTTGATCCTTATAACAATCCTGAGAGGTAGTTGCTACTATTGTCCCCATTTTACAGATGAGGAAATTGAGGCAGACAAGTTAAGTGACTTGCTCAGGGTCACACAGCTAGTAAGTCTCTAAGGTCGGATTTAAACTCAGTTTTTCCTGACTCCAGGCCTAGCGCTCTATCTTTTGTGCTACCTTCTAAGTGAATACTATTTCTAGGAATGTCTGTGCCCATTCATGTACATGAAAACGTCCCCAAAGATGCCATTTTACTACACTTTGATGTCTTTCTGAAAGCAGGATTGTAGAATCTCAGAGTCAAAAAAGTCCTTCAAAGTCATTTAACCCAACCTGTACATAACTAAGAATCCTCTCTACACCATCCCCAAGAAGTGTCTCTTCACCCTTTGCTTGAAGACTCCAAGTTCAGGGACACCCACTGTTTCCAGATATAGCCCATTCTCCTTTGGGATGGCTCTAATTGCCGGGAGGGTTTTCCTAACACTAAGCCTAAGCCTTCCTTTCTATAACTTCAGCCTCTTCTCATTCTGCTTTCTGGAGATGAGCAGAACTGGTTTAATCCTTTTTATAAATACGCCAACACAGCAATCTTGCTCCCCTTCCCCTACAAACTTCTCTTCTCCAGGCTGAACATTCTCAGTTCCTTCAAACAATATCCAAAGGACTTGATCTTGAGAGTATTTACCATCTTTATTACCTTCCTCTGGATGCTCTTCAGATCATCAATGTCCTTCTTAAAATGTAGTTCCCAGAATACTATTCTGCAGAGATGGTCAGACCAAGGTTGAGTACAATGGGATGGTCATATCCTGTTCCTGGATACTAGACCTCTTTCAAAGCAATGCAAAAATCACATTAATTTTTGGCTGCCATGTCACATTATGGATTCATATCCAGCTTACAGTTCCCTAAAACCTTCAGATATTTTCCAGACAAACTCTTGTCTATCCATGCCTCATGTTGGTCAAATCGATCTTTGAACCCAAGTGTAAGACTTTTTTTAAACCTTATTAAATTTCATTTAATACAATTTTGAAAGATTTTAGAACTCTGATTAGTACAATGGTAAACCATAAGTCCAGATGAAACATGCCACTCACCTCCTGCCAGAGACAGGATACACTTAAAAATCAGAATGGGAATACATTTTGGGATATGGCCAACATAAGAATTTGTTTCATATACTAAGCTTGTGGTTCTGTTTATTTTTCTTTGTTTTACTGTTCAGTTGGAGGGAGGCAGTAGAAGAGAGAGATAATGAAAGCTTGTAAAAATAAATAAGCTTTTAAAAAATAAATATATTTCATTTTATTCAATTAAGAAACTTATCTGTTAGCATGCTTTTTAAAGACAACATCCTGGATCGACAACTGTGAAGAAAGGTTATTAGGCAAAGCTTTTACACTGTAGTAGGTGAGCTGAATCTGATGCCTGATTTATTTTTAAGCTTGAAAATAGCATCTCTAAGGAAGGAAATAGAGGAGTAGTTATACACTGTCATAAATCATCCTGGCTTTTTGGTTTTTGAATAAGAGTCACCAGGCAAAGAGGTATCTTATTCGGGAAATATGGTCATTCTTCTCCTTCCCCCACCCCCATTTGTGTTACTAGTTTAGGCCCAAACAAGGAACTGGGAGCAAGATCCTTAAAACCAGACTATTCAGTAGATCTAAGATATTAGGAGCCAAAAAATGTGGGCGCAGCGTGGATGATTGTAAATGCATTTCCCTCACAAGGAGCTGTTTGTGGCTGCAAGTATGGACTTGGCTTGTAAGTATGAAGTTCTGAAAAAGTAATTTGGCCCCAAGAAGCCTTCAGGGATCTATGTCCTTCAAGAGAGCCTGGCCCTTCCCTCTCTGGGTGCTATTTTGTATGACTGTTTAATAACAACTAGTGCCTTTCCCATTTTGTGTTGGATAGATACTGTATCCAGCAGGAAGGATAAGGTTATATGTTATAGATTTGAGTCTCAATCAGTAAATGCTGAGGTAAATATTGTGGTTATATAATGGAGTGTGGGAAAAGAATAATAAAGGCCAAGAGACTGAGCCTTCATAGGAGTCTACAGCAGAAGGAAGAGGGTGCCAAGGGAAACAGAACTTGAGCCATAGAACCTTGGCATGAGCCAAAGATGAGACTGTAGACCTGGAGCAGTGCAAAATATACTAAGCTCATCTCTGCTGAGAGTCTCAAGGGCGAGAGAAGGACCTAATCCAGACTGTCATAAAAGCCCAAGAAATGGGTTAGAGAAACGGTGTCACTTAGTGTTAAGCCAAAACCAAAAGCCAAACCTTTCTGCCTATTCCTTTGATATATGACATTTTATGGAACTGACTAGTGGAAGGTACTTGTAGCATGAAGACTAAAACAGGCTTTTCTTTTGGCTAAAAATTTCTTAATTTCATCAGCTTCCCTCTCCCTTTCTCCCCAAATATTTTCTACCCAAAAATTTGAAGTCATTTAAGTAGGTTAGACTAGATTACCTCTAAGGAAACTTCCGCTTTGAGATGTTATGACTGTGAAATGTGGGAGGGCTAGTTTGGAGAACCAAATTTCACTGTCAAATTCCCCTGGGCTGCCCTGGAAAAAAATGAGAGAAAAGACTGTGCAAGGAAAAGGAGAGAAATCCAATAGCTCTTTTTAAGATTTTAACACAGGTTAAAGTTCTTACAAGCTAAAAAATGACTTCCAAATTTTTGGGGGAGCTTCTTAAACGTCCTATACATGAAGCCTGTCACTGGGAGGGGGGGGGAAATGTGAAAACAGGAACAGATCAATTAACAGAGTTTTTTGATGTCTGAATTCCAGGAGCAGAGCTCTTTGGTCAGTTGATAAGAGATTGAGTATCCGAAAAAAGCTGTCAACATCAGTTTATTTTCCAAACTATATTACTGCTTCTACATCTCTCCCTCCACATTACTTTCATCTGTTCCCTTCTCTCTAATAATATCACAGCCACTCTGGTTTAAACACCCCTCACCTCTTGGCTGGATTATTTCAATAAACTTCCTTTAGTCTTTCTTCTCTCTTATTCATCCTTCAGAGATGCCAAACCGATATGCCTAAAATACATTCTGACTGTCCTTTCCTCCTCTAGCTGCGCCCTCCTGCCTCTAAGAGGATAAGATCGCTCCTCTGTTTGGTGTTTAAAGTCCTTCATTATCTGACCCCTGGCTACCTTGGGTGGAAATATGTAAATACAGACATGCAAATGTGTATATATCTTTACATATGCACACATGTGTGTATACATGTATGTACATGTATATATGTATATAAGTGTATGTGTGTGTATAGATGTATTTAGAATCCCTAGTTTCCTTTGAGGCTTATATAAAGGCTACCTCCTATAGAAGGTCTTTCCTCACTATTCCCCTCCTCCTCCTCACTACTACCCTTAACTTGGGAAATGATGGTGAATTTGTAAGGATTTTTATTGACTTCTTTATTTTTGTTCTGTTTCCCCCTTAATTCCACTACCAGCAGAACTGGAGCTCCCTAAAACATAATCTCTTTGTTTTTATTCTTGTTTCCCTAGCACCAAGTATGGGCACCTCAGTGCCTGATCCATAGGAGGTGCTTAGTAAAGCCTTTTGGAATGAATAATTTGAATCTTCACAACAAGCTCTGCTGAAAGAAGCTTTTATCTTGAAACAGATTTTTAAGATAGAAGTTGAATATTTTCCAACTTCATCTTCCCCTAAGGAAAATTCTCCAAAGATTCACACAAAAAATTCAAGGCTCTGTTCATGTCTGAGCTCAAATTCTCAGGAGAACCATTAGCTTGTTTGATACACCAGAAAGAACAGTGTTTTTATGCAGTATTTTAATACAGGAAATATGAGTCTAGTCAGTATCTTTCCAAGTACATATGTCTGAAGAAGTTTTGAAGTGAAATGCTGCTTAATATCTTAAAAGCATAGTTAAAGAAACCCACATGAGGACATTGTACCAATGAAAATGCTTCTCTCTGAATAATCAAAACATCTAATGATGATAACAGAACTAATGCTAAAAGGTGACTAATCAAAGGTCACCTAAAACATATTTTACTGTGAAAACCATATCAAGAGTTCCTGCTCTGCTGGCTTCATAATTAAGATACAACATACATCAAATCAGGCAGCAAAAGGTTTTGCTTCAGAACAAGTACTACCAGTTTTCTGAGACTAGGAAAAAAAAATCCTTTTACAGAGATTTTAGCCAAGCTATAGTTAGCAGCATAAGGGGACAAGAACTAGGGCAAGGAAAGAACAATGGTTTCTCTCCTGTCACCATACTCAGACATGTGACCCAGTGAACTATTAGCTAATGGTGAGACAATTGCCAGGAGTCTGCTCCCTCCTGCCTCCCCACCCCCGTGATCATTTGATTAAATAGTCTCTCAGGTTGGATTTTAACACAGGGAAATCTAAACTTTCTTTCCTTTTTGTCACAGCTATATTTTAGAACATTAGAGAACACAGTTCTATAAAGCAAAAGTAGAGTCCTTAATGGATTCTGGTGGCAGTAAAGTGTCATTCCTCAAATGAACAAACAGTTACTAAAATGCTGCTTGTGTGGTTCACAGTGAAATTATCTGAGTGGGGAACCAGTTCCTAATGCCAATGGGGAAATGGTTTTAAATTGCTGGTTAAAGAAGTGATGCAGGAGAAAGGTGGGCAGGCTGAGACAGAAATAGATGTCGCCCTCAGATAGCAGTGGTTTCGCTCAAAGAAGAATTATGAGAGAGGGTGGGGGATTGTTAATCATTGACAAATAAGTTCATGTGGGTTATCATCAGGGATTCCACCTCAAGGTAGAGTTCTTTCAGGGTGTTCAATCTCTCTGATGCCTGAATGCTGAACCCCCAGCTAGCACTATCCAACCTCAATCTCAGCCACCAACGGTTCCCTTATTCCCGTCCCACTTAAGCCAATTTTGCCCTTCCCTCTAATGCCACCTACTCTTAGGGGCAGCTAGGTGACACAGTAGGTAGAACCCTGGCCCTGGAGTCAGGAGGCCCTGAGTTGAAATCCAGCTTTAGACACTTGACACTTATTGGCTGTGAGCAAGTCACTTAAGCCTGATTGCCTCTCCCTCCTCCCAAATAAGCTACCCATCCTTGTCACGGTACTCTTTGAAATGCTTATTCTATAAATAAAACACACTCACTTTCAGTTTTAATATTTTCCTTTCCCTCCTGTCTTTTAGCTTGGGCTCCTTCCTTCTCTTGAGCCTCCTTGACCATCCTTTCCAGGGCTGTCGCACTTTCACTCAATCCCTCCACTCACTGATTGAAGTGGGAGAGTCGGAATACTCCTAGCTTCCTAATACTTCTTCCAGGCTCACCCTTTACCACACTTACTCACTAATTTCTCTTCCTTTGAGGTTCACTCAACCTCCATCAACCAACCTAATCAAAATTGTTGCAGCTGTTGTCTACCAAGTGCTAATTTGCTTCTCTGCTTTTCTCAATGAGTTCCGTGCTTGGCTTACAGCCTTCCTATGATCCCCAACTCCTTCTCTGATACCAGGAAACTTCAAAATTGACATTCCCTCCCCTAACTTCGTAGTTCCTCAACTTATTCATGCCCCATGACCTCCAACCCGCCTCAGCCATACACAATCACAGATAAAGACACTACTTCCAGGTTCATCAACCCTGAAATTCTCTTCTCTGATCAAAATCTGTTGTCATTCTTCCTATTTTTTGCTTTGCAACACCAAACCTTCCCCTCACTGTAAAGACCAATCTCCCAAACTCTTAGTTCTTTCCCAGACCATCGCCCTTGCACTGGCTACACTTTCCGCCCTTTCCCACCTTCAGCCCTTAGTGAGCCATTTCAACTCTATATTGTCCCTTTCTCGAGTTCTTTTCTACTTTATCCTGTTGCTCATCTTGCCCTGCCCAGCCTCAGCCCTGGATTATTCCCACAATCTGTGATGTTTGTTCCTACTCACATGCTGCTGAACAAAGCTGGAGAAAGTCATGAAACCATGTTGACTACAACCACTACAAATTCATGCCACATGATCTCAACTGGACCCTCACTGCTACAATCCTCTAATTGTCTCACTATTTACAAAACTTTTCATTCCTCTTCAAGTTTCCCATATCCACCTCCTACCATCTCAGCTGAGAACATGGCTTCATATTTTCACTGAAAAAAATCTATGGCTATTCACTCGGATCCCTCTCTTCTCCCTTCCTTTTCATTTCAAATAATTCAAACATCTTCTCCCTCTATCTTGTCCCTCACTTAGGTCTCATATGAAGAGATGGTCCTTCTCCCTGCAAGACTCCCTTTATATGCTCAAATGATTCAATTTCATCCCATATTCTCCATCAGATTGCCCCAATTGTCATTCTCACATTCTCACATCTTCAGTTTCTTCCTGCCCACTCAGCTGCTTCTCTATTGCCTACAAATATGCTCATGTTTCCTCCATCCCTCAGAAGCCCTTATTTGATCGATCCATCCCTACTGGCTATCATTCCTTATTTCTCCTCCCTTTTATTGCTAAATTTCATGAGAAAGCTATCTATAATCAGTGTCTCCCTGCTTTCCTCTCTCTTCTTAACTCTCGACAGTCTGGCTTCTTACCTCGCCATTCAACTGAAAGTGCCCCCCTCTCCCCATGCCTGGAATGCTCTCCTTCTCTATCTCCTCACCCTGCCTTCCATGACTTCCACAGCTAAATCTCACAGCTAAGGGTGGCTAGGTGGCACAGTGAATAGAGCACTGGCCCTGGAATCAGGAGGACCTGAGTTCAAATCTGTCCTCAGACATTTAACGCAAAACTAGCTGTGTGACCTTGGGCAAGTCACTTAACCCTAATTGCCTTACCTTCCCCCCCCTCCAAAAAAAAGCAAAAAAAAAAATCTCACCTTCTACAAGAAGCTTTTCCAGGTGCATATTAATTCTAGTGCCTCCCCTATGCTGATTATCTCCAATTTCTCTTCCACAGATCTTATTTGAACATAATTGCTAGTGTGTTGTCTCCTTCATTAGACTGTGAGATGCTTGAGAGCAGGGACTGTCTTTTACCTTTCTTTGAATCTATGGTGTTTAGGACAGTGACTGGCACATAGAACATGCTTAATAGATGTTTATTAATTGACTGATAAATAGAAATTAATTTCAGTAATGGGGAGAGAACTAACAGCTTGGGTAGAGGATAAGATACACAGTGTAGGAGGTAGCATTTATTCTCAGCTTTGAAAAAAATAGATATTTCAAGATATAGAAGTGAGAAGGGAAAGCATTCTAGGCACAGAAGACATGCCATGCAAAAGTATGGACATGAGAGATTAATAATTTAAAAAATAAAGCACTTATTAAGCACTTACTCCATACTAGACACTATGCATATAAATACAAGTGAGACAATCCTTACCCTCAAGGAATCGATACTCTAATAAGGGAAGATGATACACAAGGGGAAGAAGAAAATGGGATGGTCAGAAGGGTGTACCATAGAAGGCTGGTTCTGTGCAAAATAATATATGTTGTAATTCATCTATCAGAATTGGGTACTCAGATATGGAGTCCAAAGTTGCAGTGAAGAGGAGATGAAGATAATGGCCAACGTCTAGGCAGCATAGTGAAGAGATGGCCTGGAAGTGGTGTGTGGGTAAGGGGTTGAAAGATATGCACAAGAACAGCAAGTAGACCAGTTAGGTTGAAATGTAGACTGTATGACAGTGGGAGGAATGTGAAACCAACTGAGAAAGAGAAGATGGAGTTAAACCACAAAAGCCTTTCAAGTGTCAAAGAAGAATTTGTGTTTTATCCTTAAGCAATAGGAAATCACTATATTTTCTTGAGACTGGAATCAATATGCTCAGACTTTTGGAATAAGTATCCCAAATAAAAATAAAATAAACAAAATTTAACAGCTATATTGAGGATGTATTAGAGAGGGGAGAGACGTAAGCTGAGTCTGACCACTAGCAAGAGGATGAGCTCACTTTCTGGCCTGGCTTGACAGAAGACATGGGCTTGGAAAGAATTATTTTGACAGTTAGAGCCAAGGTAAAATATAAAATACCTTTTCATCAGTCCCACAAACTGTGTTATGGTCTGAAATTTAAGTATTAACCTCCAGGGATAGTACAATAGAAGTTATATTACTGCTGATGGTTGTTTAAATTTGTGCGCTTGTGGGCATCCTGTGTGTTTAATATTTCTCTTTCCTCTTATACCTGATTAATATTATACATTGAGTACCTTTCTACTCCCCCTTCTAGAGAAATCCTAGACATGAGCTAAACTTAAGCTTGAAGTCATTTTCCCCAAGGCTCTGTGGTAGGATCATAAAGAAGTCAAGAGGAAACCTAATCTCTATCTCTCTATAGGGCCAAACTCTGCCCAGGACTCAATTTAGTTTGAGTGGGCTATGTGTGGGCTGAGAGCTCAGAGTAGAGAGGGGACTCTAAGTGGCGAGCCTCCTACTTTCCCTGATGGAGACAGTGCCCTAGTGTTATTGGTCCCAGAAGAGGTCAATATTACTATACTCTAGGGCAGTGGTTCTCAACCTGGGTCGTGACCCCTTTGGGGGTCACCTAAGACTATTGGAAAGCACATATTTCCGATGGTTTTAGGAACCGAGACACCACTCCTCTATCCGTCTCCAGGCAGGTCCGCCCACATGCAGATACGCCCACATACGAATATTAAAGGGTCTCAGCATTATGAAGGTTGAGAATCAGTGTTCTAGGGATCTAGACTGGGATATGTTTGGGTCCCCTATGCATTTTTAAGTACTCACTGGAGACGTTCCTCATCCAGGACTCTCCAGGGAATTCCTAGTCGGGCAGGGCTTCCCTGGAGTAAAAGTAGCAATTTTTTTACTTGTTTTAAACTGTTATTATACAGTTTTTTTTTACTGTATTTCCTTTACAAGTAAAACCAGTTTATGTATATGACCAAATGCTTAAGGATGACTTCTGCTGATATTAATATACTTATTATGAGTTGAAAGATAGCATTCGCAGTATGACTTTCGAATCCCTAGTATATTGATGCCTAGCAATTTGCTTGGGGCACAATAGACACTCATCCATATTAATTTTCTTTCCTCTTATTCCTCTTATTGCAAAGTGACTCAGATAGCTTGTCTGAGATTCTTATGGACTATAGTTCCTTGAGGTAAGATTTTCCTAGTAGTTTAAAAATCCCAAATAGCCCCACATATTTATTCCTTTTGGGGGGAGTCCTTTACCTCTTTGGAACTTTTCTGGATCTGTTTTCATTTTTAGTTACTCTACTTATCCTAGTGAGACCTACATATTTCAGGGATCCCTTGAGAAATTTCAAGTGATCTTTCTGTTGCAGGGACTTGGAAGAACTTTTGCTCTAGGAATGAAGCTGGTTGCAGACCTAGAGGGACTTATTAATGGTAGGAGGAGAGGGTGCAAATTGAAAGGATGTCCATCAATTGGGGAGTGACTGAAGAAGTTGTGGCATCTGTTTGTAATGGAATACTATTGTGCTATAAGAAATGACGAGCAGGATGAGTTAAAAAAAAAAACCTGGAAAAACTTACATGAACTGATGCCAAGTGAAGTGAACAGAACCAGGAGAACATTGCACACAGTAACAGCAATATTGTACAAAGAGCAACTGTGAATGACTTAACTATTCTCAGCAATACAATGATCTAAGATAATTCCAAAGGACTCATGATGAAAAATGCCATCTCTAGAGAAAGAACTGATACAGTCTAAAAGAATTATTTTGAAAGATACACTATTTTTTTAATTTTATTGTTTGTGGCTTTTAAAAAAATATTTTTGGTTTGTGTCTTCTTTTACAACAATGACTAATATGGAAATATATTTTCCATGATTGCATATGTATGACTTATATGAAATTGCTTATCTTGGGAGGGAATGGAGGAAGGAGGAGAATTTAGAACCTAAAATTAAAAAAAAATTAAGTTTAAATTGTTTTCATGCATAATTGGGGGCAAATAAAATATTATTGAAAAAAAGAAAAAAAGAGAGAGAGGAGAGGGTGAGCACCTCAGTCTAACCTGGTGCCTTGTGTTATTTTACCAGCACCAAGACAATGATCTGGTTTCTTGTTTGTTGGTCATGGGATGACTTCCAGTTAACCTCAGGTCTCCTATCTCTGTCAAGAGCTCTGGAGGTAAAAGGCTTTTCCTCTGAGGAAGGAAGCTTGATTTCTTCTTTTTTATTGCCGTTTGGGTTGAGGCAGGTCTTTGCAAGCACAAAGACAAGTTAAAAGCTGTGAGAACTTTGCTGAATGATCTTTGCTTGTTAAATTACATTACTTTGGGGGTTAAGTATTATCTCCAGGTGTATGGGTAAGTCTTGATCTTCATGGAAAAATGTTAATTTCCCTATTTTTGTGGATTGTACTACATGGATTTTACCCCCAAATAACCCCATTTTATTTGCTGGGGACAACATATGTTTAACTGAGAGGATGGTGACAGAGAAGGTAGATCGTTACGCTACCCTCAAACATCATTGATCTAATACTAATTTAAGGTATGAGGTATTAATATTTTAATAAGACAACATAATGCAAACCTTCTTTTATTCCTTTAGAAAGTATGAATATCTTTCTGATTTGACTCAGAAGGGAGG
>CM053589.1:6086941-6113415 GCA_028646515.1 Pseudochirops corinnae | reverse complement strand
CTTGTCCACAGTTGCCTATAAAGTCACCAAAAGGTCTGCTCGTTGTGTTAATGGCCTTCCTTTGATTCTTTTTTTAATATTTGTTCCTATAAGTGCAACCCAGAAGCTGTCTGCATGTTTATCTCTCCCTCTCACTACATGAATGTTCCAATAACTCAATTATATGTGTGTGTGTGTGTGTGTATGTGTGTGTGTGTGTGTGTGTGTGTGTGTGTGTGTGTGTGTATATATATACATATATATTTGCTTTTTGGAGGGGGGAAGGCAGGGCAATTGGGGTTAAGTGACTTGCCCAGGGTCACATGGCTAGTGTTAAGTATCTGAGGCTGGATTTGAACTCAAGTCCTCCTGACTCCAGGGCTGGTGCTCTATTCATTGTACCACCTAGCCGCCCCAATAAAATCTTTTAAAAATAATATTTTATTTTCCCCCCCAATGACATAGAAAAATAATTTTTTAACATTCTTTTAAAAAAGTTTTTTGAGTTTCAAATTCTTTCCTTGCCTTCCCCCCCTCACCATTCCCTGTGACAGTAGGTAATCTCATATAGGTTGTACATGTGCAATCACGTAAAACATAGTTTCATAAATAATGTATTTTTTGCATTTTATTGTTACTGTGAATTTAAGTTACACACATTAACGCATCTGTTAATTGGCATACATTAGTGTGAATTTAATCAATAATTAGCATGCAGCAACATACAATTAACAAATGGATTTTTTTATTGTTGATTTAACATAAATGAACACATGCAGCTTATATTAATATTCATGATTATTAATTTGACAATTTATTTGTATGATTAACAAATAACATCAACATAATATTAACATACATAAATGACTAAGATATATACACACATACAGATATAGATATGCACATATATTTTGGTGGGGGAGTTTCTAATTTAAATTTAACATAGTAATTCCAACATTGCCCCATCTGGCTGTCTCCCCTTCTGAACTTCCTCCTGTTCTTGTCTGCTTCTTTTTTAGGGATTCTTTAGTTGTCTTCACTTTCTTTTTCAAGGGGTGTGCTGGAGCCAGTTCTAACTGATGCGTGAGACCAATTGCTAAATTTTCAGCATGAGATTTTTATACTTTGGAAATTGGCAAATACTACAGATCAAGGCTTAATTTATTGTTTTGTTGATTGACTAGACTTAAGAAAGTGGTGGAGAAAATGTGAATAATTCAGATTAATCTTAAAAGTGTGTTGTGCTCCCCAAAGAGTGGATTGTTAAACATTTATCTACATACCCCTGAATATCACTATTCTGACTTCTCCTAATCTCCCCATGACTTGTATGTGTAAAAATTCAATCCTCCATTATAACAATACATGTATTCAGGCAAACCAAATTCATACAATGACTGTGTCTGAAAATGTTTTTAGTCCTTTAGACCATTATCTCTCTGTCAAGAGGTGAGGAACATTATTCTTCGGTTATAATTGTTCGTTGTGTTAATCATGGTTCTTAAATCCTTCAATTGTTTTTCTTTATAATATTATACATTATTTTCCTTGTTCTACTCACTTCATTCTATATCAGTTCATGCAAATTCTAAGTTTCTCTGACTCTATACCTCACAAAGTTGCTTTTCCCCCCCAGTATGATAATATTCCCTTACATTTATGTACCAAAATTTGTTCATCTATTTCTTAATTTATGGGCACCCACTTTGTTCCAAATTCTTTGCTTCACAAACATCAAAAAACTGCTATAAATATAACTTCATTATATGGGTTCTTTCCCTCTTTCTTTGATCTCTTTGAGGTATAGGCCTAATGGTGGCATAGAAAGGTCAGAGTAGGTAGAGCTTACTGAATTTTGGGAGTCTATCCTACACATTGCTGTCCAGGAACGGTTGCACTACTTCACAGTTTCTGCAATCGGGCATCAGTGTGCCTTTCTACACTTGTAATGTGACTCTCCTGTCATCTTTGCCAGTTTGAGTTGAGGCAGAAATTCATAGATTTGGCAGCTTAGTTGCAGTGGAAGTGTGCCAGACCTTGAATTAGGAAGATGTGAATTCAAACCTGGCATCAAATGCTCCCTAGCTGTGTCACTCTGAGTAAGTCACAACCTTTGTCAGCCTCAGTTTCCCCATCTGCAACATAGAAATAATAACAACGGCACCTCCCAGGATTGTTGTGAGGACAAAATGAAATAATGTTCGTAAAGCAGTTTTGAAAGTCTTAAAGAAATATAAAAACGCTACCTATTGTTATTCCTGCTTTCGTTTTTCATTTCTTTTATTAGTGAATTGGAACATTTTTTCATGTGGGTCCCGATTCTCACCATTATTCTTTTGAGAATGAGATTTTCATATTCTTGTAAATTTGTGCTGGTTACCTCTAATATCTGAGATATCAGAACTTTATCAGGAAAATTTGTTGCAAAGATTTTTCCCCCAGGTAACTTTCCCTTCTAATTCTAAAGGGACTGATTTTTTTTTTTGTACAAAACCTTTTCAATTGTATACATGCAAAATTGTCTAATCTACTTCCTGTGATTCTTTTTCAAGAGAATTCTCTTTCATAGCTGTTAAAGGTATATCCTTTCCAGCTCCACTAATTTGTTTATGACATAGACTTTTGTATGCAAGTCTTCTATCCATTTGGAGTTCATTGTGATGTATGTGTGATATAAAATGTTCTAAACCCTAAACTCTGTCACATGGCTTTCCAGCTTTCCTGGCAGCTGTAAGATGGCAAGTCCTTACTCTGGCACTTGGGGTTTTTTGGTTTACTGAGTACTATACAACTATGTTCGGTCCATTCATAGTCTGTGTACCTAATCTGTTCCAAAAGTCAAGTTTTCTATTTTTCAATCAGTAGCAAATTGTTTTGATAATTACTGTTCTATGGTTTTGTTTGAGATTTGGTTCAGCAAGGCCCCTTTGTCCAACTATTAAAAATATTTCCTTTGAGATTCTTGGCCTTTTGTCTCTCAAAATTAATCTGTTTTACTATTTTTCTTAGTTCTATAAAGTAACTCTTTAGTAACTTGATTGGTATAAGACTGAGTAGGTAAAATAATTTAGATAGTATGTCATCAGCATGGTCCAACCGCAAGCGACTAATATCTCTTCCATTATTAGTTCTGTCTCGAGCGTATTTCAGTTGGATTCAGATAACTCCCTTGTGTATCTTGGAAGCTGGACTCCCAGACAGTTTACAAACTCTGTGGCTATTTATGTAACAGATGGCCTAGGCAATAAAGACCTGAGCAGCACACGTGCAACATAATGCACCTGTGTCTGTGGGGCTGACGAGATGGCGTGAGGATAAGTTGTCCCCTATGATATACAGGTACATATTTATGTGTAAATACATTGTTGTTGGTGGTGTCTGGTCGTTTTTCAGTCATGTCTGACTCTTTGTGACCAAATTTAGAGTTTTCTTAGCAAAGATACTGGAGTAGTTTACCATTTCCTTCTCTATTTCATTTTACAGATGAGATAACTGAGGCAAACAGGGTCAAATGATTTATCTAGGACCACACAGCTAATAAGAGTCTGAGTCTGGATTTGAACTCAAGTCTTCCTGACTCCATGCCTGGTATTCTATCCACAGCACCATCTAGATGCCCATAGCAAACATATACATGTATAGAAACATGCCAATATATGCATATACATATATGTACACACATCTGTTGTTGTTCAGGCATTCAGTTGCGTCTGATTCTCTACGACCTCACGAATTTTGTCTATCAGATCCTGTTTGACAAAGGCACTGGAGGGGTTTACCATATCATTCTCCAGTGTGTCCCCATCTTACTGATGAGAAACGGGTACAAGTAGGGGTTAAGTGATTTAACCAAATTCACATACCTAGTAAGTGTATGAGGCTGGATCTGAACTCAGATCTTCCCGACTCCAGGCCTGGCAGTCTATCCACTACACCACCTAACTACCCATACATATCTGTGCAAATATATTTGTATATATAGACACCTATGTATATAGATTGCATTATGTAAATGTATGTATACACAGGTATGCATGTGTGTATATGTACATATATACATACCTACATACATATATATATATATATATATGTTTCTGTGGGTGTGAATGTGTGTATATATTCCACTCTTAGCTCACAAACGATAAAATGTAAATAGGAAAAAAGGTGGATGTGGCCTGTGGGGCATAGTTCACTTAGCCTTGGTCTTTAGTTGTTCGTTTGGGTTTTTTTTTTGCTTTATATCTCCCTAGTTTAAATCATATTTTAGAACCATATTTGCCTCATGGGAGGAGTTTGGTAGGATTCTTCCTTTCCTCATATTTATAAACAATTTATATTATCTGGAATTAATTATTCTCTGAATGATTATTAAAATCCACTTTCATATCCATCTGGTCCTGGCTGTTTGTCTCAGTCCATTTCTCTGTGATTTGCTCAGTTCCTTTTTCTGAGGCTGGATCATTTTAATGCTTTCTTTGTTGTGGCATTAATCGGTTATTTCATATTTTTGTAAATAGTCCCCTGTTTCTTTTAAGGAATCCTTTTTAGGGGCGTTTGTGTGAGGAAACTTCTCTAGGAATTTCCTTTATTCCTTTATTCCTTATTGCAAGTTCTCCTTCCTCTTTGATATTGGCAGTTTGGTTTTCCTTGCTTTTTTTTTTATCAGATTAGATAATAATTTACCCATTAAAATTTTTTAACACCCTTAATTTTATTCATCAATCCAATATGCTTTATGTTTTCAATTTTGTTTATTTCTCCTTTGATTCTGAGAATTTCTTTTTTGTGTTGTATTTTTTGTTACTTTTTCTGTTTTTTTCAACATTAGTCTTTATAATCAAGCATCCATTCACTATAGAATCATTTTTTATAATGCACAGAAAAAGAAATAAATGCAGCATATATATATGTACATATATATATAAAGAGAGAGAGAGGAGAGAGAGAGAAAGAGAGAGAGAAAGAGAGAGAGAGAGAGAGAGAGAGAGAGAGAGAGAGAGAGAGAAACAGAGAGAGAGAGAAAGAGAGTCTTACCATCACCAGTAGTTTGGGTTTTGCAGTCTTTTTTATTCCAGGTCACATGGCTTTTAGACCCTGCACAGATCCAAAAACTATTTCTGTAAGTTGGCCTATAATCTACTCCTCTTTTCTAACTCAGATGCCTGACAAGGTTAAGTGTATTTGATGCTTGGCTAATCAAAAAGTCCCATAATTTTCTCCTTGAATGCCACAGTTCCAGGCCTGAGAAGATCCCTAATTTGGGCTTATAATATTTTTCTGACATAGAACATCTAGCCTCAGTCTTACCTTCAGAAGCAGTGTGTTTTTTATACTCAGGTTCTCTGTTGACCGGTCTCACTTCAGGAGACCTTCTACTTTTGAGAGAAACTTCTCTTTCTTAGAGAAAGATTAGTTCTCCAGTAATATCTCCTAATAATATTGCATCGGGATTTCTTTTAAATGATAGAATGAACACACAAACAGAACATAAAGATCAGGAGTAGAATTTATGGGAAAAAAAGCAGGAGCAGTAATCATGATCTCAGACAAAGTTAAATCTAAAATATATCTAATCAAAAGAGAAAAATAGGGAAACTATACTATATATCAGCCATATTAATTAAAATTGTTTTAACCTATTTAAAATAACCTCATAGTAAAAGGTTGGAATATTGCTGTAGCCCAGGAAATGATGAGTTGGCAAACTTAGAAAAATATGGAAAGACTTGGACTTGTGAAGGGAGATGCTATCTCTGTGTAATGGCAAACGAAGGAGTATTTATTTAGTACCTTGCTTCAGTTGAAGTGTCTTTGAGCCTTGCCATGATTATATCAAGTCTTTGTTAAGAAACAGAACCGTGAAGCCCATAGTGGGAGGGACTTGACAAAGATGGGAACAGGAAGGATGTAAGAGGTGGGTGGAACAGGGAGGAGCTAATGACAGATAAAAAGCTCGAGCACAGGTGGGACTGAGCAGAACCAAGAAGGAGAACACAGGGTATCCATCACGCCGTTTGTCTGTTCTGTCTGTTTTGACTTGTGTTTGTTACTTTGTCAGACAGAAGCATTCTGTCTGTTGATTGTTTTACTTTGTCAGACAGGCACACCCTGTCTGTTGACTTGTACTAGTTTGTCCTCTGTTTCTCTGAGGGGAGTGTAAAGCCAAGCATGAGCAGCTTTCCAGAGGACTGCTTCTGTGAGTAGCTTTAAGGTTCTGATCACACAGTATAGTGAACTCTCCATTTATTCAGCAGCAAACCAAATCAAAACATTCACAGATGCATATGTATACACACACACATGCAAATATATCCATGCTTAGTTGTAACCTTCTTAGAGCTTTTCCAAAAGCAAAAAGTGCACAGCAGAGAACAAAAGAAAACTTACAAGAAAGTAAAGTTGGACAGCTCTGAACACAATGTGTAATGTTTATCATAAAGGCTTTCTTGAAACGGAAATTTATTGCTGTATATTTTGAATCCTCCCTTATATTCTGCTGTGCACAAGAAAATGCTTTCTTTTCTTATTTTGTATTTATAATTGTAGCATTTAAGTTTGAAATGAATTAATATAAAAAGATAAAATAATAGAATGACTCGTGTAATTCATCAAGAACTTTCTGAGTAAAATCCCCTGACTTGAACTTGGTAGGAGTTACTTTCTAATCATCCAAGTCTCTTATATTTCTTTTGAATGTTTTCATGTCTTTAATCTTATAGTCAGTGTCTACTCCTAATTCCAGGAATCCTTTATGTGTTTCATGCCTATAATAGGACAATACAGTTGAACCAATTTAGTACCCATCTTTTCCCTTTTTAAAACATTTCCCTAATTACATGGAAAGACAACCTTAACATTATTTTTTAAAATAAATTTTGAGTTCCAAATTCTCTCCTTCCTTCTGCCTTTCAACTCCTCCCCCCAAAAAGTAAGCCATTTTATATGGGTTATAGAGGTACAATCATGCAAAACATATTTTTATATTAATCAAGTTGTAAAAGAAGCCATAGACCAAAACCACCCACATACACAAGATAAAGAAAGTAAAAAAATAGTATGTAAGATCTTCAGTCAGGCCCCATCAGTTCTTTCTCTGAAGGTGGATAGCATTTTTCATCATGAGTCCTTCGGAACTGTCTTGGATTTTTGTATTGCAAATAAAAGCTAAGTTATCCACAGCTGATCTTCATACAAAATTGCTGTTACTATGTACAATGCTGTCCTGGTTCTGGTCACTTCACTTTGCATCAGTTTGTGTAAGTCCAGGATTTTCTGAAATCATTCTGCTTGTCATTTCTTATAGCACAATAGTATTCCATTACGATCATATACCATGACTTGTTCAGTCATTCCTCGATTGATGAGCATCCCCTCAATTGACAATTCTTTCAACCACACAAAGAGCTGCTATAAATGTTTTTGTACCTGTGGATCCTTTCCCCTTTTTTTAGTGCCCATCTTTTCAAGTTACTTCCACTATAATATTCAACAAGTTTCAATGTATAAGCATGTAACATGTAAAGCTACGCAGCAATAAGTAGGAAAATAGAGCAAAATTATATGAAATTGTTACTGATTGTTACTAATAAAACAATAAGGCAAGTATGCAATCTAGTAACAATGCAACAGTTTTAAAAATCACTATATATGCATATATATATAAAATCAATTAGTAAATAATTGTGCAAAAAATCTCATTAAATCTAAGTCAATTGTCCATGCTCATAATCTCATCAAACATAATGTTTTAGTCAGTAACATTAACACAAATGTTTTATGTTTATATTTGCTCCATGATAGCATTAGACTGAATATAGGAGAAAAAACTATCCTAAGGAGACTAAGACAGTCAAAAAAAAAAAGCCAGGAAGAAAAATAACTTCCTCTAGATCAAGTCTATAAAAATGTACATCAAAACTATGAAAGGGGGGGAGTGGAAAATTTCACCTAAAAGAAGACAATGAGCAGGTTGGACTGTTTTGTTCAACTAGAGAAAAAGAGAAGGAAAAAAATAAAGAAAAATTTCAGAGTAAGTATATAGAGGCTGCAAGATAGTTTCAGCAAAATCTAGAATCTCAATTGTAAGAGTGAAAATAACCTTTCAAAAAATTAATTCTGAGAACAATCTACTATGTATAAAGAAAATAGAGAGCTATGATGTGTAAAAAGGACTTTCCTCCTAATTCCTAAATCTCATCATCCATAATAACAGCCCAAAGATCTCTAGGGAGAGAGCGGGATTTCCAGGGCCATGGGCACACTGACATTACCCCCAAACCATCTCCTCCCTCCTTATGATTAAGCAAGATAGATTCACCATATGCTTTTATTCTTGGGCATCCTCCTCTGACACCAAGGTCAACATCCTGGGTCATTTGAACTTGAGGTAAATATTCTACTCAACTATCATAGTTATTGCCATGTCTCATATTCCCATGACAACATGTGGTAGAATGAAAAGCTGGGGCTATATTTTTACGATTATATCTAAGTCAATTGTTCTTTGGTTCCTGTACACTATCAACTTGCTTTTTTCCAAATCATAGCCTCACCTGTATTCATCTCACGTACATGGGGGAAAAGCACTCTACTAAGACAGTCTCAAATCATTTTTCAAATAGCTTGGGTTCAACCAAAACCCTAAATACTTTTTGACCCCAGATTTTTTCCCCAACATTTCTCAGACCTATGAGTGCTTAAGAGGAAATTGGATCCAGATGGTCCTGATTATTTATATTAAGCCCATCACAGCATGATTCTATAACAGCTTTTGATGACCATGAAGTCTTCTGAGCCTCTTCCTCAAACCCAAACAGCTCCACCTTGCTAGTGGTAAATGAACACAAGCACCAAGAACTAAGTTTGGGCCCAAAATTGGAATTTTCAGTGTTTGGAGGAGTGAGAAAAGGGTTTGAAATTTGGCAAAACACATTCTTGCTCTCCTCATGAAAAGTCCATAAGACAGGGATAGGATTTTTGTAGATACTTGAAATGAGTTACTTAAATGCGACTCATTTAATCTACAAAAATGATAATGAAATAAGACCTTTTTACTTATGATTTCTCCTTTCATCCTCTTGATAAAGTGAAGAGGGATAAAAGGGTGAAGGTTTAGGAAGAGAAAGGAGGCCTAGAATTATTGGAAGTTAAGAACAAAATGCCACACTTAATGAACACATGCTGTATACACACAAACACACATACATACAAATCAGCATTCAAAGTTTTTGACATCTTTTTGGTATCATGACTCACTAAAAAACAACAAAGAACAGAAACAGGACAGGCCCCTTGGAGAATAGAAAGCTTGCACACACACACACACACACACACACACACACACACACACACACACCCCTTAACTTTTAGCTGTACCCATCCCTCTTTCTGTCATAAAATTCAACTTATTTAACTCAGGAAGATATTTCTTGCTCTTCTGAATCAACTAAAATGTTTGAAAATTAACAATCCAAAGGAAAACTTTTCTGCGCTTAATAGTTCTTCTCCAATGCTTCCTCCTGTCATGGAGGTAACTCTGGGTTTTCATTCATTGACTGAGTGGAGTTACAAGCTCTGGCAGATCCCACCAGTATAGAAAGTTTTTTGACCCTGAACCAGTTAATAGTTTCTGTCCTACTGTGAACCAGTGGATAATTTCAAAAAGATTTGTCACCAGGTTGGCCACCAAGTGGTTTTTGTTTTTATTTTTTGTTGGCTTTGGGATTTTTTTGGTCATGCCAAGTAAAGAACTCTCCATATTAAGGCATGAAGGAATTATGATATATTTGTGCTACTGGCACTTGCACCAATGAGATCACAAATTCTTAAAGCACTAGAGTAGAAGTTGAACAAATGTTCATTTAGGACATTTAATGAAGTAAGATGAGAGTGTAAATATCAAAACAATCTGTTTCTTTGCATTTATCAGAAGTGTCAAAGTGTAAAAGGGTTATAAGATCACAGATTTAGTGCTGGAAGGAACTTTAGAGGTTATCCAGTGCAATCTCCACATTTTTAGATGAGGAAACTGAGACTTGGGCAGGTGAAGTGATATGCCTGAGGTCACTCAGATAGTGTCAAGGACAATACTTGAACCTAGATCCTCTGTCATCAGTCGGTTAAAGAAAGGAAAAGGATAGGGAATTCTGACAACTTTTTTGATTTCTGTGAAAAATGATGTGAATAGAATATTAGTGTATCACCTTTTTACAATAGCATGTTTTAATTCTAGGGACAATATAATCGTCCTTAAAGTACACTTAATTACCCCCATTCAGTTATCAGAAAGTTGTTGTAGATGAAACATTTTGCGTTCAATCATATTAACTCTGAGCCCCCAGTTAGGAAAACTCCTAACACCTAGACAGATGTTGAGCTCTCTGTCTAGCCTTACATTCATACTAATCTTTAGTTAATCCTTGGCCTCTTTGTAGTTGAAGCAAAATTCAGTTTATTGGAAACATTGGCTAAAAAAAAAATCACAGGATTATTTTATTGAATCTATGGATAGACAAACATCAGGAAGGGAAGTTGGGGAAAGATTTGCCCTTTTCTTGGTTCTTCCTTTGGCTCTGCAAGATTCCTGTAGAACTAATGTGACTTCTCTGCCACAGCTCAGAACTCCCTTTGTACCAGGGTTGCTCCAATCTTTCAAAAATAGACTCCAAAAAGATCTTCTTCCCTGGTTTTGAGATAGCATCTTCCTTTTATATAATTAATTAGGGCATAACCCACTCTCTCACACCTTGGCTTATTCAAGGAGGTGTGCAGACCATGTTCATATTTCTTATTGTTTCACTCAATCAGAAAGTGTTTGCACTTAGTCAAGGCACCAGAGCCAAATGGGAGTGATTTTGACTCCATCTTTATGCCAGGATAGAATTTTAAGTAGTTAGTAAAACTTACAGCCATAATACTTGGCAAAAATTCTTTCCTGGCTTTTTTAAGCCCCTTATTTTACTGTTTTTTTTTTTTTAGTCACTTTTACTAAAACTCCAAATCTTTCAAAATCCATCCTCCTCTGATTCATATGGAGAGCTTATTAATATTCAAAGAGCCCTATTTTGCATATTGTACAGTCAAATTACACCAATTGCATTGTTTTTATTTTTAAATACTTCAAATGTTCTTTGTTATCCTTAGCTACCTTGACTCATGTATGGATTTAATGAGATCCTTTGGGAGAAAAGATAAAGAAGTCATTATACACACATGTGTACACATACATATATACGTGTGTGTGTGCATCTTTTCACCCAAGAGCTGTATTTATTTACAGAGAAAGGAAAAGAAAATACACGAAGCATGCTAGACCATGATGTAGTGTGGGAGTAAGAACAATAAACTAAGCCTTTGTCTGCAATGAAGGAAATGATGATGTCATTCTGAAAAGTTAAAGACTGAAGGGATTAAAATATTTGAAAGGGAATTTGGCAAAAAAAAACCAAAACCCTCTGGTGTTTCTTGCAATGGGAGTCTGTTGGCCACCTTATCATTTGGATGGAAGCCATCTCACCTCTCTTTCCCCCACCATTTACTGAAGCTCTACTCTAATCATAACCCTGCTGGCTGGCCCAGGACTATGTTTCTGTCTTCATTTCCAGTCTGGTTTTGGGGCCCTCCAAAGCAGCACTTTCACTTTGGTTCAAATCTTTTTAATGAGCTTTGGCTCAAAAGACACTTTAACTGTGGAAGTACTTAGAACAAATGGCCCATTTGGCAACGATGCAGCTAAAATGTAGAAAGTTAATAGTGGCAAGTGGAGGATATAGGCATTTTGAAATTCTTTCATTCTGCATGTTTTCTGCCCCCCCCCCCATCAGACTGTGGTTTCTTTGAGGATGGTAACAAATCGTGTATCTCTCTTTATATTTTCACAATTAGTATGTATGATATGATACATAGGGGGCACTTAAAATGCTTGGTTACTGCCTTGCAGCAAAAGAAGCAGCAGCTACTACCTTAGATTGCCCAAGAACCACATACAAGAATAAGTATAAAGTTATGCGATGGGCTTAGAAAACATGCCAATTTTTACACGTACAAATGAATCTTCTTCTGGCCAAAGATAAAGAAAAGCTCTGCTTCCCCCCCCCCCCCACACACACAAACACTATTTCTGTAAGTTGTTAACCTCTAAAAATTACGCCCAGATTCAGTTGGGATAGCATTTTCTTAATTGAATTAAATAACGAGAATTTTTTGCCTACTGAGTGTGGGGAACCCATCCAGTCTGTAGAAAGTACAATATAGAATATATACAAAATCATTTCTGGGGAGAGGGCATTAGCTCCTGGTGGGATAAGACTTCTTTCTGCAAGTGGTCCTTTAGTTGAGCTTCAAAGGAAGAGGCAGCCGTGAGGAATGAGTGAATTCCAGGTGTGGGGGATAGTCTTTCAAAAGCATGGAAATAAGAGATGCGATATTGTATATGATGAATAGAAAATAGATCTATTTGACTGAAATACAGAGTTTGTGAAGGGGAATAATATAGAGTAATCCTGAAAAAGCAGGGTGAGAGAGATTATGAAGGGTTGTAAAAGTCAGAGGAATTTATATTTAATCCTACAGACAAGAGAGAGTCAGTAGAATTTGTTGAGTTAAGGAATGGTATCAGAAATGTGATTTAGATGTCATTCTGACAATTGTGTGGAAGATGATTTGGAGAGGGGAGAAATTGCAGGCAGAAAATTTAGGAAGATATTATAATAGTCCAGGTTAGAGGTGATAAGGGCCTGCCTGAAGAGTGTAGTGGCCATGTGAGTGGAAAAGGGGTATATGTGAAATAGAGCAGATGATTGTATATGACAGGTAAGAGGGAAGGAAGAGTCAAGGATGATTTCAAGGTGACTGTAAGGGTGGTGGTTTTATGGACAGATATAGACAAATCAGGAAAAAGGAAATATTTAGAGGGGACATGATAAAGATAATGAGTTCTGGTTTTGGACATGTTGAGTTTGAGTCATCTAAGGGACGTACAGTTGGAGATGTCTAATAGAGACATGGTGATGCTAGAGTGGAATTATGGAGAGAGAATGGATATACATATATATGTATTGTAGGCATAAATGTATACACCAGTGGTTCTCAACCTCCCTAATGCTGCGACCCTTTAATATTCGTATGTGGGCATGTCTGTATGTGGGCAGACTTGCCTGGAGACTGACAGAGGAGCAGTGTCTCAGTTCCTAAGACCATCGAAAAAATGTGTTTGTGAACACCTGTGAAAGGGTCATTCAACCCCCAAAAGGGTCACAACCCACAGGTTGAGAACCACTGGCATACATATATGCACATATATATGTAATTGCAAATATACCTTGCACACATGCACTGTGCATATGTGTATATATACTCATACATATCTATATGTACACATACCTATACAAACATGTGCACATACCTAAGTATATACATATACTCCCGCTTACTTGTACTTATATATGTATCCCAGATCTATATCTGCGTATACAGAGTATATGCCATGTATACAGATTGCTTCCCAGGTCAGAGTGCTACTTAGGTATAAATTTCAATAGGAGATAGAAGGCTACGTGATGCATCAGGCCAATAGTATTTCTGTTGCTGTTACTATTTTTTTTGCATAACTATTACTTATTTTGTACCCAAAAAATTCAACTGCAACTCTCATTCTGGAACATTCATTTCCTGAGGAGAAGAAACATTTTCATTAGCCATGGTTTATGTTTTATTCTAATCCTTTTTTTTTTTTTTGCTTGCATGTTAAAAGCTAATAGTTTTCTTTGAAGCAGGGCGGCTGGCCTTTTAATATGTTTGCATGCCGAAAGTCTCACGGGTCTGTTTTTGTTTTCTGTTCTTGTAAATGTTTCAGAGTCATAAAGTGTGCTACGCACTACCTGACAGAGAAGCGATGGTCTGTATGCAGACTGACACAATTTTTTTTGATGTGGTAAAAGCAGTAATTTATTTTGCAATTTCTATTTTGACTAGGGAAAAAGAAGGGAACAAGCATTTCTTTAGTGCTTGCAACGTAGCAGGTGCTGGGCTAAATGCTTTTACACGTATTATTTCAGTTGATTCTCACAACAGTCCTGTGAGGCAGGTACTGTTACTATCCCCACTTCACAGGAGAGGAAACTAGGCATGAGGTTATATGATTTTTTTCCCAGGATCATATAGCTAGTGTCTGAGACTAAATTCGAACTCAGTTTTTCCCAACTCTATGCTCAGTGCCTAGCTGATGCCTGACTATGCACATTTGTTATAAGGGTTTTGTTTTTCTTTCTTTTACACAGAGGCTGGGGTGTGAGGAAAGAGAAGGTGGATTTTTATTAACTGAAAACAAATCAAATCTTCATGAAACCTCCCCTTGGGTGCGGTATCTCTGCTGACTGGGTTACTCAGCTGGCCTGTTCCTTCCATAGTCTAACTCCCTTCTCTGCTGCCAGTGGACAAGCTCTTTGAAATTGTTTCCGCCCTTGGTTGACTGTCTCTGCCTTTGTCTCTGTCTCTGTCTCTGTCTCTTTGTATTTATCTCTGCTCTCTGCTGGGTGCAGGGTCCCCTACTGGTTGAGCAGCTTTCTTCAGAGCTACGTGGCAAATAGGGGGTGAGGGAAGAAATTTCCTCCTCTCTTCTTGCAAGAATCTCCTTTACCATTAACTCCTTGCTTTCCATGTTTACACCTCCTCAGAACTTAGCTCCTCAGCAGGGACTTTGGAAATTTGTTTTTCATGACCAATGACTTTGCCCCTTTAATTCCTTTAGAGAGGGAGATGTTCACACTTCATAAAGGAACCAAAGAAGGTACATCTCTACAGGTGATTCAGTGTCACATTAATGCCTTCTGGGTATGCTCTGGGTTTTCTGGGATGGAGGGTATATGAGGGATCTTTCTCTTTGTTTCTGCCTTAGGGCTGGAGGGGGACCCAGTGAAATCTCAAAGGAAAATAGAAATTCTAGGCCCTCAAAATAAAAAGATAATTATAAATATCCTTTCAGGATGGTTGGACCGATGCAGAACGGCACCAGTCATTGGTGCCCGGGTCTTTCTGTGGCCTCTCCCAACCCTGATTTTCCATCTCCTATCAGTTTGACAAGCTGCTTCCCTTGATCTCGTAAGTGCCCATCTGCTGCCCTTTTTGTCAGTCGTTCTCCTTCTTGGCCTCTCTAAAGCATTTGATATTGTTGATCACTCTTTCCTCCTAAATTTCCTTTCTTCTCTGGGTTTTCAAGGTGCCGTTCTCTCCTGGTTCTCCTCCTATCTAACTGGCTGCCATCTCAGTCTCCTCCCGTAGACCATCTATGACTGAGCCCTTGCTTGAATCCCAGGGCTCTATGTTGGACCCTCTTCTCTTCTCCCTCTAGAATCTCCCTTGATGATCTCATCAGCTCACAAGGGCTCAATTATCATCTCTATGCGGATGATTTCCAGATTTATATGTGTGTAGATGTGCTTATATGCATGCGTGTATAGATGGTGACATATATGCAAATATGAATCTGTATGTATACATACACACAGATACAGATCTGTGATATATACATACATGCACACATGAATAAATGTGAATGTATGGATATATCCATGTGTGCATGTGTCCATATGTTTATATATCACATGTGCACACAAGCATACATGTAGTATACATCTATATATTTGTATGTTCAATACATATAGGTATGTGTGTATAAACATTTATGTACACAATACACACACCCATTTTCTCTCTAGCATTTCAGTCCAGCATAATCCCTATGCTAAGTTTTTCCCAGAATCATTCTCAGAGTAATTATTAGTATCCCAACTGCCCAGACTGACCACCATGAGATTACTCCTACTTCCCTATATCAATAACTATGGATTATCTTTGAATTTTATTTAATTAAAATTTTTTTTTCAGCATAGTTCTTCCCCTAGACAATGGTGACTTTTATCTGAGACCGCTAGGTGTCTGAGTTCCCACAAAGACCAATCATGGACATATAAAAGACTCAATGAGATTGGCCCAGGAGCTCAGGAATGCATGTATATATGTCAACAAGCATTAAATAAGGGCCTACTGTGCTCGTGGCATTGCGCTAAGCATTGAGTATATGAAAAAAGTGGGGCAAAAATATGTCCTCTGTCCTAGAGTAACTTATATGTTAATGAGAAATACAACATGGAAAAAATGTACATAGAAGATATATCCGTTGTAAGTAGAAAGTAATCTAACAGGGAAGACCAATCATTCTGTCTAGTCTTCAAGTTCTCTTGAAGAAAGGATGTCTTACTACGAATGTGCTGTTAAATGTTTAACAACCAGCTCTCTGGGGGCAGGGGGGGAAAGTATACACAACACATTTTTAATCAGAATTATTGACATCTTCTCTTTCACTTTCTTGAGTCTAGACCATCAACAAAGAGATAAATAAAGTCCTGATTTGTAGCATTTGCCAATTTCTAAAGTAAAAATGCTCACACTGAAAATTTAGCAATGTGCTCTCTGTAAATTGCCTCAGCACTCATATGGGTCTTAGTGATAGCAAATGACAACAGAAGTGGCACTTTTATCCCGTAGAACCAAGAGCAATTCAGCCTACAACTCTCTTGCTTCTGAAAATTCTGGTGATCCTCAGTCATGCTTGTATTAGTGTGAAGAATATTGGTGGAGTAGCAAAAACTCTGCTGGCCTAGAGGAGCATGCTCTTCATCTGGAAGTATCTGAAAGGACCCTATATACAACTTTTGGTCAATCAGTCAATTAGGCGCTTGTGTATCATCTGAGATCCAGCCCCCTAAAACTCATCTCCTCCCATAACTCATAGTCAGTACTCCACCGGATTAGACATGTGAGTTGGGTTTTGTTTTCACCTAATGTTTACCACATAATTACTCACTTAGAGAGCCTTTGTTGCTAAATGTTGGGGATCAGGCAGGGGAGTTATTACTTCTCTGGTCTTTGGAACTAGCTCCACAAACCTAAAACAAATACTTTAGATGTGGGCCAGCCAAAGCAGATATATTGCTACTATTGCTTTCCTAGTCCTAGCTACTATGTCTCTTTTTACTAAAATAGATTACAGCTTTTTGGCTACCGTAGCAAATTGATATCTAGGTGGTGCAGTGAGTGTAGGGCTGGTCCTAGATTTAAGAAGACCTGAGTTTACATCCAATCCTAGATGTGTGACCCTGGGCAAGTCAGTCACCCTGTCTGTTTTCTCATCTGTAAAATACAGATAATAATAGTACTTATCTCCCAGAGTTATGAAGATAAAATGAGGTGATATTTGTAAAGCACAGTGCAAATCTTAGAGTGATACGTCTTCCTCCCCCTTCTTATTATTACTGACTCAGAGAGTTTGCAGTATGTTAAAACTTCCAAGCCTTTTTCAGTGAAATGCTGTCTAGCCATGCCTCCTGCATCATGTTTTTTGTGAAATAATTTTTCTCTCATTTTCCAAAGAAATGAGGCCTTTATCAGAGAAATTTGCTGTAAAAATTTTCCCACAGTTACAATTATTCTGCATTTTCTTCCATTCTATTTTTCTCCTGTTTATCCTTCTCTCTCTCAAATACATAGAGAACTGAGTCAAATTTATAATAATGCAAATCATTCCCCAATTGATAAATGGTCAAAGGATATGAACAGGTAGTTTTCAGATGAAGAAATCAAAGCTATCTATAGTCATATGAAAAAATGCTCTAAATCACTATTGATTAGAGAAATGCAAATTAAAACAATTCTGAGGTACCACCTCACACCTATCAGATTGGCTAATGTGACAAAAAGAGGAATGAGAAATATTTCAGAGGATGTGAGAACATTGGGACACTAAACATCTTTGGTAAAATTGCAAAAAGATTAAATCACTCTGGAGAGCAATTTAGAACTATGTCCAAATGTCTATAAAACCATGTATACCCTCTGATCCAGTAATAATACCACTACTAGATCTGTAACCCAAAGAGATAAAAAAGGAAAATGAAAAAGACATATATATACAAAAATACTTATAGCAGCTCTTTTTATAGTGGCAAAGAACTGGAAATTGAAGGGATGCCTGTCAATTGGGGAATGGCTGAAAAGTTGTGGTATATGATTGTGATAGAACAGTCTTGAGCTATGAAAAATGATCAGCAATATGCTTTCAGAAAAACTTGGAAAGACTTACATGAACTGATGCAGTGAAGTGAGCAGAACCAGGAAAAGAGTGTACACAATAATAGCAATAATGTACAATGATCAACTATAAATGACTGCTGTTCTCAGCAATGCAATGATCAAGACAATTCTGAAGGACTTATGATGAAAAATGCTATTCATCTCCAGAGGAAGAATTGATGGAGTCTGAATGAAGACTGAAGCAAACTTTTTAAAAACTTTCTTCATTTTTCTTGTTTATTTTTTGGGGGTATCTGTGTTTTCTTTTACAACATGACTAATATGAAAATGTTTTACATGACTTCCAAGTATAACCTGTATCAAATTGCTTGCTGCCTCAGGGAGGAAAGATAGAAGGGAGGGAATTTGGAACTCAAAATTTTTAAAAAATGAACATTAAAAATTGTTTTTACACATAATTAGGAAAAATAAAATAAAACATAAACCTAATGTAGTATGGAGTATTCTTTCTGAAAGGAAAAAAAGATGTGAATTTTAGTAACCCTCTAAGTCCATTACTCAGGGCCTCAATTTTTTTTTTTTAGACATTTCACCTTCCTAGGTAAGTGTCATAATAGGCAATAGCAACTTCTTGTTTTTGTAGATTTTTCCTCTTAAAGTTGGGACTGTGAGAAAATTGCCCTCTTTTTTCCCTTTGAAGAAGTTATATCTGTTCTGACTCCCAGTCGAGAGGATAGAGTGAGTTGGGTACAATGGCACATACCTGTGATCCCTTCTACTTCTGAGTCGGGGGCTGGAAGATCTCTTGAGCTTGGGAGTTTTGAGCTGCAGTGAACTATGCCAGTTGAAGCTCTGTATTAGTCTGGCATTAACAGAGTGAACTCCTAGGAATCGGAATCACCAGGTTGCCTAAGGAGGGCCAAACAGACAGAAAAGTTCCAGAGTAGAACCAGGCTTGCTAAAATAGAGAAGACTCAGTCTCAAAACAAACAAAAACACAGAATAAGAGCTTACAAGACAGTCCAACATCTCATATTCCCTTAAAAATAATAGAAACATCATACAGGGGAAAGAGCTTAAAAATGAATTACAACGAGAAAAAAGAGAGGTGTTGAGTAAAGAATACTGAAACAAGTGTGGTAGGGATCTGCTTTGTGTGCAGACCCCATCAGCTTGCTCAGTTGATGTCTCCATGTGAAGGATGCTATGTTGCATCCATGTCGAGGTTGCTAGGTCAATCATGATGGGTGATTGGTTTGTGGTTGTCCTTTGTTCTTGAAGAAGACCAAAATGACAGCCCTATACTGGAGTTAAGGTACAGTGTATCTGACTGTGATTGATCAGACTAGTGTGAGCTTGGAACATTCTACCGTAGGCCAAGCACAAATAGTCGCTATGATCATTTGGAGTGAAAATGTCTCTAAATTTGCACAGCTCACATTTCTTTTCAGCTACTACAATTCTGTTTCACTCATAGAGCTTCTTCTTTGATGCTTGCCAGCATTTCCCATGGCATGCAATTGATTCCAAAGTTATTCAGAGAGACCTTGAAAGTGTCCTTATATCATTTCTGACCATCATGTGAGCCTTACATGAGTTCTTTTTAAAGTAGTCCTTTAGGTAAACCTTCTTTTGGCATTCGAACAAATGACCAGGCCATTAGAGCTGTGCTTTCTGCAGTAGAGTTTGAATGCTTGGCAGTTTAGATTGAGAAAGGACATCAGTGTCTGGTATGTTATCTTGTTGAGTAATCTTCAGAATCTTCCTAAAACTATTCAAATGGAAGCAATTCAGTTTCTTGGCATGGCACTGGTGTATTGTCCAAATTTCACAGGCATACAACAAGGAAGTCAGTACATGGCTATACAGACCTGCATCTGGTTCAGCATTCATGCCATGAGGAGCAAGGAGCAATCTTTGGGAATGATTCTTGGGAACCTAGCCTTGGTGCCACTTTTTGGAAATGAACTTGGTGAGTTCCATGTAATCTAAGAACAGAGTTAAGTTCTGGTAGGGAAATTATGACCCTAGGTATGGGGAAATATTGTTCTTATTACATCCATGAAGCAAATATTCCTTTGTAAAAGTTATCCCATATTAAGTAGTTAAATACAACTGCGGTGTTAGTTACTGGCTCTCTAATAAGGAGGGGAGTGCAATTAGTGGAGACTGAAGCTGATGGTAGAAAAAAGAACTATCTCAAACTCCTTGCCTCAGAGCCCTGAGGGGGAGATGTAGACTGCCTCCATGTATACATTTGTAGCATTAAGAGTATAGGGATGGAGCACTTAATGATGCAACAGAAATATATCCAACAGAGTATCAGAAGCATATAGATTCATGTATTCAATAAACATTTATTTAAAAACCTCCTCTGCGTCAGGCACTGTGTTGGGCCCTGAGCATGCAAAACCAAAAACAAATAATCTCTGCCTTCATGAAGCCTACATTCATAGGAGGGAAACTTCATGAAGCCTACATTCATAGGAGGGTACCTATGCATGGATAAAAAAAAAGCCAGGACAACTACGACATCTTTTATGGAGGATCAGGGAAGTGGTGTGGTGGTTCGGGCATAGCAAGGGAAGCCAAAAGCTCCCTTTTTGCTGAGGGACTCAAGGTAGAGTTCAGGTTACTGGAGGAGGTGATGGCCTGAGAAGACAAGGCAGGTGAATTAAACAGTCTCTAAAATCTCCATTAGTTCTGAAATTTTACTCTATTCTTGGGGAACAGAAAGGTAGGGGGCCTATTCAGAGAATCCTCTGACATCACTAAAATTTATGTATTCTTAGGCCAGGCTTAGAATTTTGTCTACTGGCAGACTTCCACAGGAGAGCGAAGAGGAGAAGGGAATGTGGGATAGAAATACCTTCCTATGGAGAAAGTGTGTAAAAGGCTTTATGATATTCCCCAATCAACATTTACTGTGTTTTCATAAATCAAATTTTCAAAGTCTCCTAAAAGCAAAAAAAGGAACCCAAACTAGTGAAGCAGATATACTATTTGCTGTTTGAAGATCAAAGGTCCAGAGACCATAAATCCATAACATTCACTTGCAAAAACAGATGATGAAAAAATATGGAATGAGTTTCTGAGATTTAATTCAGAAGCTGGCAGAAGTATGCAGAAACAGAATTACATGGCTAAGAGGCAGAAGGAGGCAGAGGGGCTTCATATTAAATATTTTTAGGGACCCAGGGAGTTTAGGGAAGGCAAGAAGGGGAAAAGCGAATGAGCATTTATTAACAGCCTACTGTTTGCCAGGCAGGGCAACCAGGGGGTGCCGTGAATAAAACCCTGGGCTGGGGATCAGGAAGGCTCATCTTTCTGAGTTCAAATCTAGCCTCAAATACTTACTAGCTGAGTGACCCTGGGCAAGTCACTTAACCCTATTTGCCTCAGTTCCTCATCTGTAAAATGAGTTGAAGAAGGAAATGGCAAACCCTCTAGTACCTTTGCCAAGAAAGTTCCAAATGGGGTCACAAAGAGTTGGACAGTTGAAAACGATTGAATAAATTCACCAGGCACTGTGCTAAGCACTTCATAAACATCTCATCCTCAAAGAGCCAGAATCTGGCAGGTTTTGTTTTCATTCTTTTATTGGTAACAAGTCTCATCATCCAAACTGAAATTTTAAATTGGACATCCAGGGAGCAAATCACCCATTCTCAGCTTCACGTGAGAACATGAAATGAAGAGAGGAGATAAACATTTAGAGGAACTTTGCCTGTAGTCAGTGATAACATGTGGTTTGATCCCTCTGCTTGTAAAAGTGGTTATGAAAACTAAAGGCCCCTTGCCTACAAGAATGGGGCCGTTATGTCTTAAAATATTGAATTATTTGGGCTAAAGGAGCAGCTAAGAATGGGATAAGTTACTAGCATTCTAATAAATAGCAGAATCAGGAGCTGCAAAATCACCATCCCCAAGTATATTTTATCTCAGAGAGTGGACATATGGGTTAAAGAGAGGTAAAAGGGTAAATTCTATATTCTGTCAAACAAACTTATGTTCTCAACACTCTGCTAGATATTACAGGGGGTACAGAAATAGTATGAGATGATTCTTATTCTCAAGAAACCTACAGAACAAGCTTACATGAAACAATGGTGAATTATATAAGAGATTACGTAACTAAATGTGAAATTAAGTGATATAGACCACAGATGCTTTAGGGTTTCAGAAGAAATAGTGGTTGATGAGTGCCAGAAAAGTTGAGGAAGGCTTTCGTGGAAGAAGTACAACTTAAGCTGGGCCTTCTAAGATGGAAAGAGCTTGAATGAGAGGAGAGAAAGGGGAAAAGATATTAATGAAAAAAACAGCTAGGTAGTACAATGGCTAGAGTGGTGGATGGGAGTCAGAAAGATCATCTTTCTGAGTTCAAATCTGGCCTCAGACATTTTATACAGACCCTGGACCAGTCACTTAACCCTGCTTGCCTCAGTTTCCTCATTTGAAAAGTGAGATAGAGAAGGAAATGACAAACCGCTCCAGTATCTTTGCCAAGAAAACCACAAATGTGATCATGAAGAGTCAGGCAGGACTGAAAGAACTGAACAGCAACAGTATTAGCATAGCTTGTAGAATTGTGAACTTGTAGACTCCAAAAAGTGATAGATCTAGAATCAAGAGCTCTGCTATGAAGTGTGCCATTTACCTTTTTTTTGGGTGGGGGGAGTTCTTGTTTTTGTGTTTTACAAAGTTTGTTGATTATGAAAAGACTGTTGATTCAATAAAACAAAGTACTGCTTTTAACAGAAAGGTTTCCTATACATACATGAAAGTATCAAAGTCATCCATAATTCTTTGAAACATAGGATTTTCCATTCCTTGGGAAAATCATATTCACTAACTCTCTAATGATATACATGAGGTGAGAGAGATGTATCCTTATCAAAGGTATTGACCACTGTGATGCAAGAAACCTAGGAACACGTGCAGGTCTAGGAGGGATTCCTTTTGGACTACTAGACCCTCCAGATGCTCCTGTTTTGAATGACATTGTGCTGATTGCATTGAGCCTCAAGATAATGCAGAGCCTCTTGTTGGAGATCCTTGATCATTTATCCATACAGAGAAGACCAAGTGGATGAAAAATATCTCTTGTCCAGATTTCAACATGCATTTGGATGGGATCCCTCTAGAAACTGTCCAACAGAATGCCTATCTGGTATAGATAGTATAAATGGACTAATATAGCATAAATGATTCTGAAATGAACAGGAAGGAGAGTAGACTGCCTTCAGGAAATTATAGCACTATTTTATTGACTCTGAGTTTCCCATAGAAACTAAGGCCTATCTTTTCAACTCAAATATTTTTTCTTTGCTTAAGTTTTATTGAGGTCTATTATTTTTCTACCTAGACCTGAAGCCCACCACCAGCGAGACTTCCCTTTTTAAATTATATTTTTATTTCATTAAATACTTCCCAATTACATTTTTTAAAAAAATTAATATTCAATATTTTAAATTTTGAGTTCCAAATTTTCTCCCTCCCCCACCTTCCCCACTCATTTAGAGGATAAGAAATGTGATACTACTTATGCATATAAAGTCATATAAAGCATAATTCCATATTAGTCATTCAGCTCCAACATTTTACCGGTGTTGCTACACATCAGCAAGGTATGGAATGCCGCTGTCTCAAAAGAACTAAAAATAAGTATCACATAGAGGAGCACCTGATGGGTATGTGCAGCTTGCAACAGATAGACGGATAACAGAGCATTGATTAAGTGCTTCCTATGAGCTGGGCACTGTGCAAAGCACTGGGGATAGAAACACAAGCGAAATAGCTCTTGCTTACCTTCTTTTTTTAAATTAAATTTTATTTATTCAATTAATGAAACTCTACCTTCTTTCACTGCCCCCACCCAGTGGAGAAAGAAAGAAAAACAAAACCTTTCATTATAAACCTGTGTAGTCAACCAAAACAAGTTCCCACATTGGCCATATCTAAAAATATGTACTCTGTACTCTGAGTGCATCACCTCTCTATCAGGAGATGGAGAGCACATTTCATCACGAGTCTGCTGGAATTTTGGTTGAACCAATGTCGATCAATCAAAGTTCCTAAATCCTCAAAGTTATTTGTTGCTATTGTATAAATTGTTTTCTTGGTTCTGCTCACATTACTTTGTCTCAGTTCATACAAGTCTTTCCAGAGTTCTGGGACCTTCACTTTCATCATTTGAGTTTATTTTGTTTAGGACTAAGCTCTCCCTTAATCTACCCACTCTCTTATTCCACTCTAGTCTTTCTCAACTTTTCCTCTTGTTTTCATTTTCAGTAAAATATATATTAATATGCAATTGTGTATGTGTGTAATGTACTTCTATATACATATCTCTGTGTGTGCATTCTTCCCTCCTGTGACCATTTCAGATGAGAAAGAGGTTTGTTTGTCTGCTCCACCACCATCTTTTCCATGTTGTTTGTATAAATTTCTACTTGCACACTTAATTATTTGAGAAAATCAGTTTATTCATTTTCTTTTTCAATTTCTCTTTTAAGATCATTATGACATAACAGAATCATTTCCTGGCCCCCTAATTAGATCCCTTCTATGATCCTGATAATTATAGATTTCTGAAGGGACAGGTATTATCTCTCCATATTAAAATGGAAATAATTTATCCTTGTTTAGTTCTTCATGATTATTCATTCATGTTTACATTTTTATTTCACTTGACTCCCATGTTTGTATTTCAAATTTTCTACTCTGTTTTTTTCTTCAGGAATGTTTGGAAGTCCTCTTTTTCATTGAAGATCCATTTTCCCCCCTGAAAGATTATACTCAAATTTTCTGGGTTAAGTTATTCTTGGTTGTAAGCCTATATCCTTTCATTCTGGAATATTATATTCCAAGCTCTCTGTTTATTTATATTGGTGATTGCTAAATAGTGCAAGATTCTAACTATGGTCCCTTTCTTTCTAACTCTTTATAGCATTTTTTTTTCTTTATAGCATTTTTAAAAATTGACCTGAAAGCTCTAGATTTTGTCTAAATTTTATTCCTGGAAGTTTTAATTTTCAGGTTTCTTCTAGGAAGTGGATTCTTTCTATTTCCTCTTTTCCCTCAGGTTCTGAAATGTGCTCTTGGTTTTCTTTTATGATTTCTTAAAATATACTTAAGCTCTCTTCATCTCCTTTCTATGTCAGTTGTTTTTGCTAAGACATACCTTATACTTTCTTCTAGCTTTTTTTCCGTCTTTTAATTTTGTTTTAATGTTTTGTTGTCTCTTGGAGTAATTATCTCCTATTGGATTTATTCTAATTTTTAGAGAATTTGTCATTTGAGAAAAATATTCATACATCTTGTGCCAATTTGATAATTCTCTTTCAAATTTTTTTCTTCCACAACTCTCACTTCTTTTCCAATTTTTTTCCCTTTATTGTTTGCATTTCATAAAAAAAAAAACAACCATTTTAACCTTTTATACTCTTGTTTGCTCTCTCCTAAGAATTCTAGTTAAATTTGTGCCTAAACTGTGCTTTTCTTTGAGGCTGTTTTGATGGCATTGTCTTCTTCTGGGTTAGTGTTTTGAGTGTCTCTAATTCCAGATTTTCATGATGAGATTCTTTTTTTTTTCCTTTGCTTATTCTTCCATATTCCTTACTGTCTTCAGATTTTATGGTAGTGCCAGCCTTTAAGAACTTCTGAAAGGAATAACTGGGTTGAGTTTGTGCCCTTGAGGGTCTTGCTGCTGCTTTCTCAGGATATTGAATATTGTGTTATTCCTGGATCTCAGAAAAACTCAGACTGGACCTACAAGATTGCAGTACTCCCAACATGGTCTGACTGAAGGCAAAGTCTGATTGATTTCCTACTAGTCTAAGAACTGCAAGTTCCAACGTGAGTTTGGATCTGAGCAAGAAGCCTATGGACTGACTTCTGGGAGCCAAAGGTGGCAGAGTAAACAGTAAGTCATGACTTACAACTCACAATGAGATGCAAAAAGGCAGAAATATTAAATGAATCCTTTTCAGATCATGATGCAAAAAAAATTACATGCAATAAAGGGACATGGAAAGATAGACTGAAAACTAATTGGAAACTAAATAATCTAATCCTAAAGAATGAGTGGGCCAAACAACAAAAACAATCAGTAACCTCATCCAAGAGAGAGACAATAATGAGGCAATATACCAAAACTTATGGGATGCAGTGAAAGTGGTTCTTAAGGGGAGGTTTATATCTCTAAATGCTTACATAAATAAAATAAAGAGGAGATCAGTGAATTGATCGTGCAACCAAAAATGCTAGAAAAAGAACAAATTAAAAGCCCCAATTAAATACCAAATTAAAAATACCAAAAACCAAAGGAGATATTAATAAAATTAAAATTAAGAAAACTATTGAACTAGTAAATAAAACTAAGAGCTGGTTTTGTGAAAAAAAAAAAA
>CM053589.1:6061795-6086441 GCA_028646515.1 Pseudochirops corinnae | reverse complement strand
AAGAAGAGAAGGAAGGAAGGAAGGAGGGAAGGAAGGAAAAGGACACTAGCTAGCATTAACATAGCATCTTAAGGTGCAAAGTGCTTTACATGTATTGATTCACTTGATTTTCATGACACTATGAGTTAGTTGCTTTTATTATCATCATCCCCATTTTACAGATGAGGAAACTGAGGCTGAGAGAGATTAAAAGACTTGCTTAGGCTCACATGGATCACATGCCTTATCCAGTCCATGACCTAAATAAATGCCTAATCGTTATAAATAAAAGTTGATCCAGAGAACTCCAACATTAGAGTTTTATGTTTAGAGGGAAATTTCAACATGATTTCTCTACATAAGTTTAATCGTGATTTCTGAACTTTTAAAGAAAGCATTAAGAATGAGTTCATACAAACCCAGAGCAGGATGGTAACTTTACCTTTTCATTGGATTCCAAATACACATACATGCCACTCAAAACAGAGTTTTGGAAAGGTACTGGGATTTTAGCTTATCATTCCATGCCATCACCTTCAAAATTAGCTTTATAATAAAGGGAAAAAAATTCTTTGCTAGGATTCTTTTCTTCTTTCCTGGTCTGCTTTTAGAAAACCAAAAATTTTCATTTAGAAAGTTGAATTATTTAGGACAGACATATAGTGTTTTCTATACCTGTGTGATACAGTAATAAGAGTCTTGCTTTAAAAAAAAAAAATGACTTGAGGGATCTGGGATTCAGTCTGGCTTAGGTTTAAAAGGCTGGTATGCAGTGAACCAGCCAGCTGCAGTTCTTGGGGAGGGGAAAGAAAATAGGGGAAAAAACACCCTAACTTTGGGAAAGTGCAACAGAGCATGTTAAGGTGTATGGTGCTGTGCCAAAGACAGAAAAAATTGTTTCGCTACAACCGCAAAACCAGTCATATGTTATTACTTACGATATGGTTGACAATGCCTGGCACAGGGCATGAAAAAATAATTTCAAATGGATTTGGCATCCCTCTATGTTAACAGGAAACTGTGTGTTCTTTGATTCCGTTGATTGGCTTCCTGCTGAAGGCCATCCATGACAGAGCCAGGAGTACACAAGGACTATTGTCCAATGTTCATTTTCCTCTTAACCTCTGGCTTCTGGCATGGGAAACATGCAGCTCTTATTGGTGTGATCAGAACTCGGCAGAGGCTTTGTAGGTACATGCTAAAGACTGAAAAGCTGGTTGTAAATTTTGTGTTTAGCAGGTTGGTGAAGGAGGAGGAATGCAGTGAAATGTATGAATATATACATGCACAATCTGAGATGAAACACGATTCATTCAGCACCAAATAAACAGCATAGATTGTGGAACAACTGAAGTCTTCTACTAGTAACTGGAATGTCATCTCCTGGGAGAAGAAATACTGAGACTAGTTGGCACAAATCTATCACTAAATGTTACTCTTTGTATTTAGAGCTTTAGGGCAGGAGTTTACAAACTTTTTTAACCCCCTTTCTTTTCTTTAGCCAAGAAAAAGTCATCTTCTTCTCCCCCTCATGTCATGCACTTTTCAAAAAATTATCTGGGCAAATAATTTTCTCATTTCATCTTAAATTAAAATTAAGAATTTACAGTTTTTATAAAACAATATAAAACACAAAATAAAATAATGTAAAAAACAATGTAAATAATTTTGAGTTTCCACCACACAACTATCAGACTGGTAAAGATGACAAAAAAAAGGTGATGGGCTTTGGAGGAGTTGTGGGAACTCAGGTCCACTGGTGTGTGGTTAGAGGAACTGTGAATTAGTCCAACCATTCTGGAGAACAATCAGGAATTTTCCCAAAAGGTTATTATAATATGCATAACTTTTGATACAGTTCTGAGGCCTGAACCCCAAAGAAATCGAAGAAAAGAAAAAGGATCTATGGGTATAAAAATATTTATAACAACTCTTTGGCATCCCTAAACTAGAAATTAAGATGATACTCCCTATTAGGGAAAGGTTAAAGAAATCATGATGCATTAACATAATGAAATGTTATTATGCCATAAGAAATGATGAAATGGACAGCTTCAGAAGAAAATGGGAGTACAAATTCATGCAAAGTGAAGTGAGCAGAACTAGGAGAACAATTTATACAATGATTAAACAATGAACAAAGGTATACAATTAAAATATTTATGAAGAAAAAATAAGCCTCGAAAGACTTTAGAATTTTGGTTGGCACAATGACAAACCAAGTTCAAAAGAATGTATGTGTTCTGTGCCACTTAATTCCTAACAGAAAATGAATTAATATGGAAAAAAGTATTTTTAAATGCTAATTAGGCACAAAACACTGTAATAAGCAATGGAGATACATAGAAAAGCAAGATAATCTCTGCTTTCAAAGAGCTTGACTTGTAATGGGGGAGACAATACATAAGAAAGGTTTCAGCAGCAAGTTGCATGGAAAGGTCCTACAAGGTGATAAAATCTTATCTGTTTCTGATTTTGAAGCATTTAACAATGCCAAGGACTTTGGTGGCAAAGACTTTCTTTTCTAGGTCTTCAGGGACTGTGGCACCTGTAGGAGCAATTGCTGCCTTGCCTGCATGTGAGCAGCAATTATTTGACAATTGGTGGTGGAGATGGCTGGCCCCTTCTCCATGGGAGTTGCTTTTCTGGATGCTATCTGTGAGGGCTGGACTGGACGCAAAACAGGTGGTCTGGGAGGTGCTGCCACTCTCAGGGCTCCTGTGTTTGTCTGTTGGTAGCAGATGGTCACTGACTGTTGCTGGTTGTGATAAGGAATATGGGCCCCACAAAAATCTCTCCCCTCAATTGACTGAAGCTAAGTCATTGGAAGAGAGGTGATGAACTTAAAATGCAACAAGAGGCATACCTTTTTGGATGTGTCCAACATGATCAATTCATTTTACTAGACTGAGTGCTTTATTTGGAAGGTTTTTTTTAATTGCTCAATGAGAAGGATTGGAAGAGACAGATTAAAATTAAATACAATAGGATTTTTTAAAAAGGATTTCTAATATTTTATTTTTTATAATTATATGCAAAACAATTTTTAATATTTGTTTAAAAAATTTTTGAGTTCCAAATTCTCTCCCTCCCTCCTTCCTTCCCCTACTCTTCACTCTCACTGAGAAGGCAAGCAATTTGAAGTAGGTTATACATATGTAGTCATGTAAAACATATTTCTACATTAGTAATGTTGTGAAAGAAAACACAGACCAAAAAACACCCCAAGAAAAATAAAGATTAAAAAAGGTTTTCTTTTAGAAAAAAGGACTGATCATGTTTATAACACACAAATCTTAACCATACAATAAAACAATGTAAAACAAAGTAAATCATGGCCCTACTCCGCTCATGGCCATGGGATAATGGGAACACACACTGTAAATTTAGGCACAGAGGCAATTTTTCAGTCACATAATCAAACCTCCTCATTTTACAGTTGGAAAAAGGGAACCACAAAGAGGTGGCATGATTTGTCCAGAGTTACACAGGGGTAAATATGGGGCTAAGGATATGAACACAAGCCCTCTGATGCTAAATCAATACCCCTTCACTTCACTCCCTTGACTCCAAAAGGTGAATGAGGAAACATAAGAGTCCTAGGGATCCCCTCAGGTCCTTACATCTCCCAGCAGGGATGGGGGAGATTTACCCTGGGTGGGGAAGGCGTGGGATTCCTGTCCAAAGTCCTACTTACCTCAAGCAGAGATGGAAGGCCTGGGCCTGAGATAGAGCAGGAGCCATCAGTTCCTAACCTCCTCTGTCAAGTGGAGTGATTCACACAGCTTGAAAAACTCCGATGCATGATTTGCTTATGATTATTAATTAGTAAATGGCAGGTGGGTGGATCAGGGGATAGAGCGCCAAACCTAGACTCAGGAAGACGCGAGTTCAAACCTGACCTCAGACACTTACTAGCTGTGTGACCCTGGGCAAGTCATTGAAGCCCATTTGCCTCAGTTTCTACATCTGTAACATGAGCTGGAGAAGCACATGGCAAACCACTCCAGTGGGATCACAAATGGGGTCACAAAGAGTCAAACACAGAAAAAGAACTGAACAGCAACATGAATCAATAAACATTTAGCAAGTAACTACTGTGTGTCATACACTTTAAGTGCTAAATTAGCTGAAAAACAATTGATTTGAGTTTTGTAACAGTGCCCCTTTTGGGATACTATACATAATTTCAGTAAACTAATTAAAAAATCACCAAATACTTTGATATAGGTCAGAATGATTGAACCTAAATCCAAGAAAATAATTTCCTTTTTTTTTTGAGGGGGGGAAGGCAAAGCAATTAGGGTTAAGTGACTTGCTCAAGGTCACACAGCTAGTTAAGTGTCAAGTGTGTGAGGCTGGATTTGAACTCAGGTCCTCCTGACCCCAGGGCCTGTGCTCTATACACTGTACCACCCAGCTGCCCCCAAGAAAATAATTTCTAAGTGTTTTTTATTCAAAGGTCAGCAGGCATGGACAGATACAAGAGCAATGTGTGACAAAGCAGTGTGGTGTTTGCCACCAACTAAAGGATCAAAGAAAGACTCTTTACATGGAAACCTTGGTCCCAAACCCCGCCCTGAAGCTCCGTTCTACCTCCTCAAGAGCGAGTCTTCAGCACATTGTATGTGAAGAAAATCAAGAAAGACTTTATGCATATTGTGCTTTAAGAGTCTGTGATTTCATTGTGGTGGTCCTTCTATAGCCAAGAGGAATGTGGTCGGCTTTCTTATGACAAAGTCTTGTGAGCTTAATTAAGAAGGTACTCAGGTTGTTGTTATTAAATCATTTGTTCATTGTCGAATAATGTCCAACTCTTCGTGACCCCATTTGGGGATTTTCTTGGCAAAGATACTAGAATGGCTTGTCATTTTCTTCTCCAGCTTGTTTTACAGATGAGAAAACTGAGGTAAACAGGGTTAAGAGACTTGCCCAGTGTCACACAGTTAGTAAGTGGCTGGTACTAGATTTGAACTTAGGAAGACAAGTCTTTCTGACTACAGCCCCAGCATTCTATCCACTGCATCACCTAGCAGCTTGGTGATCAGACAGCAGGCACAAATCAGTGGTAGCCTCCTACCAATTATTAGAACTCAGCTTAGTCCCAGATTCTGCCCATCAAAGCTTAGAGGATGTGTCATAGAATGCTAGAAGAGAAAGAAACCTTAAGCAACTTTTAGTGCAACCTAGTCAGTCACTGAATAAACACCACCATATACTATGTATCGTGCTAAGCAGTGGGGATAAAAATGCATAAAAGAAAAGCTGTCCCTATCCTCAAGGAGTTTCTGATCTGATGGGGGGAAGACAACACATGTGAGAAAGCTACGAAGTAGGGTTAGAAGGAAGGGAAGAATCTGACACGGGAACATGGTAGACAAGTCAAAGCGATCCAACATAAAGACCGCTGAAAGGAACCCAAAACAAGCACTGCTAGAGAATTTAAAAAGTCCAAAGTGACCGCAGCCAGTTGGGACATGAAAAGATTTCTGAAGAGATGCCTGGCCTGTATCCTCCTTAAATGGAGGAGTTTATGGCTCCAGTCTCCAGTTGGAGGGACAGAGGGTAGTGATGGGGTGTGAGTAATGAGGCTGGTTGAATCTTACAAAATTACAAGACTTTCCAATAATGACCCCCATGACTAGGGGTCATGGTGAAACATTTTCATTTTACAGATAAAGAGAATAAAGCCCCCAAAAGGTGAAATAATTTGCCCAAAGTTTTACACCTTGCTAATAATAGCTGAGGTTAGAATCTCTATCTCCTTAACAGGAAATCAAGGCTACAGGTACAAATCTCTGGTTCTAAGTACTTCATTTATTAGGCAACTCAAATATACACTAGTTGTTTATTCCATGAGATTTTATGATCAGAACTCATGAAGCCCCAGTTACTCCTGAGCCTCCAACTAATTTTGTCAAATTCTAGCAAAAGATCTGCTGCTGAGATGACAATGTATTAGGATGTAGAGAAGAGCAGATTCTCTTCACAAATACCCCAGTTATCTTAAAATGCATGAGGGAGAACAATGATTAAGAAAATCAAAGACAAATGACTTATAAACTCCTCTATCCATTTAAAGATTGGAAGAGTACAGGAAACCTGTGGAGGTTCTGAGTGGAAACAAGTCAGAGAAGGCAGAAGACCTTGTGTGCAAGCGGGTTGGAAGCACAGAACCAGACCAATGCCCAGAGGCAATGCTAGATCAGCACCCTGGAAACCTGCATCCAAGCCATGGAAGGAGACAAGAGCAGACCTGAATGACAGCAGAAAACGGTACCAGAACATCTCCTAACAACGAAGCACTCTGGTAGCTTACACCCAAGACAAAGCAGGAGACAATGACAGAGCAATGTTTGAGCAGGACAGTAACCAAACAGCCCTTCCTTGAGTCACAATAAAAGACAAGGCCAAATGAGTACCAAGGAAGTCCAAACTTAAACTAGAGATCAGGGAGCCCACTCCCAGACTACAACAAGAGAAATGACCATACCAGCACATGGGAAGAGCAATGAATTGGCAGCATACATCTAAGTCACAAAATGGCCAGGACAGCCGTATGTGGAAAACAAAGTATCCGGGGTCTTCCATTAATTAACTGTATCTGGTTGGGACCTCCCAGAGTTACAGAAAGGGATGGAATCAATTAGAGATTCAAACCTGTGTGAGGAGATTGAGAAGGGTCCAAAATAAAAATCTAATGCAAACTACCAGGTTACTGAGCCCAGTCTCAGTAATTCCTGCAGAGGGCAATGCCTAGTTTTAGTTATTACATCTAAAAGAAAATAGGGGTTGCCCCTACCACCTAAGATCATGGGAGAAAGCAGAGTCTGACCAAGGACAGAGTCTCAATCCAGAAATTGAGTCAAGATATGAGTAAATAGGGGAAAAAGTGCAAAACACAATGAAAAAACACTATAGACTGAGAACCCCAACAAGTCAACACAAAAGAAGACAGAAATTCCACAAGAAATCCACATAACCTTTCAGAAAAAAAAAGTGTTGGTCAAAATGACTTCATGAGTACCTGAAAGAATTTGAATAAGAAATATAAAATATATCCAAAGAAAGGACAGCTATGGAGAAAAGAATGGTGAGGAGAATTAATAATGTAATAGTAAACCTTAAGAAAAGAAATTCTTAAAAATTGGAATGGGCCAAACAGAAAGTAGCAATTTTTGAGACAACAAAACATATTAAAACAAAATCAAAAGATGAAGGGAAAGCAGGTAAGGTATAAAAAAATCTAAAAAATGAGTGATGTAGAAAACAGGTCAAGAAGAGACAATCTAAGAATCATTATTCTACCTGAAATAGCATGCCACCCCACCCCCAGAAAAAAAGTCTGACTATCACATTTCAAGAAACCATTTATAATAACTTAGTAGTCCTATTAGATCTAAAGGGCAAAGAGAAAATAGAAAGAATCCACTGGTCAACTCCTGAAATAAAAATCAAAATGAAAATGCCCAGGCATGTTATAGTCAAAATCCAGAGCTTCTAGTCTAAAAAAAATACAGTCATGAAGAAGAGTTCAAGTACTAAAGAATCAGAATAAGGATGATAGAACACTTGGTACTTTTCATCTTAAAGAAAAAAAAGATTTTGAAATATAGTATTCCAAAAGGCAAAAGTGAAAGGCTTGCAACCAATAATAGCTTACACTGCAAGATTTAACACAGTCTTACAGAACAAAATAGACCTAAATAAGAATAGTGGAATTTTAAGCTTTTCTGATGAAAACGCCAGAGCTAAGTAGAAGCTTCACAGTGTAAACACAGGAGTCAAGAGGAAACCAAAAGGGCAGATGAATTTGAGAATTTGAAAGAAACAATATAATGATGAAATACTTAGATTCTCATGAGGAAAGATTAAAGAAATGTCCCTCCAGAATCTAAATGGCATTGGAATGCTTTTCTTCTGTTTTTATGGTCTTAAGAGAAGAAATAAAATGGAGGTAAAAGGGAACATATTTGGGAAGAAAGGAAAAGGAGGGGAATGGCAAGACTATGCAAACATGGAGAAAGGGATGAGGGGAACAAGCATTAAGTGAAACTCACTCTCATCTGAATGAGACAAAGGAAAGTTAAACACAGAGATACATGAAAACAAAGAATTTGGTGTAGAAATACATTAAGCATAATAAGGAAATAGAGACAAGGAAAGAGGAGATGAGGGATTTAAGAGGTAGAATGGGATCAGTGAGGGATTAGTCATAAACAAAACAACATCAGAAATTGGATCATGAAAGATGTAACAAAAGGAAAGAATGAGGAAAAACCTGTGACTGGCAGGTGGGGCAAAAGGAAAAGAAGAGGAAGAGGAGAGCAAAAATAGTTTTAGTTATAGATCACTAGTATTAAGCACACACTTCCTTAATCATCTTCTTCATCTTTGTAAAGAGAATATCAGGGGAGCAAAGAAGAAAAATAAAAAGTATAAGAGTATAGGATAGAGGGAAATACACAATTAGCTATCATAATCATGAACATGAAGGGCATGAACTCACCAACAAAATGGAAGAAGATAGAAAAAAAAGAATTAAAAAGCAGACTTCAACATTATGTTGTTTACAAGAAAAACATTTTAAATATAAAGACTTAGAAAAAAGGTCAAAATAAGATCCTGGAGTACAATCTATTATTGTTCAGGTGAAAAAAGTAAGGATAGTATTCATGATCTCAAAAAGGATGATAGTAAAAATAGGCCTCAAAAAAATAAACATAAAAATTACTTTATTCTTAAATGTATCAGAGATAATGAATTAATATTAATTCTTTGTGTATCTGCATCAAATTATACAGTATCTAAATACTTAAAGGAAAAGTTAAACCAATTGCAGGGGAAAACATGGGTATAGGAAAATTATACTACTGAGGGATCTACATGTGCTCCTTTTAGATATAAGCAAATCTTATAAAAAGATAAAAAGAAGCCTGAATAGAATTTTAATTAACTTAGACATAATGGATCTCTGGAAAGTAGCAAATGGAACGGGAAGAAATATAAAATTTTTTTTTACATATGTTTCACACCTCTCCAAAAACTTACCACATATGAAGGCATCATAAACCTCTCAGACAAGTGCAGAAAAGCAGAAGCATTAAAAAGACTCTTTATTGACGAACTGAATAGAGGAACAAAAATTAATTGATGATTAGATAATTTAACCCTAAAGAATTTGTGGATCAAAGAACAAATTATCAAAACAATAGCAAAATTCATCAAACAAAATGACAACAATGAAACGACATGCAAAAGTTAAGGGAGATGCAGATAAAGTAGTCACATGGGGAAAATATATATCTGCAAACAATCTAACCAACAAAAAAAGAGGAAAAACCTCCAAAACTGATGGATTTACAAATGAATTCTATCAAACATTTAAAGCAAAATTAATTCAAATATTATATAACCTCTGAAAAATGAGTTCATGACCAAAGAACAACCACAGAAGACGAAATGAACAATCTTGACCACATAAAATTAAAATGCTTTTCCACAAACAAAACCACTAAAATTAAAATTAGAAGAGATAATTTCACTGGGAATTTTTGCAGCAAATTTCTCAGATGAAGGTCTCATATCCAAGTTGTATAAGGGACTGATCCAAATATATAAAAACAAGAGACATTCCTCCATAGATTAGTGGTCAAAAGATATGAACAAACAGTTCTCAAGGGAAGAAGTCCAAGCTAACAACAATCATATGGAAAAAAAATGCTTCAAATCACAAATAATTAGGTAAGTGCAAATTAAGTTTTGAGGTTCCACCTGACTCCCTTGACATTGGCAAAGATGAACAAAAAGGGAAATACCACTCACTGGAGGAGCTATAAGATAATGGGCATATTAATGCATTATTGGGGGAGCTGTGAAATCATTTTAGAAAGTAATTTATAATTGTAATGTTGATGGCATGACATATGTTTAGCTATTTTATTTTGTCCCATGTGGATTATGTATGTCCATACTCATGAAGCTGTCTAGAACCAGTTCATAGGTAGACATGAATAGACATCTCCAGCATTTCTTTCCTCTACTCTCCTTCAAGGTTCACTTTGATTACTACTAAGAAGTGAAATAGGGAGTTGAGTCCAAAAGCTAGCCACTCTGCTTTCCCAGAAAGGCTGGAAGTATATCTATCCCATTAAATATTATTTGTCTAGCAGATATACTTTTTAATGTTTAAGCTAAATTCCTAATCACCATTTCTTAATACAGCGGTTCTCAACCTGTGGGTCCCGATGACCCTTTCACATATTTCCGATGGTCTTAGGAATCAAGATACCACTCCTCTATCCTCCAGGTGGTCCGCCCACATGCAGATACACCCACATATGAGTATTAAAGGGTCATGGCATTAGGAAGGTTGAGAACCATTGTCTTTATAGGAAAGGAAAGCCAAAAACTTTATATCCAAGGTTTGACTTCCTTCCCACCAAATACCAGTTCCACAATGAACGCATATAGCAAATAGCAAAGAAATCCATTTATTCAAGTCAATAGCCAAACAGAAATCAGCGAAAGTGTATGTATGAGACTATATCCCAGACAATACAGATGAAGTGAATGCTCCATTTGGGAATGAGATAACTCATCTCAGTCTAGAGAAAGAATTCCCAATTTCACCCAAGAGGAAAATTCCCCCAATATCTAGTATAGCAAGCTGGGGATAAGGTAGAGACTGTTGGGCAGTCAGGAAGACTCATCTTCCTGGGCTCAAATCTGGCTTCAGACACTTACTAACTGTGTGACCCTGGGCAAATCACTGAACCTGCTTTGCCTCAGTTTCCTCATCTGTAAAATAAACTAGAAAAGGAAATGGCAAACCACTCCAGTATCTTTGCCAAGAAAACTCCAAACAAGATCATGGAGGGCTGAACACAACTGAAAACCACTTGAACAACAACAGAGACTGTCCACTTTTCTACACACCAGCTTCTTCCCAGAGTCTTTCTGTCCCTTTAGTGACCAGAAGAGAAACTGGAATCATGTATATTCTTTCTCAAAGCTGGAAGCCAGAAAAGCCTGGATATCTCTTCTCTACTGTTCTCATCAATTCACAACCATTTCATGCAGGCATGGGACATTGAGGAATCAGTCTCCACTAATAAAGAGAGAGTCCCATACAACTGTCCCTTCAATCCAAAGGTTACATAATTATGGCAAAAAAGTCAATAGAATGTACCTACCCTTTGAACACAGCAATACCACTAGTAGGCTTCTAACCTCAATAAGATCAAAGAACCATTTTTGTTGCAGTAAAAGACTAGAGACTACCTGCTTAGTGTATCTATCAACTGGGGAATGACTGAACAAATAGTGGCATATGAATACAGTGGAATTTTATAGTGTTATGAGAAATGCTGAAAGGAATCGCTTTAGAGAAACATGAGAAGACACATGAACTGATACAGAGTGAACTGAAAGTAACCCAGAAAACAGTTCTTGCAATGATCATAGCTTTACAAAGACAGACAATTTTAAAAGATTTTAAAACTGTTCAATTAAATAAGGACCAGAGAAGTTAACCCCTACACGAAGTCACACAGATTCTCCACACTCCCTGTCCAGTGCTTTTTCCACTCTGTCAACATGCCTTTCTTTTATGTTCCACATAATTGCTAGATGACTACCAACGATTCCTTGGTAGTCAGTAATTTGAGATTCATTGTCCTGAGACCAGCAGAAATAGATTACATAGATCGTTTTTATGCTGTTTACTATCTGATGTTCTTTTGATCTTTGTCTTTTTTATTTTGTATTTACCAGTCCACCCTAAAAGTCTATGATTTAATCTCAGAGATTCTTCTTCAATTGTAAGATGATTCTCACCATGGTCAATCGGGGGTACACTAAAATATATTTATCAACTGACAAATTCTTTTCACGATGTAACCCACTGATCTTACCAGCAGAAAACGTTCACATGCATACCCGCTGAGCCTTTCAGAAGAGAAGAGTTCCATAAATCTCTTTTTGGACGTACATTAGATGATCTCCTCTACATTCAAGACACTAAAGCTAACTTCTCAAACTTTTAAAAGTCAGTACCATTCTCTCTAAGCTCCACCCAGGCACCACTAATATAGCTAAACGAACCAAGAAGGTCAGAATTGTTGGTAAATATGGAACACATTATGGTGCATCCCTCAAGAAAATGGAGAAGAAAATTGAAATTAGCCAGCGTGCCAAGTATACCTGCTCCTTCTGTGGCAAGACCAAAATGAAGAGACGGGCTGTGGGTATCAGGCATGGTGGATCCTGTATGAAAACAGTAGCTGGTAGTTCATGGACCGACAATACTACCTCTGCAGTCACAGTCAAATCTGCCATCATAACACTGAAGGAATTGAAAGACCAGTAAAATCTTCTTATCAAATATCTGTAGCCCATAGTCCAACAATATGAATGGGTTAATTTATGGAATTAAAAAAAAGATCAGTACTATTAATCAATTTGAATTTCATATCTTTTCTCTAACTCCAAAGTGAGAAGCTCTTCCCTTCCCTCACTATTCCCACAGACGCCTTGTAGCATAGTGGAAGGTAGTTCAGAGCACAGATCTTGCCATCAATTCACTGTGACCTTTAAAGATGAGAGAGGGAATCATAATTGAAATTTTTATTTGAATATCTGAACATATGTCAGGATCCAGAGACTTGAGAAGTTTGCCTACTGTGTTAGCTTTATTTTGCTATAAACATAAAGTTTCTGGTCTTTTCCATTTTTAAACTCCAATCATTTTTCCTAGACAAGAAGAACCCAGTGTAGTTCAGTTAAGACAACATCAAAATAAAAGGCAACAGGAAAAGTGTGAATTAAATCACTTCAATGTGGGAGAGACTTCAAAGCCATTTCAGTATTCAAGTTATTAAATAGGGCAGTTCAACTTAACAGAGCCCTTCTGAAATCTGAGCCTTTTTTTTTTAACACCATTGGTGCAATTGAACCATACATGGGACTTAGCCATAGTTTTCAAGATCAGAATGTTGACTGGGACCTAGAGAACTGTACTTTATTACTAAGGCTACTTCTGGACCATCAACTGTAGCTATGTTTTTGCTTCTTCTTGCTTGGCTTACTTCATTTCTAAAGCAGGTACCATAATGTTAGCCATTTATCTATTTTCAAGATATTATAAGAAAAAGATACAGATGAAAAAAGAGAAAAAATAATCCATCTTAAACCCTGAAGAAGTGAAGGGAGAGGAGCATTATATAAACATACCTTAATTCATCTTATACTATCCACAGACCCCTGTAGATTCCTGTGAAATAAAGAGTTCATATTTGTGTATTTTTAAAAGTATTAAACCCACTTCCACCTTATGCCAGATAAGAGGGTAATTTCTTTTTACATCAGTTGCCTCGCTTGGTTTTGATCCAGAACATCATGCCTCCCTCACGATAGACCCCTCCCCCAGCCTCAGGCAGCACCCTCTCTCTCCTTTCTCAGCTTCTTGCGTATGGTCTTCCACTATTCGATTGTGAGTATCTTTCTTCTTCTTAACTGTACACCCAGTGCTTAGAACAGTGCCTGGTTCAGAATAGGCACTTAATAAGTGTTTATTGACTATTGACTTTGGTCTTGCTCAGAAAACGCATACCAGACCTCGGATATTGACTCTTTTGAACCCTAAGATCATTAAACCATTGTCAAGGAGTTCATGGCCGTCTCTTAGTAATATAAATAATAATAATCAGCCAAAAAAGAACAAGAGCAATTCACATTTCTACAGGGGCCTTACCAGTCAATGAGCTAAATGCTATTTTTGCTGTTCAGTCATTTCAGACTCTGGGGTTTTCTTGACAAAGGTACTGGAGTGGTTTGCTGTTTTCTTCTCCAGTTCATTTTATGGATTAGGAAACTGAGGCAAACAGGGTTAAGTGACTGAGGTCAAATTTGAACTCAGGACGATGAGTCTTCCTGACCCTAGGTGCAGCACTCTATTACTGTCTCAAAATGCTATTATTATCCCCCATTTTATGAAAAAGGTTGCGATTCAGAGATGTGCAGGGTCACAGTTTGCAAATGTCTGACGTGAATTTGAACCCGAACAACTCAAAGTCCAGCACTCTGATCTCTATACCAGGCAGTCAGTTTTCTCTTTACTAACACACAAAATGGCTGTCTCATACCTCTATGGTGTGAGACTGTGAGAATTATAATTAAATTATACTTTATTCTTCTGCTTCCTCTCCAAAGACACCTGTCTCTTGAGACTTTTATTCATTCTCAATGGGGAAGGTTGGAGGGCACTGATGCCTTGGGACCACTGACATCATTCTCTTGGAGCTCTGGAAACATTATTCCATGGATAGGTCACACCAGGCAGCCTCCTGCTGTGTTCCTAGGGAACTGTCCCAACCTTATGACTGGTTTTTCCCACCCACTGCTTCCTCTGTGCCATAATCTGATCTTCTCTTCTTCTAAGTCTGCTCTCTATACAGGCTTATCTTGCAGATATTGCAGTTTCAATTCCGGATCACTCAATAAAGTGAATGTTTCCATAAAGCAAGTAACATGAATTTTTTGTTTCCCAGTTCACATAAAAGTTATGTTTACACTATACTGAAGTCTAAGGGTGCAATAGTATTGTGTCTAAAATAATGTATGTACTTCAATTAAAATATTTTACTGATAAAAAAAATGCTAACCATCACCTGAGCCTTCAGCAAATAGGAATTGTTTTGGCTGGTGGAGGGTTTTACCAGATACTGCTGACTGCTGACTGATCAGAAGGATGGTAAGTTCTCCATATCAATTGATTCTCTTTCACTTGAGCACTTAGGGTGGTACAGTCAGAACACACAAGACTTTTATGGATTAAGTTCGCCATTATATGTGGGCACAGTTTGCAGAATCCCCAAAACAATTACAAGAGTAACATCAAAGACCTCTGATCACAGATCACTTAACAGATACAAAAATAAGGAAGATTTTTAAATGTTGTGAGAATTACCAAAATGTGTATTTTCCAGTGAATTTATTGAACTTCACAGGTTGGGTTTATAAGATGTTCATTACAATTTCCGGATAAATACACACAAAAGTAATGTAAAGAATGAATTTTTTTTAAATCAAACAACTATCAGAAACAAAACGTGACCCTTGTCACAATACATTTTTCTTCTAGTTTGTTACTTTTAAAAAGATCTTATCAAAATATGTGACTCACTCTTAAACATGTTGTATATTTTCAAAGATTTCTAGGGGTATTAAATTTGACCTCCTACTTCTACACTAAAAATGGCAGAGTAGGAGGCTGTCAGAGAATGACAAGAGCCACCTATTGGCATTGGTCCCTTTTCATTTTGTCTTTTTAAAATCTCAATTGACTGATGAACTTCTTGTGCATCCATATTTGTCTGTTTATATAACTGCCTTTTTTCTTCCTTGCCAGAATTGTTTGTAACAAAATTACATCCCTTAGAGTTTCCCATCCCACTTGGGCCAACTTCCTCTATAAGGACTTTTTTATCTATCCTTTTCTTTGAATTCTTCAAACGTGCTCTTTTCAAATCTGGCATTCTCCTTTGAATAAACTTGATACCCCCATAGCTACTGCAAATTCTAAGATAGTATAATTACTTCCTCCTAGAGTTCTCAGCATTTCTACTTCAACAACTACTTCTGCCTGTTGGTCAGAGTCATAATCACATTAGCAGTCCCCAAAGACAGTGCCTCGTATTTTTTTTAATAATTAAATTATCATCCCCCCCAACAAAGTCAAGAATTTACCAGTCTACTTTTAGCACACGCAGAGAGATTTCCAGCATATTTCTAGACCAAAGGTGTCAAATATGGGGCCACATTACTCCCAAGTGTGACCTAAACCAGAAAAAATGTAATTAGGAAATATTCACCAAAACAAATAAAAATAAAATAGAACATAGATAATGCTAATGTGTGGTTTTCTAAATTAACATGTGACCCTTAAGGATTCTCATATATGGTTTAGTGGCTCCTGTTTCTATTTAATGCCACTAGTCTAGACAGATGGCTTCCACCATCATTTTGATTTCGTTTTTCTTTATTAGCTTCATGATCTACTTTTGAAACTCATCGTCTGTTTCTTTCTTTTCACGGTATTACTTCCATTTCATTATCCATTGAGCCTATCCAACTACTGTCTGACGTATTTCTCTCCTCATTCTTATCGATAAAATAATAATTATAATAACTCATATGTATATAGCTCTTAATTTCTTTCAAAAATTCTATCATTTCTAAAGTGCTTTCTTTACAATTTCTAAAGGGCTATCCACATAACAATTCTGTGAAGTAGAGAATGCAGAGATTAGCATCCCATTCTACTGATGAGGAAAATAAGGCTCATAGGGGTTAAATGACTTGCCTGAGATCACAAAATTAATAAATGGGAAATTCAGGATTTGAACCCAGGCCTCCTAAACCCAGTAGTCTTTCCACTATGTCACATTTCCTCCCAAAGTTAAGGGATTGAATGATCTCTTTCCAGTTTAAACAAATTATAATGAAACGCTGTTGGTTTGGAACCATAGAGGTAGATTCATTACAGCTAGGAAGTAACAAGAAGGTACTTGGGTGCTTGGGACAGAATGTAAATTCCTCAGTGGCAGAAACTACTTCAATTTTGCCTCTGTGTGCCCAGAAACTAGTGCTTAAATTCTTGTTGATTGATTGATTGGGAGGCATGTCCGTAAGCAAGTAAAGAAGCAAAAAAGAAGGGTATGAAGTGCCTAAGGAAGAATTTTGCCTAGTCCCAATTGTGCCTAGGCTAACAGCCCTGCATCCTCCGATCTTCAGTGGGGCAGTGACTCAGTGAAATTTTCTTGATCTTGAAGTCTGTGCTTCTAAGGTTTGAAATGTCACTTTCCTGTAAAACAAAAGAATTTCCTCCTTGGTACACCCTGAAATTTCAATGTACACACTGAAAATAGATTTTTATCCTTACAAGTATTCTTCATTTTCTCTATGGAACTTCAACAAGAAGAAAAATGCTTGAGTTCATTTATTATTAAACCTATATAGGTTCCCTGAATGGGAAAAATCATTTCTGAGATTCTCTATTCCCAAATCCCAAATACACTGGGCTAAATTCTTAATTATTAAGCCTTGGAGATAATTTAAGGGAAATTTAAGCCATATACTTCTGATCCATTTAGACGGAATTCATCAAAACATCACATTAAACAACTATTTTATTGCAAGAGCCCTTTAGTGTATGCTTTATAGACTGAAAATAGGAAGCTCTATTTTACAAAGGGCAAACATATTCAAAGAGTAATTGGTTCCAGTTTGTTCTGACTTGTATAACCCAAGGAAGCTTAATGGCTTCTAATCTTTGAAAAATGTATTTTCTTTTCCCTGCCAGACTCATTACATGAGATGCAAAAAGCCACAAAATGCTTGTAGGAAAAAAATGAAAAGAGATGCTCTCAATTTGTTTACAATGCAATATCCCCATATTAAGTGGTAGTAGAAAGTTTAGGCAGCATGAGAAGTTTCTCTTTTTTAGTTTGTGATTTCAGTGTAAATTTCTCATGGGTTTTAACCAGGTTCTAGCCAAAAGTCATCATTTTGCTGGGGCATCAACCCGTCGGACAGAGAGAAGATGAATCTCTAACCTTTGTGCACTGAGATATCATCTTTCCAGCCTTCAGAACATCCGACGATATTCATTTGCTTGATAACTAATGACAAGAAGCAATTTGGAGGATGTTTTGACATGTCCTTTGCATCTAAAGCAGAAGGCAAACTTCTCCAAACCTAAAGAACATCTGCAGGATGGAAATTCTCCTCTTACAAATCAAGTCCAAAGGGGTGGCTAGGTGGTGCAGTGAGTAGAGCACCAGCCCTGGAGTCTGGAGGACCTGAGTTCAAATCCGACCTCAGACACTTGACACACTTACTAGATGTGTGACTTTGGGCAAGTCACTTAACCCCAATTGCCCTCCAAAAAGCCAAAAAACAAATTAAGTCCCAACTTGGCTGGTTATGGATGGTGTGACCTTGGGGAATTCACTTTACTTCTCTGGAATTCAGTTTCTTTACCTGTAAAATGGAATAAGTTTCACTGGATGATCTCTGATATCCCTTCAAAAGCTAACATCGCATTATCCTTGGAGTCTATGGTGCAATAACTATCTCACAATCTTTCACTTGATTTCTCTTTTAATTTCTGGATCTTTCCCAAAAAGTCGATGAACTTACTTTTTGCTGACATTGAGAGAGCTAATGAGCTCAAGAAAAAAGAAATTACATTTTGTTGAGTAGATCCACATAAATTTTTAATTACAACCATTAGTCTTTGGGGCATTCCAGGAAATTGAGATTATGGGGCAGTTGAAAGAGGCCTTGCCCAAAGCCATGGCCAAGATATGAAATTGGTAGTAGAAATCATAATATGTTTTTATTGGTTGTTGAACTCCAACAATAGGGCGTGTCCTATTCAGAATACATTAAAGGCTTACATTATAAAAACAATTAGTAGTAGTAGTAGGAATAATAACATTTTTAAATTTTCAAATCACTTTATATATGGTATCTCATTTGATCCAACTATTTAAAAAAGTCCAAAATGGGTACAAGCTTTGGAACAAAGAACTTCTATTAACCCCTCACAATATCCTAATCATAGGATATATAAAGTTAGATGTGAGACCTAAGACACCCCCCTCATTGAATAAGTGGGGAACAGAGGCCCTGACAGTTTAAGTGATATAAGGAAGAAATGTTGCATAGCTAATAATGACAGGAACTAGAAAGTAAGGCTTATTTTCTTTCACATATCACAGACAGCGGTTCTGCAATCACATCCACAGTTATATAAATAACCAAGGATATACAGTTCATCTGATCCTGGTGCTATGAGTTTATCAAGGGCAACTAAGTGTTCTCTTGCTATCCCTTACTTTCTTCATTCTCCCATTTCTTTTTATCATTCTTGTAAAATCTAGCTTTAGGAGAATGTCCCAGTCTTCTTTACTCTTTTCAGATTTTTCGTGTGTGCATGTGAGTAATGAGTCACTGTGTGGTGTGATAAAAAGAGTTTTGAATTTGGACTCAGAGGATCTGAATTTTGAGTCCCAAGTCTGACACCCTAGCTATCTGGGCATAGGCACGTTCTGTTAGTCACTCAACAAGCCTTTATTCTTATGTGTCAGACATTATGCTAAGCTGCTGACAATGCATATACTAGTCAAAAGAAAGATAGTCTCTGCCCTCAAAATGCTTACATTCTAATGGGGGAACACTTGAAAAAATGGTGAAAAGGTGGAGTGGCAAAGCCTCTGTTTGGGGGCATGGTAGGGTGCAGGCTAGAGTAATTAACCCAGACTGGTAGGGCACACTCCCTAAATAGGGTTTCTGGAAGGAGCCATCCCACCAGACTGAAAGGCCACAAGAGTATAGGGTACTTCCAGTGTTTGAATTCCAAGACTGGAATGAACTTCAGGATAAAGATCTGGGCAATGGGACAGGAAACCTATGCAATATAGGCACTTGTAAAATGAAATGTTGGACCAAGTGACCATTAAGTCACCTCTAACTCCAAATATATGATCTTACAGCAGCAGCTTTTCATTTGCATCTAGTGAAGTCATAGTTTATTGGCACTTATCTTCCCCTTTCATAGTGATCACCAAATTTACAAAATAGTAGGAAAAAAAATACTGCCTTACTCATCCACCAGATACTCACTGTTTATATTCCAGGAGGTAAAAACTCGTTGTTTGGGTCTATGGACAATCTGACAATTCCCTGCTTCCTAGGAGTTTGTAAACAAACAGGGCCCAGGGGGTGGGGAGTGGGGTGGGTGGGAAGAAGGCCTCTTTAGACTTTAAAGCTACATTTCTAAGTGCCATAATACAAAGTTCTATAGATGTTAAGAAGAAGGTGATTATTTTTCACATGCCTGATTAGGGAAGAAGGCTTGGCAAAGGCTAAATTTGAACCGGACTTGAAAGGACTAATATCAAGCAATCTCCTCAGGTCTGGCAGACTTGAGTGTTGAATTGTTCAGGTCTCTTAAATGCTCCCTCCAAATAATTGTACTTTGAAAAATTCTGTAGCAGGATTTCAACCAAAGAGGAAACTCTGTGGTCCAGTGATAACTTGTGGACATAATGTAGTGTCTGAACAAAGACATGTGGTTTTCATGTTTGTAGCATGAAGAACTCTGCTGGGTTGAACAACCCATTTGTGGGACCTCTGATTAATGCCAAATAGAATGATGTTCCAAAGTCCAGGCTGCCTTTGCTCTCAGGAGTCTGGGTTCAAAGCTGTAAGTAGAAATGGTGAAAATGAATTTTGTGGTTTCATCTCCATACCTTATGGATGATATTAGACCATGTCCCTAAATCATGATATAACTAGGCACTATTCTGACATGATTAGCAGTCAGTCAACTAACATTTATTAAGTGCCTATGATCACCATGCTGTCCTGAAGCCTAACATTGGAAAGTAAAGGGTGAAAATCAAGACATAGGAACTCGCTATGTGCCTGGGATCATGCCCAGATTATGCAATGTCCTGAAGTAGCAGAAAATTTTCAGGCTAACAGGGAGTTCGAAGGGTATGGTGAAAAGAACAGATAAGTCATACAATATACGGTAGTAAATATATGTGGTTTCCCAGTATTCAGTTAATAGAAAGGTCCCAGCTATTGGAACAACAAATCTCCATGTGACAAAAACTGCTGGGGATTGGACAGAAGTGTGGAAAAACGGACTTAGGCCAACATCTCACACTTTATACTAAGATTTGGCTCCAAATGGATACACGACCTAGAAAGAAAAGATTATACCATTAAAAAAACAGAGAATTAGGGGAAAAATATCTATCAGATCTATGAACAGAGGAAAAGTTCATGTGAAAAAAGAGATAAAGAGGATCACGGAAGATAAAGTGGATAATTTTCATTACACAAAATTTAGAAGGTTTTGTACAAAAAAATCAAGTTAAGCTAAGATTAAAAAGGGAAACAATTAACTACGGGTTTTTTTCCAAAACATAGAAGGAATAGATTCAATTGTCTAAGAATAAGAGTCATTCCCCATTTGACAAATGGCCTAAGGATATGAACAGAAAGTTTTCCAGACTATCTATACAGCCAATATCTATGTATAAACTAGAACTATAGTATTAAAAAGTGCTCCAAATCATGACTAATCAGAAAAATGCAAATTAAGACATTTCCAAGATTCTGCATCACACTTATCTGATGGACAAAGACGACAAAAATAAAATGGCAGACGTTGGAGAGGCTATGAGAAAACAGTCGACATGATGCTCTCTGTTGTGGACCTATAAATGGGCACAACCATTCTGGAAGGCATTTTGGAATGAGAAAGAAAGTTACCCAACAGTGATCCTTTGACCCAGCCCACCTCTGGTAGGCCTGTAACCAAAAGTGATTAAATAGGGAAAGGTCCTATATGTAAGACCTTTATAGCGATTCTTTCTATGGTGGCAAAAAAGGAAACTAAAGAGATGTCCATTAACTGAGGAATAAGTTGGAAAACACAAATGTGATGGAATACTACCATGCTGCAAAAAAAATTTTAAATAGATGATTTCAAAGAAGTATAGTAACATTTCCATGAACTGATGCAGAGTGAACCACAAAAACAATTTATACATAAAATTAACAGTTTTGAAAACTTTTATAAACTGATGAAGAATGAAATTAGTAGAATCAGAAGAATGATTTATATTATAACAAAAACTCTGCAAAGACAAACAACTCTGAAATCTGTAAGAATCATGATCAATACAATGGCCATCCATGATTCCAGAGGGCTGATGGTGAAACAAACGTTTCTCTACGTCATGACAAAATTGTGATTAATTTAGGGTGTAGAATGAGGAGGCTATATGTTTATATAAATATATATATATATATATACATATATACACACACACAACATATACATATATACATGCACACACATATGTACACACACACACATATACATGCATGTCTATGCATCCAATGAAGGAATTTGTTTTGCTTGACCTTCATACTTGTTACGAGGAATTTGTTTCTCTTTTCTCTTTTTTCTTCAGTGAGGTGAGGAGTAGGAGGGGGAGCACTAGATTTCTGCTTGCTTTTGAATAGAGAGGTTGGGGATCAGGCACTGCTACAGATAGGAAATGTTGCATGCCCTCTCAGAAGAAGTCACTGTATTTTTTTAGTTTTCTTTGTTTTTTACTTTATTACAAGAAACTTTTCATACAGTAGAGATAACATGTAAATTTTTTCTTGTAGAAACAAAGCACATCAATAAAGTTGTTTGTAAATATTCCCCATCTATAAATTTGGGATACCTACCTCATCAGGATATTATGAAGAAAGCACTTAAGGAGTCTTAAATTACGATGTAAGTTGGATGTGCATATTATTGGCAGCAAGAGAGCTCAACACCAAAGAAACCAAAGGTGGCATGTTAATCAGCTATAACTGCCAATGAAAACTAAGGTAAGCCATGCAGGGTCTTCTTATCCTGTCCCTACTTAGAGGTGCAGACCTTCTTAAGGGAGTCTTTGGATCATAGTCATTCTTTAAGAACAAAATCCAGATTTTATTAAAATGTCCCTGGAGAACTGTCATGCATCTGCTGAGGGAGGGTTTTGTTTCTGTCAGTAAGTACAGTCCAAACTAAAAGCAGAGGGAAAAAATTAGTGATCATTTCCAGTTCCTTCATCTTATGACATAAGGGAAAGGGATTCCATCAGTTGCCTGACATTCCTGATGTAGACAAAGGGACTTTGTATGGAAACAAGAGTACAAATTGGTGAGTAGTCTTGCTCTAGGTCCCCCAGTGAGATAGCGATGCAGCTAAGAATAGGCCCCAGGTTTCCTATAGTTTCTATCTCTACTGGGCCATTGGCTGAATCAACAGGTTAACCAACCCCATGTCTTTTATGAACTGGAATAGCTCCAGAACTGGAATGTCTTCACCAAATACATACACACACACACACACACACACATACATACATACATACATACATACACATACATTCATGCATATATATGTATATATGGATACATAAACATATACAGATAATTTAAAGAATTAGAAACCATGCCCACTCTTGGTCTAAACTAGTTACTTACTGCGCCCGTCTTTTGTCAACCTTCAGCAACACTATTGCTGGTTCTTATCAACCATCACACTTTCACTGGAAAAAAAAGTGTGTTGAAATATTAGCCAGGAAATGTCTTGGTGAAGATCTGGAATTTTTCAACTCATCAGTATTAATAACTTCCTATGTTTAAATCAGCTGAAAGGAAACCCGGGGTAGTTCGTCTATTTTTGTAATTAGACTCCTTTGGAAAGTGCAGGTGGATAGACCACAGAGCACATTCGCCTAGGTGTAGAGTATGGCTGTTACCAGAGAGCAGATCATAGCAGCCATATTTTCCTCTCCTGGCATCCTATAAAAGGGTTGTACTGTTGACAGCTGCAGCGTCTGGCTCAGACTTTCAGCTCAAGTTGAGTTTTGGACTCTGCCCCATGAGATGAAAACACGAAAGTGATTTGCTTTTGCACTTTTAGCCAGTTCCTGTTCAATTATTATTGTTAAAAATTCCAGGAGAAATAATAGGTGAACATGAGTGCTACATACATTCCTTAAGGTGGGAATTGGGATTAAGCAGATATAACCAGAAGCTAATATTGTTGGAGTTGTGATAGAGTTCTATCACTTTCATTGAATAACCTGGGGGTGGGGTAAAGGAAAAATTTTTTTGAAACTTCATACCTAGTTTTTTTTTCTAGCTGAAAAATTGGACTAGCACATTGATGGTAGTCCTACCAATTGAGTTGGACAGTTCAAGCTAAAAATATTTGCTTGCCCAATTTTTTCCAGATTTGCTGTTGGTACAGTTACAAATCCACAAGATGATACACAAACTTCCCACTTCAACTGGATGGATGGATGGATGGACGTCCACCCAGATCCAAACAGAAAAGGTAGCAACAATAACACCGATCACGGCTGCTTTTTTCTTTCAGAATTATGCCATTTATGATGTGAATTTAAATATTTGTGGACATTAAATAACAAAGGCTAGTCAACGGCAAGATGGGTTCTTATCAAAGGAGTTAGTCTCCTCCCACACAAAAGTGAGGAATTAAATTTAATAATTAGTTATTAAATACCTGCTATACACAAGGTTTGGCGCTAAGAAAGATATAAAACATAAATGATTTATAGTCCAGCAGTTCACGGGAGAGAGACAAACTGACTGACGTAAGAGTGAAAGTTCTGCGTCTGCTGAGGAGGTCCACTGAAAACTTTGAATAATATACATCTGCATTTCCCTCTGTATTTTATTTTTTTCCTAGTCCAGAAATGAACAAAAAACCAGCAGAAGCCTGGAAAAATTCCTGCGGGGAAAGCCAGAGCAATCACTGGTAAATGGGCCAGAAGCCTATGGAGACTGGGAGAGGACTAAGGCAGGGAGAACCAGGCTTGGGACAGGCCAGACACTGCCCCAGGCCCGTCAGCAAAGAGGTGGTGGATAAAACCAGCCCCACAGACAGTTTGGCAGATAGACAAGGCCTGGACTGAGCTTCTTTTTTTTTAATTAAAAAATTTTTTATTGATTTGTTTATTTGCTTTTAGTTTACATTCAGTTCCAGACTCCCTTGAGTTTCAAGTTTTCT
>CM053589.1:6035986-6061695 GCA_028646515.1 Pseudochirops corinnae | reverse complement strand
AAACATGGAAAAGAGCGATAGCATGTAGATTGCTTCAGTCTCCATTTAAACTCTGTTCTTTCTAGATCTTTCTCTGAATGTAGGTATCTCCTTCCATCCTGAGACTTGTAGAGTTGTCTTGTAACTGTGCGTTGCTGAGAAGAGTCCAGTTTATCAGAGTTGGTCATCACACACACGATGTGTCTGTGATTGTGTACAAATTTTTCCTGGTTCTGCTCTTCTCACTTAGCATCAAATTGTATAAGCCTTTCCAGGTCAATATGAAGTCCATCTCCTTCCCATTTCTTATACCACAATAGTATTCCATTACATTCATATGCCATAACTTGTTCAGCCATTCCCCAATGGATGGGCATCCCCTTACTGTCCAGTTTTTTGCCACCACAAAGAGAGCTGCAATAAATACTTTTGTACATATGGATCTTCCTCCCGCTTCTGTGATCTCTTTGGAATACAACCCCAGAAGCGGTGTTACTGGGCCAAAAGGTATGTAATTATTTATAGCCCTTTGGACATAGTTCCAGATTGCCCTCCAGAATGGTTGTATGAGTTCACAGCTCCATCAACAATGCATTAGTGTTCCAATTTTTCCACATCCTGTCCAGCATTTGTCATTTTCCTGTTTTGTCATCTTATCCAATCTGGCTGGTGAGATGTGGTACCTCAAAGTTGTTCTGATTTGCATTTCTCAAATCAAGAGTGATTTAGAGCATTTTTTCATATGCTTATAGATATCTTTCATTTCTACCTCTGAGAATTGCCTGTTCATCTGGATTGAACTTCTTAAAGCACTGTGGGCCACACCAGGAGAGAGGACCAACTCAATACCTTAGTGCCAGTACCAAGTGGCCTGTGCAGGAGACCCTAACATGATCTCTAACATCCCAATGGAGCCTGTCAGGACTACAGCAAAGAATGGAATCAATGCCTGCTTGAAGATTATGAAAGGAGAGAGAGATATTAACTAGCCAAGGTCAGAACTCATTGTAGATAGCTGAGGGAATGAAGCAGAAGCCATAGGCTGAGGGTCTATGGTGGTACCTAATACCAGCCCCATACATCTAGATTGGCAGCAATAGTATCTAGAGAAGTGAGGGGAGAAGGACAAACAAGCTCTGCCCAATCTTTACAAGAGTTCCAGAGGGGACTATCCTGACCACAAAATTCCAAGCCAAGGACTGAGACTGAAAATATGAGTACAGAGGAGAAAACACCAAACAAAATTAACAAATACTCCAGGTTTTAAGAAGCCCAAGAGGAAAGCCCGGAAGAGAGTTATACCACAAGAACTGCAAGCAGAGACTTAGAGGAAAAAATGACTTGACCATAAAACTACAAGAGTACATAAGAGGAAAAAACCAGAAGATTTTTAAAAAGTGAATTATAAATTAAATAAGAATTTGGGAGGAAAAAAATTGAAAAGAGAATAAATAGGCTAGAACAGAAAATATTATTCAAGTAGCTAACTCTGAGAAAAGAGAATGGAGCAAAAAGAATTCAATGACTCCATAATACAAAAAAATTAGGAGAAAAACTCTGAAAAAATTGAAGAAATGACGATGTATGACTATAAAACCAAATTACCTCAAAAATAGGTCAAAGAGAGATTATTTACAAATCATCAGAGTCCCTTAAAATATACCCAAACCAAAAAGTCAGATCATCACGTTTCAAAAGATCATAAAAGACTACCTAGGTCTTTCAGGACTGGAGAGTAAAGTAAAAATAGATAGAATCCTAAAAGAAACCCCAAATTGAAAACAAAAAGAAATGTCTTAGCTAAAAACCACCGTTTCCAATTCAAAGGAAAAGTACTGTAAGAAGTCAGAAAGAAAGAGCTCAAGCACCAAAAAACTACAATCGGTATCATGCAGGACTTGGCAACAATTACTGTAAAGAAAAGAAAATCTTGAAACATGGTACCCAAAAGATAAAACATAAATTCTGACAGTTAGGAATAACACCCTATAAAACTGAACATAATCCTACAGGGAGTAAAATTTAATAGAGACTTCCAAACATACTAATAGAGTGAAGAGACAAATGTCCCTTTGAATCATAATGTCTTCCAGAGTCACAGAGGGAGGGAGTCAAATTAAGCTTTTCTGTGGTTTTGTGGATCTTAAGAGAGAAAAGAAAAGGGAGGTGGGAAAATTAAATAGAGGAGGAATGATGAAGAAAGAGGAGGAACTTAAAACTTACTATTTCACGTAATTGCAATGCAGGAAAAGAAGAATATCAGGGGATTCTAGGAAGATGGTGCAGTAGGTCAGAAAATTTTCAGTTCTCCAAATTCCCTCCACAATTAAAGACAGAACATTGTCTCAGATGGAATGTAGAGCAGAGGAAATAAGCAAAAGTCAGGGTAAGGCAGTTGATCTTCTAAGACAGCCTGAGAAGACCCCAGGAAAGATTTGATCTCCAGGGGTTCAGCCTGAGTGAAGTGCAAACATCTCCAGGTTGACTCCAGGGAATTAATAAAAACCCTGGGGGCAGCTGGGTTGAGAGACAGCCTCAGTCTTGAACCATTCATCTCATGGACAGTGTCAGAGTTTGATGGCTGAATAGGAGAAGGTTAAAAGGATGTTCTGTTGTAGAGGGATGCCAAATACAGTTGCACTGACCAGAATCATCCTGAGCTGTGTCTGAAGGGGAGAAAGAGTTAGCATACACCTGATGAATGCAGTAGCAGAGGGGTAGGGACTCTGCTAGCTGTGGACACTTGCAGGAGAGCAGAGTCCCTGGATTCAGTTCCAGGTGAGAGAGCACAGCTGTAGTTTGTAGCCACCAGCACAGGGAGCAAGATCATTTGTGATACAGCATGACTGGGTGCCCTAGCCATGATTTAGGAGTAGAGAGGAGAGCCCAAGTTTGGGTCCCAGGACAGGTCTCAAAAAATAAGGCAGACCCGAGACCTCAAATGATCCCAAGCATAAAAAAGGAGTTCTTCGAAGAACTTAAAAGGTCCTTTAAAAATCAAATAAGAGAGACTGAAGAAAATTAGAAAGAAAAATAAGAGCAATTCAAGAAAATTGTGAAAAGAAAGTCAACCAACTTGAAATAGAGAATCAAAAACTTAAGAAAGAAATTAATTCCTTAAAAACTAGAATTGGACATGGGGAATCTAATGACATTCTACAACACCAAGAAATAATAAAGCAAGATCAAAAGAATGAAAAAACAGAAGAGAATATGAAACATCTCATCAGAAAAACAACTGATCTTGAGGACAAGTCAAGGAGAAATAATATGAGAATAGTCAGGCTACCTGAAAATTACAATAAAAAAAGGAATCTTGATGCACTATTACAAGAAATTATCAAAGAAATTTGCTCTGGAGTTCTAGAACAAGAAATTAAAGCAAAAATAGAAAAAAATCCGCTGATCGCCACTTGAAAGAGATCCCAAAGGGGAAAACTTACAGGACTAGCATAGCCAAGTTTCAAAGCTCTCACATTAAGGAGAAATATTGGAAGCAACAAGGGGGAAAAAACCATTTTAAATATCCTGAAGCTACAATAAGGATTATATAAGACCTAGCAGCTACTATGTTGAAGGACCATAGGTCTTAGAAGACTATATTTCAAAGAGCAAAAGAGCTGGGCTTATGATCAAGGATAACTTACTCAGCAAAGTTAAGTATAATCCTAAATGGAAAAAAAATAAACATTTAACAAGGCAAAAGACTTTCAGGTATTTATGACAAAAACAGCAGAATTTAAGGGAAAATCCAACATACAACATCCAGGAAAAATATAAGGTAAACATTAAAGACCAACCAATTCTAAGGGAGTTAATAAGGTCAAATTGTTTACATCTTAAATGTGAAAACACTATCAGTACTCTTATGTCTGTCATCATTATTTGGGTAGTTTAAAAAAAAGGCTTGGCCTGAGCTGAGTATTATGGGGTGATTCTAATAAAAATAAAATTCTTTAGAGAGAGGTAAAAAGGAGTAATTATTTCATACAAATGAGGCTAAAGGAAAGATTGATACAGAAGAAGCTAGTAGTGGGGAGGGCTGGTGGTGCTGGAACTTTACTCTCATCAGGAATGAGTTATAGAGGGGTGTGTGTGTGTGTGTGTGTGTGTGTGTGTGTGTGTGTGTGTGTAAAAGTTTTCTAAGCTCAGAAAGAAATAAGAGGACAAGGGAATAGGGCTGGGGGAAAGGATAAGAGAGGGACTCTTAGAGGGGTAGGTAAGTTAAGGAATAGGAAAGCAAGGTAGCAGGTACAAGTAAAGCAGAGAAGTGAGGAGGGATAGAGGAAAAAGGGTGAGAAGGATAACAATGAAAAATAGAAGGAAGGAAAGTACATAAATAATTACAGCTTATGATGTGATTGGGATGAATTTATCCATAAAATCGAAAGGAATAACAGATTAAAAATTTGAATTCAACAATAAATTGCTTTCAGGAAACGCTATATAAATGAGAGATGACACACAAAGATAAAATAAAAGGCAGAAGTAGAATTTATTATGTAAAAAAAGGAGAGAGTAGTAACCACGGTCCAAGACAAAGTTAAAGCTAAAATAGATTAAATTAAAAAGGAAAAATAGGGAAGCTACAATATGTGTCAGCAATATTATTCTACAGTGTTTTGGACCACTTAAAATAATTAGACAGTATAACATATATGAAAATACACCTGCCAAAACAGACACAGGAACTGCTTATATGTGAACATAAACATAAAACACTTTTTATACAAGTAAAGGCAGATATAAACAATTAAAGTAACATTTATTGTTCATGGGTAGGCAAAACTAATATTTTAAAAAAATGACAATTTTACGAAATTAGTCTATCTATTCAATGGCATCTCAATTAAATTACTAAAAATTATCTTACTTAGAAAAAATAATAACCAAGTTCATTTGGAAAAACAAAAGGTCAGGAAATTTCAAGAAAACCACAGGGGAAAGATATAAAGGAAGTAGATTCAGCAATATCAGACCTTCAGCTATAGTATAAGAGAAGAGCATTGACATAATTATAAAATGGATAATTTTGATTATTTTAAATTAAATATATCCTGAATAAATAAAATCTATGCATCCAAGAAGAGAATGAGCACAGAAAATTTGGGGGGAAAGCTTTCATAGAAAATCTGTCAGATAGGATGTGATTGGGTTAGAATATTGTTATGGTATAGGAAACATCGGGCTGGTTGATGTAGAACAGTGGTTCTCAACCTTCCTAATGCTGCGACCCTTTAATATTTGTATGCGGGCGTATGCATATGGGCAGACTCTCCTGGAGACGGATAGAGGAGCTGTGTCTCGGTTCCTAAGACCATTGGAAATATGTGTTTCTGATGGTCTTAGGCGACCCCTGTGACCCCTGTGAAAGGGTCGTTCAACCTCCAAAGGAGTCGCAACCCACAGGTTGAGAACTGCTAAGAAAAATAGAAAAACTTGGATTTATGAAGGAAGATGCTACACACTTTCAGAGAAACAGGTGACAAGTGGAAATAAGCACTCAGTCTAAAATACATGTGCATGAATGTGTAGTATTTATATGTATGTTTATAGATATCGATGTATACATACATATATATATACATATGTATATGTGTGTGTATATGTGTATATATGTGTGTGTGTGTGTGTATATATATATATATATATATATATATGTATGTCAGCACGTATTTGTAGCCTTCTTTAGGGTGGGCAAGAGGAGGAGGAAGGGGAAAAATAAAGTGAAAAGTTCATAGCAGAGAACAAAAGAAAACCTACCAGGAAGCAAAGAAAACCTGAGCAGCTTTGAAAACAATGTGTAGTGTTTATTATATAGGTTTTCTTGATGGAAATTTATTGTTTTTTTTAATTGAATCCTCTCCTGGGTTATGCTGTGTGCATGACAATGTTTTTTTTTTCTTTTCTTGTTTTGTATTTAAGTTTAAAATAAATTTTAAAATTTACCAAAAAAAAAAAAGAATATGCAAATATGGAAAAAGGTGAAAGGGGCATTCCAGAGAACCAATGATAGAGCATGCTGTTCACCTTCTGACACAGAGGTGAGGAACTCCATTTGTAGAATAAGACATCTTTTTGACATGGCCAATGTGGGAATTTGTTTTGCTTAACCGTGTGTGTGTGTGTGTGTGTGTGTGTGTGTGTGTGTATTCATTCAATTCATTAGAAGAAATGTCTTTTTTCCTCCCAGTGGAAGAGGTAGGAGGAAGGCAAGAATGGACAGAGTAAAAAGAGAAGAAAATAAAGACAAATATTGCAGCATTTCTAAATGTAGAGCAAAAAAAAGAAGGAACTTTAGAATCACAAACAGGACAATTTTGAATGTTATTATGTCAAATTTATTAAATACTTTTTAAAAAGCAAACTGTTCATAATAAAGATCTTCAATTTCATGTGCCACATGCTTCTTTTCTTCTACGACATATATGGAAATGTCATTTTATTTGATGTCTATTAAGGTAAGAATAAAAGCAAGATTTGTGGCAATTGAGAGGGAGGGGAGGCAGGCATCACATGACCTCACCCTTATCTGAACCAGCAGAACTGGCTGTAGATCTGTACCCAAAAGGGATCAAAGAAATAGGGAAAAGTCTTTTAATTACAAAAATATTCATAGCAGTTCTTTTTGTGGAGGGAAAAAAAGCTGGAAACGAAAGGGATGGCCATCAATTGAGGAATGGCTTAGTAAGCTGTAGTTTCGTGATTTGAATGTAATGGAATGCTATTGTGCTGTAAGAAATGAGGAGATGAATGGTTTAACATACATGAACTGAAGCGGAGATCCAGAATGAATAAACACGAGACAAGAGAAACAGAGGTACCTTATGCTTCCAGACAAACGGTGGTCAGGTGAGGAAACTAGAGATGAAGATGCTGGCCCCCACCCCAGATTAGAGCACTTTTTCCTCAAAAGCCATTGGTGAAGGGAGCAAGACATCTAGCTCAGCAGACCAAAGGCTTTTCATCATCACATAGTAGACCAGAAAGAAATAGTCGGGGAAATATCTTTGCACACTCTGAAGTGGAATGAAAAGCCCTTCCATTATGCGTGTCCAGAAGCAGATTCACCAAGCCTCCACGTGGATTGATTGGTAGCAGCCAGGACATATTGCACATGCTCTAAGGACTGATCCACATATAATCACCACTGATAATAAGATATAGTTTGTTTACCCTTATCAAATGTCTCTCCATTGCCCTTTGAATAACGGCGGTTCTGATTTTTCAGAGACTGGAGTGTAGCATTATTCACAACATATAGCATCATGGGGTGACTATGTGAATACCCCTATAATAGTCCTCTGAGTCATATAGCCTTCACCTCAGGCAAGAAGGAGTGGACTGATCTTTAACTAAGTTCATAGGAACTTGGAGTTTTTGCTCAGATTTCCAGCCAAGACCACAAGACTATGAAGAGATTAGTCAATGTTGTGGGAAGTTTGAGAGAGATGGCGAGGAAGGGAGACAGAGACAGAGCTGAGGACTGGGGTGTTGCCAGAGGATTCTGGTGTTTGGGACTGGGCTTTAATGGTAAAGCCTTCCCCGGAAGCCTTGGGCTTCCCTAGCATCCTCCAGCTCTGTCTCCCGTTCCTTCCCAACTTTCTGGTCTCTCTTAAAAGTTCCCACCAAGCTGAGTAATCTCTCCACAGCCTGGTGGTCTTGGCCTGGAAGCTGAGCAAAAGTTCCAAGTCCCAGAGAGTTTTCCTAAGGATCAATCCATGCCTTCTAGCCTGGGAGAAGACTGATTCAACCCGTGCCTTTGTTTGCATGAGGAACTCTCAGTGTGGGAACTCCTTTCAGCAATCTAGACAAGCGTGAGGGAACTGCCTGAAGCATGTTGAGTTTAACGTCTCCCTCTGGGTCACACAGCTAGCAAGAGTCTTTCTGGCCCCAAAGCCATCATCACTCTGTAGGCCATTAAGCCTACGCAGCAGAGGAAGATCAGGATTATAAAGGCATTTTTTAATCTATTTGATTCAAAGACCATTAAAAGCCTTGCACAATTTTCAAAGTGTAATACAATTTGTATTGGGGTAGCTAAGTGGTGGGGGTAGTTAGGCGGGGCAGTGGACAGAGCCAGGCCTCGAGTCAGAAAGACCCAACTTCCCAAGTTCAAAGCCAACCCTTCACTTAGTAGCTGTGTGACCCTGGGTAAGTCACTTAACCCTGTCTGCTTCAGTGTCCTCGAATGGCAAATCACTCCAGTGTCTCTGCCAAGAAGAAGACCCCAAATGAGGTCACAAAGAGTAGAAAATGACCGAGAAAACTACTGAACAACAATGCAGTCTGACTTCTTCCTTCTACCGTACTTCACAGCCAGTTTACTCTCTGTCCTCAGCGCATGTCCAAGCTACGCCTGCTGAGGGACTAGCTCCACCAGTTGCTGACCCCTCCTCTGCAAGGAGGCTCCCTGACTGAGTCTGTGTACTAGGCAGTTTCGTCCACTTGGCTTGTCTTCAGCTAGGGATCCTCTTAGGAAACTTTTGCATTATCCTGGGACTGGATGCCATCAGCTCAGTGTCATCTGTGAATACGAGCGTTCAGAGGACCTCGGAATCTACTAATGCGTCCTTCCATTTGGACTGTGTACTGAACACCCTCCATGAGAGCGACAAACACTTTGACAAACGTCAGAGCCATCATCACCGCAGCGTGACCAAAGCTTTGGCCTGTGGTGCCAAATTTTAGAGGATGCTAATCGTACTTTCACTCTAGCAGGCAGAAAGAACTGAGTTTAGCACTTAAGTTAGCAAAAATAATTAGTTAAAATAAAAAGCTACCAGTTGACAACCTTCCTCCCTCAGGTAAGTATCGCCCCAAACCAGATGTGCCTTTCCCTGTTCTCTGCTCTAACATCAATCTCACCTCCCAGAAGTATCTTTGCAGTGTCTTGGGGTTTCTGCCCACAGGGAAAGCGTCCTGGAGATTCTTCTAGTATAAAGCCCTGTAACTCATGTTTGCAGGTATCTTGCCAGTGTATTCTCCCAAACTAAATTTGCATGAAAAAGTAGAGGGCACCTTTGGGGATTCTTGCCCCAGGTACCAGTCTTATTGCTTACGTCTCTGGATTCATACATGTTTCTGTTTTTAGTCACTTAATATTGATAATCAGGGAATTTTAGGACGAAGTTATCTCTACTGTGTCTATTAAGGAATCTTGTCTAACCTTAACATGAGAGATATATTATTGGAAGAGATACGAGGAAATAAGGAAGCTAAAGATATGTTGTTCATAGAATAATCAATTTTTAAAAAGAATTTGAAGAAAACCAATCTTCCTGTTCTCTTGTTCATGTAAAGGACAACAGAAACAATCGATGCAGATTGTGTCTATGGTATATAATACTGCATGTCTGTATTGGTAATTTAGTATGACATGTTTATTCTGGCCCCATTCTCTGAGGCCACTTGTATTATATTTCATTCCTCCCTCAGGATTTTCCAATACCCTTAGGGATTTTTTAAGGAATCTCTTTTCTCTGTCATTGATTAGAGTTCCCACTGACTGTGTTCTCTTATTCTCATTTTAAGGGGACTATGAGTAGCTCCCCAGTTCCATTTAAATACATAACATTAGATTCATTTTTCACAAAGTAATATTTGCTCCAAAGATATGGCAAGAATAAATATATGAACATTTCTACAGATACTCCCAACATCTTGGGGGCATATTCCCTCCCTATACCACTTTGGTCTCAGAGGAGAGAAGAATTGGAGTTACAGTTTATCTCAGTCCCTATGGAGCGTTGGAGCAAGTTAGTGGCACAATGGATAGAGTACTAAGACTGAAGTCAGGAAGACATCTTCCTGAATTCAAATCTATTCTCAGCCACTTACTAGCTATGTGACTCTAGGCAATTCACTTAACCCTGTTTGCCTCAGTTTCCTCATTTGTAAAATGAGCTGGAGATGGAAATGGCAAACTACTCCAGAATATCTGCCAAGAAAATCCCAAATGTGTCACAGTCAGACATGACTGAAAAAATTACTGAAATACAACATTAGTCTCAACAAGTTTAAGCTGAAAATTCCTCTAGGCTGACACCCTGTGATCCTGGCTTCTCAGGGCTGACCTGGAACATCTGACCTGGAATTCTAGGCTCCAAATTCAGTATGGCTTTGAGTTCCCAGGTTAAGGACTTCATTCATTGCACCTATAACAGGCAAGGACAAATGAACAAAAAAGATCAAAACCCTAGCCTCTCAGAGCCACATGGAGGGGGGGGAGGTTAAAGTGGCCCTCAGACCCTCCTTCCTTACTACATTATATTGGGTTCTATAAATGGAGTCCCTTATGCCTAGACATCAATGCTGGAAAGATCAGGACTGTACCTGGGTAGCTATAAAAACATAGACAATTCTGGCTACATTGCCAATAGAAAATGGCTCCTCTCACCACATGGTAGGTCAGTGAATGTGCGTGCACGTGCTAGATTTTCTTTCTCTTGGGAAAAAGACATTTTGAAATTATTTTAGGTGTCCAAGTATGTGTAAAATTCCCATTATGCTAGTAAGAGCAGAGTGTTTTTTTCCATTTCTAAACCCCTCTGAAGGAAGAATGAAATGTTCCTTTGACCTTTCCTACACTCCATGTTACTGTTGACATCTGCAACTAATTGATGATCTATAAGTCAACAGTGTGACCAATGCAAAAAATCTTTAGTAAAGCGTGCCCAAACTAGGCTGATCCTTCTTAGTGTATCTGAGATTAAGAATAAGACAAGCTCACCTCTTTATTATTCGATTAAATACCATACAGTAGCAGCAAATATTTATCCAAATATCTAATATTAGTATGATCAGATAAGGTACTGGCCAATGGAAATCAAATTTAATCCATTAAAATACCACTTCATTGATCTAGGCATATTTGAAAGGCAGCATTGTGTAATGGGCATTGTATAATAGAGCAGCTGGGTGACTCAATGGATAGAACACTAGACCTGGAGTCAGGAAGATTCATCTTTCTGAATTAAAATCTGACTTCAGACACTACTTGCGTGACTCTGGGCAAGTTGCTTCACTCTGTTTGCCTCAGTTTCCTCATTTGTAAAATGAGCTAGAGAAGGAAATGGCAAACCATTCAGAACCTCTGCCAAGACAACCCCAAATGTGGTCACAAAGAGGCAGATATGACTGAACAACAGTAATAACAAACTGCATAATGGGTAGATACTCTTTCTGGGAATTTATAAGACCTGGGTTCAAGTCCAACTTCTTATACATTCTGGATATGTTACCTTGGAAAACCATAGACTCTAAATTGCAGAGCAGTTGTTGATCTGCATTGGTAAAAGAATCAAGAGTTCCCAGCACCAATGAAATCATGGATCCAGAATCCCTATCCCCTCCAAAATTAATGCTGGCATCATCAGATGATTTCATATAAAGGGCTTCTGAGTTATCAAAGCAACAAATTAAGATAAAAATATCATCTTTTAAATTTTATTTATTAGGTTCGCTTGGCTATTGAACCAGATAGGGCAGGTAACAGAAGAGTCTATGTCTTAAAAACTAAGCCAAAATCAAAATAAGCAATAAAATGTAGAGTTTGGGATAATTGTAACATTGGTTTTCAATTTATTCTTGGAACTTAAAAGGAAATACATTAAAAAATGCAAAGATATATAGTAAGTAGCAGGAAATGAGCATTTATTATGTACTTATACGCCAGAACCTATGCTAAACACTACAAAAATATTGTCTCATTTGATCTTCCCAACCCTGAAAAGTAGGTGCTATTATTATTCCCATTTTACAGTTGAAGAAACTGAGGCAAACAGAGGTCAAAGGACTCATCCATGAAGCAGAACATTAACTTAGGTCTTCCTAACTCTCAGCCCAGCACTCTATCCATTTAACAACCCACCTACCTCTAGTACGTAGGTGAGTTTTCAATTTTAAAATGAAAATCTCTTACATGTTCAGATACTTGGAGAAAAAAAATCCTTTTCTTCAATACCTTCATTTAATTCTCCTCTAGAGATGGTCCAAAGTGAGGTAGCTTGATCACAGGACCTTGATACTAAGGCAAGGAGTGAGGTGAACAATGTTATCACTTAATCAATTAATCAACAGGCATTTATTAAGTTTGCTATCATATGCTTAGCATTGTGCACAGCAATGGTGATACAAAGACCCTGCCTTCAGGGATCTTACTTTCTATGGAAGGGGACAACACATACATATGTAACTAAATAGGGCAGTTAGGTGGCACCGTGGACAGAGTGCTGGGTCTGAAGTCAGGAAAACCTGAGTTTAAGTCTGGTCTCAGATGCTTACTAGCTGTGTGACCCTGGGCAAGTCATTTAACCTTGTTTGCCTCAGTCTCCTCATCTATAAAATGAGCTGGAGAAAGACATGGCAAACCACTCCAGTATCTTTGCCAAGAAAACCCCAAACTAGGGTCATGAAGAGTCAGACACGACTGAAAATGACTTAACAACAACAATAAAATATATACAAAGTGAGAGGGTGAGCTTAATTGGGAAAGGACTCATGTCAGAGATGGTGCTTTCAGTGAGTCTTGAAGGAGGCTAGGAATTTTAAGACTCAGAGGCCAGTGAGTCAGCTAGCCTTTAGTGTGTCTACTATGGGCCAAGCATTGTGCTAAGTGCTGAAGATTCCAAGAAAGGTTGCAGGCAGCCAGGAGAGGCTACCTGCCCGGTACCTTCCTCCCACCCCACCCCAAAACCCTGCCTTGCAGCTTTGGGAGACAAACAACGTCTAAGGAGGCAAAGCCGTCCTCATATTGCCACTGGGTATCCATGGCTGAGGTCACACTTATCAGCTCCTCGCCTCATTTCTGAACAGGATCACATTCCATCAAATACTACAAGTATTTACATAATTTACTGAGCACCTACTACGTGCATGTGCAAACTGTTCTAGTTCCTGTATGTGCGCACACACTATACAGGCATGGAACTTACACGTTTCTAAAACTAAAAAGGACCCCAGAGATCATTTAGACCAACGCCCTCATTTCATATATGAAGCACATTGAATTCAGAGACATTGAAACTCTTGCCTCCATGAAGCTAACTAGGAACATGACTGGGACTAGAGCCCAGTTCATCTGTGTTCTTTCCACTAAACTGCGCGACCTTCATTGGGGGCGTTAAAATTTTATATTTTTACTATTATTTATCACTATCATTCAGGTCATAAAGTGGATAGTGGATAGAGTTCTGGAGTTGGAGTCCAGATTTGGGTTCAAGGCCCTCCTTTGGCCCTTGTTAGCTGTGGGACCATCGGCAAGCCATTTAACCTGGGAGTCAGGCAACACTTTCACCTCCTAAGTTACAGATGGGGTTGTGACCCATAGGGAAGGAGGAGATCACAGCACAGTATGTTCATAAAAACTGATTCAATTGAACTAATATTGACCACTGTGACTCACTTTCAGGGTTTCAAAGTACTTTATTCACAAAAAGTCTATGAGGAAGGCAGTACAAATGTTATTTACCCCATTTTACAGAGAGGAAGCTGAGACTCAGAGAGATTAAATGATTTGCCCATTTGAATTTGAACTTCCCTTCATACATTCCTGGTGCTCTCCTCTAGTGTTAAATTCATCAGAAGGACTGAGTATTAGCCAGGCAAGGAAAAGACAAGGTTCTGTATCTTTTATACCTTAGGTGAGATCATCATCGTAGGGCTTAGTAGGAATGATCACAACTGTCTTGGCACAATTCCACAGAGAAGGAGTCAGCAAACTGGCATTTGAGTCCCTAGTGGGGCAAAAAAACACCCAGAGCTTGTTCATTTTCTGACAGGTGTTGGAGTCTATGAAAGGTCAGATTCCAGCTCCCAGTCACATCCTGGGTTAGCCGGTTTTCAGGCACACAAAAGCATTTCTGTTTAGCACAGAGCATGGTGGAAATACAGGCCAAGTGCTTAAAATGGCGGTCTGATGGCCGGCTCCTCCTATCAATTAAGTCCTTCACGGCCGCCTGCCTAAATAAAGCATGATGAGTGCACAGCTGCAGAGGATGTGTAAAACAGCTGAAATGGGGAGGAATGTAGGTTTTCTTCTCTTACTTTTAAATGCAGAAGTCCAGCCCATGAATCCCTGTTCTTGACTAGCTATGCATGTTTCATGGACAGAGCTTTGCCATATTGAAAAACTAAAAGAATACCCCCAAGACTCTCTCAGAAAAACTGGAAAATGGATCATTCTGGTTTTTCAGCACCCAGAGATGAGTGGTTCCAGCACTGATTTTTCTTTCTGTACATATTTGGTCAGGCCCAAAAGTTCTTGCTGATTTCATCTGCTTAAATGCCATTGCAACATATGGTACATTAGGTACTAACAGGATAGAATCCAAATATAGAACTTCCACTAACATCTCTGATAAGAATAGATAGCTAGGGGCAGCCAGGTGGCACAGTGAATATAGCACTGGCCTTGGAGTCAGGAGGACCTGAGATCAAATCTGGCCTCAGACACTTAACACTTACTAGCCATGTGACCTTGGGCAAGTCACTTAACCCCAATTGCCCTGCATTCCCCCCTCCAAAAAGCAAAAAACAAAAACAAAAAGAATAGACAGCTATAGAAATGTCAGCAGGTCCCTTGTACTTTGTGTCTGTCATTATTCATAAACTCTTATGTAGGCATCTGAAATCCAAGATAATGAGCAGACTTACCATCACAGCATCATAGATTTAGAGCTGGAAGGGATCTTAGAAATCATCTGGTCCCACCCCTTTATTTTACAGAGGAGGAAACTGAGGTGAAGTCACACAAGTACTAAGTGGAGGAGCCAGGATTTGATTCTCTGATTCCAGATTTAGTGCTCTGGATCATATTGTGATCCATTGGATCACACTATCTCTCTTTACCCCCAAAGCACTAGATGTTCCAAACAATATGTGCATAGTAGCTGAGGTCCTCCCTTACATGTGGGCTATCAGAAAACTACCTCCGAGTTGAAGTTATTGGGGGAGCGGGGCTAACATCTACTCAGGATCATAGATCTTGAGCCCCCACTGATGTGTTATTTTTACAAGGCCAATGGAGCTAAAATAACTAAAAATAACAAAACAACAACAAAAATTAAATCAAGCAGAAGAATAAAGCAAATGACAAGAAAAGATACTGTGCCATGAACTGTGGGGCACACTTACCTAAAAGTTATCCTGCTGGCCTGAAGGGGAGGGCACACACTTAAAGACCACACATGTCCAGTGAACATATAGGAAAGCTAAAACACACCATGAACATATGTGCCCAGGGCACATGCAGGGGCACGGGAGGTGGGGCAGAGAAATTGGGATATCAAAGCCATGGCAGCTCCCACCTTTGGTAGTACACTTACCAGAGTCCTTCAGTAACATCCCCACTTTCAGTGAGGCATTATGTCATCTTTGATGGGGCACGTGTCATTTTTCTTAGGCATCTCTACTTGTCTTTTGGTCACTAAATTGTTCCCATTCACGTATTAAAATCTTATAAGATTCCATAACAGATATAACCAAAGTTCATTTTTTTAAATCACCCTCTGAGCATCAGTATCAAGCTGATCATAAAACTGATGTTCTGTAGCATCATTGAACACATCATGTGCAAAACCCAAATAGAGTATGGATCTTTTATTGATGGTGAAGTGTAATGGTAATGAGAATTTGAAGATCTTCTCCACCCCTTAATAAGCCTAGGGGAATTTGAAGACCTCCCCTGCTTTGAAAGTAAACTCTCCCCCCAATAGGTTGAACATAATCACATGGAGCCTGTGGTGGGAGGAGTTTGCTGAAGGGAAGCAGAGCCCATAGGAAGCTCAGAGTCAGAGCTAGAGAGACAGTGGGAGAGAGAGGACACTCATGCAAGGAGATAGGTTTGTTAGTAAATACTGATCTTGTGTTGATTTGTGGGAAGGCTAAAGGATGCTGTGGCTCTCTGTGTTGTTATGGCTTATTAATTTGTTTGCTGCTATGATGGAATTGGTTTACTGGTTTGGGGATTTGGTTTTCTGGTGTCTGACTAAATGTTTTGGTTCTGTCCTCTATATGGAGAGTCTCCTATATTTTGCGGTTGAGCACTATATGGGAATATTTATAGTCATGGTTGGTGCTGTAACAATTGAATTGGCACAAAATGAAACTCTCCAGGTGCTCTTATTTTGAGATGATATTGTAGTGATTGCAATAAGCCCAGTACTACTGGGTCTTCTCCATGAAGTCCAGAAAGTTATCACATACTGCTTCCTCCTTCCCTTAAGAGCATCACCTTCTAAAACACAGAAAAACCAACTCCCACCCTGAGCGTCTGATTGCTTTACCATATCACTACTCTCCAGTCATTTTTATGCTAGCCCCCATTCTGGACCTGGCCCTCCCACCCTGGGTTTCTGATTGGTGAAAATTTGCATTATCTAGCCTAATCCAGAGTTGTTTATCCAGTCATCTTCAAATCATGCCACTATGGACAAACTTTTCTCCTCTCCACTCCCCCTCTCTTTCCACCTTTGGGAATAGTAATCAAATCAACACTATCATTTCTGTAAAGATTGTGTCAATTCATTGCCTGTGTCTCTGTTCACCACCCTTGTGGCTTTCCAGAACAAAACATCTGCTATTGGTCACCCATTCCCTGGATGTATTCTCCCCCCCCCAAAAAAAATGAAAGCTTATTGAGGACAGGCATTATTCTTTTAATTCATATACCAGCCCTTAGGACCATACTAGACATATAGTAAGTAAGAATGGTTTCTCATTCACTCATTCATTCATCTATGATCACTCAAAAGAGAATTGCTTATGCATTCATTCTTGAAGAAAAAAATGGATAAAGAATGATTACTGCTCCCATTAATCAATAAACATTTATTAAGTGCCTACCATATGCCAGGCACTCTCGTAAACACCCAGGATACAAAAAAGGCAAAAGACAGTCCCTGCTCTTAAGGAGCTTACAATCTGAAACAATATGCAAAGAAATATAGACAGAATAAGTAGGAAATAACTAAGAGAAGGAAGGTGCTGGAATTAAGAGGGGCTGGGGAAGGCTTCCTGTAGAAGGTGGTATTTTAGCTGGTACTTAAAGGAAGACAGGGAGATCAGTAGTTGGAGTAAAGGAAGGATAGCATTCCAGGCATGGGGGTCAGCCAGAGAAAATACTTGGAGCCAAGAGGTGGAGTATCTTGTTTGTGGAACAACTGGGGAGCCTGTGCCACTGGTTCATTAAGAACACTGGAAGAGTAGGAAGGGGCTACGTTATGAAGGGCTTTGAATGCCAAACGGAGGATTTTGTATTTGATTCAGGTGGCAAAAGTGAGCTAATGGAGTTTATTGAGTTGGGGACAGTGACAGGGGTGGGGGTGGGGATGGGGGTGACATGATCAGACCTGTGCTTTAGGAAAATTAATGGCTAAATGGAATGAATAGGATATGTAGCTGAATGGCTGGTCCATTGAATTAGTGTATATATTGGAAAGATGCTGCAGATGGTTAATGAGTTGGGTGAAGAATTTAATGGGAGGTGGTTGGATTAGGTCACATTTGAGAAATTAGGGAACTTTTCAACAATTCTAAGCTATTCACCACCACAAAAGCTCATACTCTCCTGGTGCTCCACATTCCTGAATATCACATAGCAGCATGATCTCAGAAAAATCAGGCATTATAGATGACTCAGAAGGCAATGGAAAAACTCAAGATGGCTAAACGGAGGCTATTTTATATTGCCAATGATGATTTGAGTGTGAGGATATGTATGACCAGAAAAGGAACGGGGCCAGATGAGTAGCAGTAATAAAGCATTCCCATGAAAAGCACTGGGAGAAATTAGATAAGGTGGACTTATAAGAAAATATTAGTAAGAACTGGACCACATAAAATGAGTCATGAATAGGCTGCAATCTACACCAGGAAAGGAAATGCTCACATTGATTATGTTATGGATCCAGTAAACAAATAAACTATTAAGGCATGAACTGGTAACACAAGAGAACATATTTTGTATTTAGAACAGTTTGTACATTTTAAAAGTATGCTTATTTAACCCACTTCTTAATCCTGCCCACAAGAGGCAGTGATCTGAGAGACCTGAGGGAGAGAAATACTTGCAGTCTAGGATGGTTTGCCCATCGTTTCCCAAATTCCTAGCGGGTCTGCTCTTGACCTCAACTTTGAAAAAAGCTCATGGGAAGAAGAAAAAGGAAATCAGGAAGCCAGTACAGGCTCATAGAGTTATGGTAGTGTGGCTGTGATGAGATTCTCAGAGCTCGTGAGGATCATAAGAATGGTACAAAGTTATGAAGAAGCATGAGCCAGTCAGACGATGAGATGGTAACTTGTCCCCTCCGTGGAAAAATCAAGATTTCCTGGAGCTAATCAATGCCTTCATTTCTTGTTCCCTCTGATCTCCCCCCACCCCAACACACACACACACACACACACACACACACACACACACATCTTTTTTTTTTTTTTGGCTGTTTGAATGGCAGCTTCATTTGGGGGATCTTTGGTCTTTGCCTTTGTTCTCTATTTTCAGTTTTATAATCAACCTTTAATTAAAGTAAAGATTGTTACCCAATAAAACCCAGGTTGTTATATGATGTGTAGCTAGAAAAGTAAGGAGGATTTTCCCCTAAAAGAAGAGACATTTTTCTTAGTAAGAACCACACAGATCCACACATAGGAAGGTAGAGGAGGCCAATATGATATTCCAGAAGCCTCATAGTACAAACTGAGACCCCCTCAGACCTATTTTAGTCCATATATAAAAACGATAGTGACCAGAATGTAGCAGTGCTGGGGGTTAGGGAGGGAGTGGGATGGGGAAAGGATGAAAGGAGGGAATAAATTGCCACTGTACCTTTAGTCATAAAGGCTTTCTATTTCAAAAGCTAGTGCCTTAGTGAAACAGGCATAAGTTAGGTCTTTGTGTCTGACCCAGTAGCCTAGCCCAAGATCTTCAACTATTCCCCAGTGGTTACCAACATTGCAATGCTATCCACAGCCAAGCTATGCTACTAAGGCATGAACTTCTCTATGAGCTCCCTCCAGTGTTTACAATTAAATCCATGGTCATTTCTTTTTGTGTGTATGCACTTGAAGAAAATGTCCCTAAAGCCACAACTGACTCAAAACCCAGTGACCGGATTAATGCATTTGAATTTACCTTATTCTAGGGATGCTCTTGAGCTCCATATAGAGTTTTATGTGCCAATATAACAGGACTTCAAGTTCTCTAGTTTCTCCCTTTTAATGTTGTTTTGCACCAAACCAAAGTACACAGCCGCCATGTAGCCCTTCAGGCTAACAGTGATTGCAAATACAATTTTAGTCATAGAGTAAGGAAGGGCAATTTTGTTGTTGTTGTTCGGTTGTTTTGGTCATATCTGACTCTTCGTGATCCCATTTGGGGTTTTCTTGGCAGATACTGGAGTGGTTTGTCATTTCTTTCTCTAGTTTATTTTGCAGATGAGGAAACTGAGGCAAACAAGGTTAAGTGACTTGCCCAGGCTCACACAGTTGGTAAGCCTTAGAAATCAGATTTGAACTCAGGTCTTCCTGACTCAAAGGTCAGTACTCTATCCTTTGTGCCATCTGGCTGCCCAACAGTGTCAGGTCAATCTATCTAATTAAAGCTCTTGATGATGTACCTACCACAAATCTCAGTGGGCCAAAGAGATAAATAAAGATTCTATGTCACCTTTACAAAGCATCAGGAAATGTTTGATCAACCAGTAATAAGAACTACACCTAAAATTTCCTTTTAAGTGTCTTACTAGTGTACTCAAATATTAAAAACAATCCGAAACATGACCTATTCTGTAATGGGAAGAATGCAAGACTTACATCCAGAAGGTCTGAATCCTAGTCCTTCTGATAGCTCACCTTGGCAAATCCCTTTGCTTCCCTGGGCCTTGGTTTTCCCATCTGCAAATGAAGGGTTTAGATTAAATGGCCGCTAAGTTTCCTTCTGATTCCAAGATTCTATAATCTGAATTTTCCCCAATTTAATACCAGCTCTTGGTCAACAGAAGCTGATAGATTTTTTCCATAAGGTAATTGACAGACAAAAGCAAGGATAAATGTTCTTTTTCTGAGTTACTGTGGGAACCTATCAGTACTACTCAAAGAGATTCTGAAGCATCTGACACTTTTCTAAAGAACAGATAATGGGGTAAATGCTGGAGCCTGGGGGAAACAAAACCTCTACCTTTGTCCAAACATTTGGGGGAGCCATGAAGGATGTCACAAACCTCAAAAGTTCTCTCCCTAGAAATTTCACATCATGGAAAGTTTCACCCTTGGCAATTCTAGACAGCAATCTGGCATTGTATGAATTTACCTTTGCCAGCAGGGAAAAGGCTGTCATCTCTGAGAGGACTGAGAGTCTGACACAGAGTCACTCAGTCTCCTTGGCTTTCATCATGCATAAAAAGCACTTACGTTAACTCCAGGAGATGTTAAGAATAAATAATTCCCAACAATCCTTGTAAAACAGCATTAACAGAAAATATTATGTAAACAGTTAAAAAGAGAGTCAAAGCAAGATCGTGACCAAGACTTAGAAATTCAACTTCATGGTGCATAGTGTGAATCTGGTAGCATCAAATTTATTCTTCGTTATATGTTTAGTATGTATTATTATTAGAAATCATTATAGCAATAGTCTTCATTGAATGCAGAATGCCAAATGCTATACAGTTCCTTCCTGTTTGTTTTGAAAGTTTCCCGTCATAATGACAATCTTTCAGATATGTGATTAATGTTATTTCCCAGGCTGATTTAGACTCTGTGTGTGTGTGTGTGTGTGCGTGCATGCACACATTTTTTTTGTACAGAAGTTTCTCTCACACCACAGGTAGCATTTCCTCATCTAAACAGTCAATTAAAGCCTACTTTGGCAGTTAGCACATGACCCCGCCTCTTAAGACTTGGTTACCGTCACAGCAGGACTTTAATTTGGTAAAGAGCTTTTAATAAAGATGAACAGAGGTCTAGGGAGTTAATTAAACCTCATTCCCATTCTTGTCTTAAAGGTGTGTCTTCCTTGTTGAGAAAGCTCTGGCTTTGTTATTTTTGAAACGTTACAAAATGTTCTGTCCTTAAACAAGAAAAATGGGGTCTGGCAAAGGGATGCCTGAAGTCTCCATTTCAGCACCAAGTCAGTCTTTGACTAAGCCCAAAAACAAATGAAAGAAAAAAAATCCTTTGCACTCATTCGTGTGGAAGCCAGGGTTAAAAAAGCAGATGAGAATTCTGTGCACTGGGCTCAATGCTGAAAGGAGACCAGACTGTCATATCAAACTCTATTTCTCCCATTTCTTCAAAGTAATCTGAGAGCCCAGATGGGTTGTATAAACAGAATAGGAGGTTCCTGTGAGTTCACTGACTTAATAAAGCCCATATGTTCAACTCATGTAATAAGTATTTAATCATGCTGATGAAATTCATTCAAACCTCAGCCACACACAGAGCTGCTGAAGTTCTAATAATGTCATACATAGCCTCCAAGTAGCTGTACTGGAGCAAAAGTGTGACTCGAAACAATGTTGGTGACATCTCACTTTGGTAAACAAGTTTATAATGGATGTTTATGGCTCAGAAAATGAACCAGAGGAAGATGACATAGAGTGGCTGGTTGAGAGCATTTGGGGTATGTTCTGTCTAACATTTAATTAGGTGTTCAAAGCAGATTGATCACTCAAGCAATTTCTCAATACTACGCCTGTGAACATTAGTGTGACAGAATCAGAGAAGAGCCCAGTTAGCGCACCACTCTCCAAAGAAAACATAGAACTACATAAGATCTAAACAGATGAAAAAAATAAACAAATGCAAAAAAATAAAATATTATCCTCTTTCAGGTATCCTGAAAGAACCTTTTTTTTTCCTTTTTTTCTTAAAGAACTTTACTCCTTGGTCTGCCCCCTTCTATAAACCCAGACTGAAAAGCTCCTTACAAAAAGTCATTAGTATTATCATAAGCAGAAAGACAGGACAATTGATCTGTGGAACAGAAAGGCAACAGCTGTAGACAATAAACCTGGTGGATGGTACCAGTCTTTCTTCTCCTCTTAGGCTGTCTACCATCCAACTACAAAGACTGAGCAAGTCTAGGCTTCTTAGTCTTTCTAAACAATCCCTCATTTTGCAGTGCAGACCATATCGGCAGGAGAGAGAAAGAGAAAGCCAAATGAGATCTTGGCGGGGCAGAGCAACAGAACTCTGGGAAACTGGTCACTTGGATGACTTCCCTTGTGTATATATGCTTTTGTGTGTTGTCTGTGTCCTTGGGGAGAGCTGCTACACTGCAAACTTCTTCATGGGTTAAGGCAGACCATTTGTCAAAAGGTGTGGGAAATGGTGGATGCATCTTTGTCAACACCTTCTAAGATTTCATTTATTCTCTCAGGCACTGCAAGATCCTGACAATTAAATTCCTTTTTGGAAGGGTTAGTCTTAACCTGTAATACAAATGATAATGTTCCCAGTAGCCATGAGGTAACCCAAACTTTTTTATATCCAGGGAAGGGAAAACGATTCACTAACTGTCTCACTTGAATATATGACCACACTCATTAGTCATGATCTCCAAACTTGATATAATCAGTTATGGAATCTTACAATGTTAGAGCTGAAAGAGTCCTTGGAAATCATCCCTTTCATTTCACAGATTTTGAAACCAATAACCAAAGACAAGAAGTAAATCACCTAAACCACACAGGAAGAGCATTTATTTAATGCCAACTATGGACCAGGCACTGTGCCTAACTGTTCTAATTCTAACTGTTAATTATTATCTATGTGAGCTAATCACTTAACCTCATCTGCAAAAGGAGAAAGTTGGATCATCTAATAGATGGTTTTTAAATTCCATGATTCGATCCTATGATTGGCAGCCCCATTTAACTCCTAACATTCCTACCTTTCTTTCAGTTAGCTATCATCAAACTTTAAGAAGTTGTTTCTCATAAGAAAAGGCTAGAAGATCCTAGCCCAGAAATTCTGGCTAATGGTTTGGTGTCAGGGGCTTTTTCTAAACTTGCTTTGGGAAGTTGTCCAAACCTGGTCCCTCCCGCATTCCACTCTTGCTTGGATGTAAAAATATTTCTATCCAGGTAGCCTCGGTGTGAACTGGACAGCAGGGGCTAGTGCAGAGTAATACTATCTTCTTTCATACTTCAAGGTTGCTCTCTTACAAAACTGCCAATTATAACTAGGGCAGGGCAAGTAGGACTTTGACCTAGCATGCTAAATTTAGTGGGCAGTAACATTTACAACCCTTCAGTAGAGTAGACACAACAGAGTTTAGCACATGGTTAGAAAAAATAATTGGTTAAAACAAAAAAATGCCAACAATATTTCATCTTTACCCCTGTAGCAGCACAGAAAATAAACTTCTTCTTGGTTTAGTTTTGCCTCCTTCCTTCCCCAACTCCATGAGTTTGTCCCAAGGGTGATTCCAAGTTATAGCTCTGGAAACTGATGCAACTTGAAACTCCAATCCAAAGTCAGTAAGTCAGGATGACTGATAGAGGCTTCAGGGCTGTGATCCTGTGACCAGAAGTCCTGTGGAGCTTGGCTGAAAGAGCTGTGGAGCTTGGCTGAAAGAGCTATGGAGCTGTTGAGGAGAGGGACCGTTTCACAATGCCTCATTGCCAATATACTTCAGCTTCTCTACTCTCTGTCATCCTTCTATCCTGGGTGGCCCTTCTGTTCTCAGTAATCACCACCATCACACTAATCCCTTCCTCCCATCCTGGAGTTTTTGTAGGCAACTCAAGTTTCCAACTTCTCAACTTTGACCTATGAAATGAGCACAAATCTTTTCTTAGATTTTCTAAGGGTTTTTACTACTAGTTAGCTGTTATTCAGTCACTTTTCAATTTTGTGTCTAGTTTTCTGTGACCCCATCTGAGTTTTCTTGGCAAAGATATTGGAGTAATCATTTGCCATTTCCTTCTCCACATCATTTTACAGATGTAGAAACTGAGGCAGAGTTAAGTGACTTTCCCAGGGTCACACAACTAGCAAGTGTCTGAGACCAGATTTGAACTCAGGAAGAGGAATTTTCCTGACTGAAGGCCCAGAGCTCTATCCACCGCACCACCTAGCTAGCCTACTAGTAGTATTACTAGTCACTCCAGGGAAATATACAATGGTTTGAACCAACAAGCAAAAAGGAAAGTTATAAGAAATGTTAACTTATGGAAGAAGAAAACCCTATATTAGTCAAAGAAAATTCAAAGGGACCTAGGCCTTGATCTTCCTTTGCTCACTGACTCATGTTTCTAGTTGTCTTCCCCAGGTCCAACAGCCCATTAGGGTGAGATAGGAGTTGGAGAGATTATGTTAGGATTTTTAGCCTTTTAGAATCTACCTCCTAATCTTGTCTCGGGGTGTGGAGCCCCTGCTTAAGGATGGCACTTTCCTTTGTGAAGTCCAAAATTTTCCTCATGGGATCAGGGTTCTCCAGGCACCTCTTTCCCTACCTCCTAGAGATTTCTACAGCTCTGAAACCTTGGAAGTCCTACTTTTACCCTGTCTCCTTGGCCAAGAAAGACACTTCTCTGAATGAAAAATGTTTATTCACTAAATGCTAAATACTAGGAGTTCAAAGATTCTTTCCTTCTTTTGGCCTCAGGCGTTCTTAGACTTACCTTACACTCACACTGCCTGTGTCTGATCTGAGCATTCAGTGGCTCTGAACTCCAGAAATCCCATCATTCATTCATTTCAGCAAGCAGCCTATGTTCCAGTACTATGCTAGACCCCAAGAATACAAAGACAAAAACCATGCCCTCAAGGAGCTTACATTCTACTGAGGAAAAACAACACACAGATGAATAAATCAACAAATGTACAATGCTCTTCTAGAATCCTGCCATTACAACTTTGCCAGGGAAGAATCCTCACATATGTGGTCAAAATCAGAAAATTCCAACTAACAATAAAAGCATATTAATCAATCAATAACAGTAACAATTTCTGTCTCAGGGTTCTGCTCCAGTTCTAATTTAATTCCCATTAGACTTGCAGAGTCAGGGCTTGTAGCCATTAAGGCCTCCTTCTGGCCTCTACCCCCTGCACTTGTGGTTTCTAAAAGGACGTATTCTTGCCAGCACGATCATCTTTCAGGACTGGAAGCTCCCCTTTGTGGTCTAATCTAATTCTAGGCCCACATTGCCAAACTACAAGCCCTGGACTTGGTACAGAAAGAATATTCACTCTTTCAACATTTACTGATGGTCTAGTGTGTGTAGCATACTGAAAGATTTCTTAAAGAGTTTAGATAAGGAGTCATGCCACCAAGGTCTCCCACTGCATCCAGGGCCATCTCACTGGTCCTGATCTCCATCTTGCCACTGGACCCAGATGGCTCTGGAGGTAAAAGTGAGGCTAGTGACTTTGCACAGGTCTGCCTCACTTAAATCCAATTCACTTTGCACATGTCATGGCATCTCCTCTTGATGTCATGGTCCTCTCTGAGAGCAAAGTACAAGCAACAACAGAGCTTGCAATGTAATAAAAATGTCAGGCACAAATACGTACAGCTAGAAGATATAATATGAGATTACAGATCTGGACCACTGTCTCCCCTCCACCTCCCAACATGTCTTCCAAAACATATGGATAAAGAATCCATAAGCATCGGTAAAGAACCTGCTGTGTGGTGAAGCACCTATTACTTATCACCATTGTTTGATGAAAGTGACACCAACATACAAATGAAATAGTTCTTGTCCTCAAAGAGTTTTTATTCT
>CM053589.1:5993730-6035486 GCA_028646515.1 Pseudochirops corinnae | reverse complement strand
TACTCTCCTGTAGGACCAGATACCCAATTGAGAGTGTATTCAATGAGAGTAAGGTTGACCCAGTCCCTTTTGCCTTCCTGTTCTTCCCCTCCATTGTAAAAGTTATTCCTTGCCTCTTCTATATGAGACGATTAACCCCATTCTGTCTCTCCCTGTCTCCTCTTATTCTATTCCTCTCCCACCTCTCAATTTCACCTTTTAAAATATCATCCCTTCTTATTCAATTGATCTTGTGCCCTCTGTCTATGCACACATATATACACAGACTCAAATATGTATTCATATGCATGTATACCCTTCTATATATACATCTGTGTATGTATACATGTATGCATTTATATTCCCTTCAACTATCCTCATACTGAGAAAAGTTTCATAAGTTACAATTATTGTTTTTCCATGTAGGCATATAAATAGTTCAGCTTTGATAAGTTCCTTATGATTTCTTTTCCCTGTTTACCTTCTCATGCTTCTCTTGCTTCTTGTATTTGAATGTCAAATATTCTTTTCAGTTCTGGTTCTTTCCTAAAGAATGCTTGAAAATCCTCCACCTTATTGAATGACCATTTTTTCCCCTGAAACATTATACTCAATTTTGCTGGGGCTATTCTTTTGAAATATATAATAGTTATCATGTAAATTTCTTTTTTTCTCCCTCCTATGGCTACCATTAGACACACATAGATGTGTATACATACATGCATATACATAGGTATGTATACATATATATTTACACATACATATATACATGCATGCATGTATACACATATACATATAATTTTTTATACATACTTCTATTTATCAGTTCTTTCTCTTTCTCTGGGTACAGAGTGCATCTTTCTTCATGTGTCCCTTATTGTTAATTTGGGTATTACTTATTCATTCAAAATCATTCTTAAAACGATATTGCCGTTACTGTATACAATGTTCTTTTGTTTCTGCTCATTTCACTCGTCATTATTTCATGCAAGTCTTTCTTTGTTTTTCTAAGCTCATTGACTTCATCATTTCTTATAGCATAGTAATATTCCATCATAATCATATACTACAACTTGTTTCACTTTCCCAAGGTAGATCACTTGTTAACTGTGCCAGTTTATAAATTTCCATAGTTGCTAACTTCTATTTGGAGTCATGCCCATAATGATTTTGGTTAAACATGTGAATGATATGCTAGAGGTTTGGTGCAAAAAATATTCTAGTTTCCAAAATTAGTGCAGCATAAAAGTGGAATGTCTCTCCCAGCTTGAGGATATCTTCATGGAGCCATTGCCAACAGACAACAGAGATAAAAGCCCTCAGAGAGGCAACTTGAAAAAAAAATAGAGAGATCACAATTTTCTTGTTTATGGGGCTGAGCACCAGAGCGAATGTACATTTTTTTAGAAAGTTTACTCTCCATCTATCATAAAGCAAAAAGAAACTTTGTAGTCTAAATCAAATGTCCAGTCCAGTGGCAGTATAGAGTAGGAAGCCTTAAGGTCTGCTTCTCTCCTATTGCAGGAAACTTTAATCCATTGGTTTCTCCTTCAGATAGTTGGAAGGTGAGTGGTAGCCAAAGATTTATTGGCTCTTGTGAAGAAAATAAGTCAGGAGAAAAACTTGACCTGACAGTTTGGAGATACGCCTGCCATAAATAACCAATTGATCTAGATGACCAGCAAAGCCATTAGTGGGATCTGAGTGCCTGCTGCTGGGATTCAAGTGCCGTGTAAAACACTAAAGGTGCCAGTGAAATGGATGTGACCATTGACTAATTCCATCGTCTCTCTGGTGGAATGCACAGGGGGCCTAAGAGACAAATGGAACTCCTTTCATCTTCATCATTTCATGCTCCTGCTAAATTACACACAATAATACGAAACCCGTTTGTCATGGGGGGCGGGGGAGAGGGGAAGAGGAGGGAGTGGGGAAAAAATGACTCCCTTGCCTTGGAGCCATAAATCATTGGAGAAGTGAGAACTTCTGCTTGGAAACTCCCAGACAATGAGCCTTGGGTATCATCAATCACCAGGACCCTTCAGATGACTACCAGGATCGCTGGGATCAGAGCAGAGGTAGTGATGCTTAAGCAAATTCTGATATTCCCTAAGACCATCACCTAGAGTGACAATTTTTTGTGCTTTACTCTTAGAGGAAATGAAGGATAAGAGTCGAGTCTGCTCCACTAACCTTAGAATCTTTGTCTAAGAGCTTGGTATAGTGGCAATTTCCTTGGACTGTTTCATGTAGACTGAACAACTGAGAGTTTTCCTGATAGGATTCAATGAAAGTCAGAGGCTGATCTCATGATCAGATGATGGATGTAATGTGTCAATAAATAAGCATTTATTAAGGACCAGATACTGCGTGAGACACCAGAAATACAAAAACAATAATGTCCCTGTGTTCAATTAACTTACATTTTGTTGTGGAAAACAGCAGTTACACATATAAGTAAATAAGAAATATGTAACTAATACATGCAAGGTAATGGGGGAGAGAAGGAGGTGGCGTTAACAGTCAGTAGGATCAGGAAAAACTTTCTGAGAGGGGTGGAACTTGAGTTAAGCCACAAAAGAAACTATGGATGCTCAGGGGCAGAGGGGAGGAGGGAGGGTATTCCAGGCATGAGGGGACAGACTGGGCAAAGCCAGGGAGAAGAAAGATGGAGTGTCATATGTGAAGAACAACAAGTTGGTGGGTTTGATTAGACTGTACAATACATGAAGGGCAGTAAAGAATGGGTGATAAATCAGAAAAAATAAGCTTGGGCCAGAATGGGAATAGCTTTTAATGCCAAAGAGAGGCATTTGTACTTTGAGTAAGGGCATAATATGGCCACAACTGTCTTATAGGAATATTACTTTGGCAAATTATTGAAGATAGATTGGAAAGAGTAGACACTGCAGATAAGACCAATTAGGAAGATATTGCAATAGTTTGGATGAAAAAGTGATAAAAGACTGAAAGTAGTGAAAAGAATTTTTTTTCTTCTTCTGATAACCTGATTCCTCTCATATAAATGTGGGCTTGGGGCTGGCATGTCTGGCTTCAAGTGAGACCTCTGGTACTTAATAACTATCTAATCCCTCTGAGCCTCATCTGTAAAAGGAGGATAGGCAGCTAGGTGGCATTGATGGATAGAATGCTGGACTTGGAATCAAGAAGACCTGAGTTCAAATCCAGCTCCTAATACTCAGTAGCTATGTATAAAGAGGTGAAGACCTCTCTTTGCCTTAATTTTCTCTGCTGTAAAATGGGGGTAATAATACAACATACCTTCCAAGGTTCTTATGAAGAGAACCTTGAAGAGAAGATATTGGTAAAAATGTTTGGCACATAGTAAGAATTTAATAAATGCTTTTTTCCTTCCTTCCTTTAATTGCTCTAAGTATTAAAACATTCTTTCTTGTGTTGAGCCAAAATCTACTTTCTAGCCTCTATTCATAGGTCTCGAGTAATGCAGAACTGCTTCAGGGTCCAGGGAGGCTGGGGTGTTTACCTTCTAGTTCTAGATTTGTTCCCTCAGACTGAGTTCAGTCCTAGGAAACCTGAACTCCAAAAAGAGAACTTTTACTTCTTTCTTTCTTGCATTTTCTGGCTTTCTCTATTCCCACTTTGTGCAGATTTGCTTAAGGCTTAGGTTTGGCTCAAATCCAGTATTTCCCCCAAAGGAAATAGAAAGGTACTCAATGTACAATGCAGATCATGTGTAAGACAGCTATTTTATTTCCTCTACACAAAAGAAATGCTTAACACAGAAGACTCATAGCTGTCCATTGACAGAGCCTTAAGAATGAAGCAGTAACTTATAACTACTATCATAGTCTCCTGAGAGGTTAATCCTTAAAAAAAACATCAGAGCACTAAGCCTTTTGCATGACTGCTAAATCGGCATTTCACCTTCCACTCAGCTCTGTAATCTCTCCTTCAAAATCCATGCCATCTGTCAAACCTGGCCAGGGTTTAAGACCTTCCTCCATGAAGCATTGTAGAGGCCATGGGGAGTCAATTCCTGAGTTACAGCTGGCACCAGCCAACAGACCCAAAAGATGCCAACTTCTTGAACTCACAAGGTTGCTTCCAAGACTGGAAATGTCCTTCTCAGATCTGCTCTTCATTCACCTACGTTCAGGGAAAGAAACACAAAACAGCTCACCTAGCTGAGTTCCTGTTCTAGTTGCCATGAGTGAACAAGAACATCTGAGAAAAGGCACCTTCTTTCAGACCTCAGGGGAAGCCCTAGGCAAAGAGCATTTCATCTGAGTGTTCAGGAGACAGGAAGAAAGAGCCCTAAAGGACAGATTCACTCTTCTTAAGGTCTAATGAATGGGGAACTTGGTGGTACTACCCAAAATGCTGTGAGCCTCAGATACTTACTATCTGACCCTGAACAAGTCACTTAACCTTGTCTGCCTCAGTTTCTTCATCTGTAAAATGAGCTAAAGCAGATTTTCTTTGTCAAGAAAACTCCAAACAGGATCATGAAGAGTTAGACACAACTGAAAAGTGACTGAACATTAGCTCACGTATCTTAGTTTTCTCTTAAGCTAAACATTCCCATTCCCGTCAATAGTCAGCTATGTGACCTTCTTCCTAGACCTCTCATCATCATAAATAAGCTCATTGAGTTGTAGACTTAGATTTGGAAGGAATCTTAGAGATCATCTATTCCAAGTTCCTTCTTTTACAGATAAGGCAGTAGTTCTCAACCTTCCTAATGCCGCGACCCTTTAATACAGTTCCTCATGTTGTGGTGACCCCCAACCATAACATTATTTTCGTTGCTACTTCATAACTGTAATTTTGCTACTGTTATGAATCGTAATGTAAATATGTGATATGCAGGATGCATTGTTACAAACTGAACATAACCCACAGGTTGAGAGCTGCTGAGATAAGGGAAGTTGAATGATGAAGAAAAATGGTTGAAATCATACAGATAATAAAAGGGCCATATTTGCACTGAGAGCCTCTTGAGAACAAGCCAATCAAAAAAGACAAAAACGAAAGCCTCTCTCTTGTGCCTATTCTTTTCTGTCCTTAGGTAAAGGAGTATTGGAGATATCTGTGACCTTGTGAGCTTCAAAGGACAAGAGGGAGCCCACAGAGGTCCCAGAACCAGATTCCATATCAGAGTCTGCAGGAAGCCAAGACCAGACCGGTGCACCAACATAACTTGAAGAGTGACCTGCTTGACCCAGCCCAGCAGTGAATAAACAACAAATTGCTGCCGCCAGGAAGTGACTCATTCAGCTTCTGTGCCACATTCAGAAGGAACTTAAGGTGGCAATTGCTTTGTAGCAGCCACTCTAAGTGTGAGCTTACTCTCCCCAGGGGCTAAGGTAACCCTGGGGAGAGTGTGTCCTGGCTTCAGGTAAATGTTTTGAAACTTGTGTTGTTGCTGTGTCTTCTTGGCAATATCCCCTTTCTTAAGGGGGATAATAATTTATGCTAATTGATTAAGTGACGGTGGATGATATTCGCTGGGTAAGTATGTGCTCTGCCTGATTCAACTTGAGAGCATCATCAGGTATTCTTTGGTGGTTTACTATTGACATCCCTAACCTGTACTGGGTATGCATTCAAACGGCAGAAATCAATCCAATTGCTCTTTTGTTTCTGTCTCGTCCAGGTACAGACTGAAGGAAGTCATGTTGTAAGCCTCTGGGTGGAGAGAGAGGCCTTAGTCCTGTAATACTGAATGTGACTGATGAGCAATATTGAAGCCCCTACTCTTGAGTTCAAGTGTCACCTCTAAAACTGATTACCAAGCTATAGGCAAATCGTTTTGACTCTGAGCTGCAAATTGTCTGTAAAAATGGTGAAAATCACATATGTTACTAGTGTCACAGGTTTTCTGCGAGGAAAGTGTTTTCTAAACTTTAACTCATGTTTATAAAACATGTTACTGACACTGGGGTGGGGGCTTGAGCTGATAGCAATGGAAGAAGATAGCCACAGCCCCTCAGGGACCCCCCTGGAGCTCCATGTAACTAGCTGGCCCTCTGGGGGCAGTTAAGTGGCATAGTGGACAGACCGCTGGACTTGGAGACTGGAAGATCTGAGTTTAAATTTTACCTCAGAGATTTAGTTAGCTTTATAACTCTGGAAAAGTCACTCAATCTCTGTCTGCCTCAGTTTCTTCATCTGTAAAATGGTGATGATAATAGCACTTATCTCCTAGGGATGTTGTGAAAATAAAATGAGATTATATGTAAAGTGCTTTACAAACCTTAAAGCACTATATAAGTTCTAGTTATTACTATTTTTATTATTGTTGTTGTCAGGGTAAGTAGAAGTTGCAATAATGACCCCTAGAAACTGCACAAAGAAAGACAAAAATACAGTCCCCGCCCTCATTGAGTTAAAATTCTAGTAGAGGAGACAACATGAAAATAACCATGTGCGACCAAAATGCCTACAGAATAGATAGCAATCTGTGAGAGAAGTCTTTGGAGGCTGGAGTGAGGAAGGACATGGGGACTGGCATGTGAAGAAGGTGGCATTTGAACTGGATCTTAAAGGAAGCCAGAGAAGCTAGGGGGTAGAGGTACAGAGGCAGAGCATTCCAAGTATGGGGGGATAGCCACGTACAAAGGAATGGAACAGGAGAGTGAGAAGTAGAGATCTCGTAAATATACAAAAACATATTCTATGACAGAGAGATCGCAGGAGAGGGAGGAGAAGGGTGCAAGCACTTATTAAAGACCTTCTATATGCCAGGCACTGTGCTAAGATGCTTTACAGATAGAAGGAAAGTTTGACTTCTTGGGGAAATGATCATGAGAGCCTTTCATGAGATCATCAGAGTTCTCCTCATGGGAACCTATGCAGAACTTCTGGGACCATCAGGGATGTCCACAACACCTATAGCAGCCCTTTGGTTCCTCATCCTTGCCTCTCCCATGTAGTTATTTTCCATAGTTTTTAGATAACTGAAAATTCAGATGCCTAGTATTTGATCTAGGAGAATTTAATAAAGTAACATAAATAAGAGAAATAATGCAAATACTAGAAATACAAAAGTATATTAAGGAAAAGGTATGAGCCAAGGATTATATTGGTGGGTAGTAGAGATGGGTGGGGTTACTTGGCGGGAATGTACTTGGGAAGCTGAACTGTAATTTGGGGGGAGGAATGTGGTCAGAAGGCAGAAGGAGAGAAGGGATTTTGTTATGTGGGTCTTCTATCCTGACCCTGGGTAGTTGCAATGCCCATGCCTCAAATAGCTCCACGACCCACTAAGTCATTTTTGGACCTCCGTCAACACTGTACTTTCTGCCTTCAAACTCTATAATCTCTCTCTAACTTTTCTCATGGACACAGTCTTCTCTCCTTCCCTGTTTGCTGCAAACAGGTTCCTTTGTTCACTCACATTTCTCCCTGCTCTAGGTCTGAGTTTTCCCTTCAGTTCCTGTCATCTGAAGCATCTTTTCTGTATCTGATCACTTCACCTATCCATCTATTAGGTAATGTTAGCTGCAAAATTATTCTTTCTCCTCTACCCCTTAATTTCTCTCTCCTCCAGCTCTTCTCTCTCTTGCTTTTTCCTCTCCAAAACTATATCATTATTATTTTATAGAGCAGCGGGGGATAGACTACACAGGAAGTATGCACTGCAGAATAAACACAAATGGTGCTATCTCTGATTCGTCCAGACCTGGTGCAGCTGTGGCAACTTAACAAGCCCAGCTGTTGACTTGAGCACAGCCCAACCACTTTATGATAGAGGCATGGTCCTAAAAGCTGCTACCCTGTGGGCTGGGTATTTTAGGGGCACTGTTAGCATCAGACCATGATGGTGGTTAGTCAGAGAAAGACCTGTGAAATCAGCCAAAATCCTTCTCCCTGCCAGGGCTGAGGAGTCTTCTGTCAGAGGACAGAGCAGGTATTCATTCCAGAGAAAGAAGGAACTACGCAAACTCCACACTGCCTAGGGTGTTTCATAAGCCAAGACAGTTCTTTGCTATTGTTTGAGAGAAAGCAGGGGATTGCCCTTTTCAACTTCTCCTCTGTCTTTAATATTCCTTCTCCTTTAGGGGAAATTAATGCCTCATTTCAGCCTCCTGACTTCCCTGGCTTCCTTCAATTCTGTACTAACATTCCACCTTGTGCAGAAAGTCTTTCCCCATCCCCTTTAATCTTAGTCCCTTCCCTCGGAGCTGACCTGCTATTTATCCTGCATACATCTTGTTTGCACAGTTGTTTGCAGCCCGTCTCCCCCATCAGACTGTGGGTTCCTTGTGAGCAAGGACTCTCCTTCGTCAGTCTTTGTATCCATGGTGCTTAGCACAGTGACTGGGCATGTAGTAGGTTCTTTGTTTGTTTTTGGAGGGGGGAAGGCAGGGCAATTGGGGTTGTGACTTGCCCAAGGTCACACAGCAAGTAAGTGTTGAGTGTCTGAGGCTGGATTTGAACTCAGTCCTCCTGACTCTAGGGCTGCTGCTCTATTCACTGCACCACCTTAGCTGCCTTTATTTGGTTTGTTTGTTTGCTTGGGTTTTGGGGAGGGACGTAGTAGGTTCTTGCTCGCTTACTTATATTTCAACTTTTGCCTGCAGAACCAGGGTGAGTGGATGATAATATTCCCAAACACCAAAGTGTTTAAAGAAAAGAAAAATCCCTGTAAATCTGCATAATTGGAAGAGAGATGTGTGTGGCGGTCATTTGGTAGCACTCTTCATTAGCTTGTTTTGAGTAACTCCTGGGAATGAGTAAGAAAAGCAAAACGGCCCTGTCAACAGCTCTATCTATAGCAAAATCCTCAAGCAAAGTTATCCTTGGGCGCCGATTACCCAACAGGCGCTGATCCCGCTGCTGTTCAGCTGTGCACATCAATCATCCTCCTTCCAGATCTCATCATTCAGCAGTTGTGGGACTCATCTATTTTTAAAGCACCAGGAAGCCAGTGGCAGAGGGCATGCCTGGCCACCTCCAGGGCAGAGGTGTTGCTGCATAATGAACTGTGGACTGTCAGGACAACGGAACCTTGGCCTCAAGGTGAAATCCAACGCATCTGTCCAAGAATGAAGTCGCACTTGATCTTCTACTTCAAAAGAGTGAAAATAAATGCATGACAAGTAGGAAGGGCAGCAACCTGGAATGTTATAAAAAGTCTGAGTACTTCAATGAATGGTGACTTAGCCAGTTAATCAGTCAGAGTATTTTCCAAGACAAGACTATCCTCCCCCTCACCCCATCCCCAGGAAAAGAAAGAAAAAACGAAACAAAATGAGGTAGTCTCTGCCAAAACCCAACTGCAGTGGCTAACAGCGCATGGAAGAGTCCTTGGGTCCTCCTGCGCTAGGGGAATGCAAACTCTGAAGATCCTAGGAAGCTGGAAAAACTTGGAGTGAGGGCGGGTTGGAAGAGGCGGCATTAGCAACTGACTGTGTCTGTCACTGCAGAAACAGTCAAATTAAGTTTGAAAAGACTTGCCACATGGTGAATGTTTTCAAACACAAGTTATGAAACTGTCTACTAAGATTTAGAGGGGTTGTGATCTGTAGCAGTGAAGGCAGTACCCACAGTGGGAAGATATGTAAGTAATACAGCAGCATGAATTAAATTTGAGGAGATGGATTTGGAGGAATTAAATTCTGTAGGAGCAGAATTAAATTCTAGCAGATGGATTTGGAGGCATAACAGCAAAAGCTGCACTAAGATTAGCAGCCCTAAAAGCCAGAGTCTAAATAATGCTCCTGTGCCCCACCTCTTCACTCTCCCCACCTCCACAACCTAACCCTAGCCAAAAAACTTTATTTTTTTCCTAAATGACATATTTTCTGTGTCTTCTTCATTTTCTCTATTCCAAAGGGCCATCTTAACTCTTTTTGCTCTTCTGATTTTATAGTTCTCTTCTAACTTTGTTTACATGTGGGGGGGGGCAGTCTTCAGCTCTAAACATAGCAGGTGACTCTTCAGCCTTTTTATATCTATGAGGTAGTACATAGTGACCTCAATGTGTTTATTAACCTCACTACAACATTCTGAAGTCAGTTGATATTATTAGCCTGTTTCACAAGTGCAGGGCCAGGGCCGGGGCCAGAGAGGTCCTGTAATTTGCCCAAGGTTACAGGAGTCAGTGCCTTGACCAAGACTCAGACTCACCGCCTTTAGATACCTGGTTGTTGGGTTTGGGGGAGCTTTTTGGTTTGTTTTTCATGAGATTGACAAACCATGTCTCCGTCTTGAAAGGATTCTCTACTTTAGTTACATTGGCAGGTACCCAGGAGTAACAAAATTGAATAAACGCAGCAAGTGTTCATTCCCCTCCTTTCATTCCGTGATCCAGCTCCATTGGTCAACTTACTATTCCTCATACACTCTCAGCTGTGCGTCTCTGCCCTGGCTGTCCCCCTGTCCCCCCATGCCTGGAATGCTTTGCCCCTTCACCTCTAACTAGATTCTCTCAGAATCAGACTCGGCTCAGATCCCACCTTCTACGGACGCCTTTCCTGGCCCCCTTGAATGAATCTTCATTCCCCCATGCCTTCTCTCTGAGAGGATTTTCTATCTGATCTGTATATATAAGTATATACTCATTTATATGTTGTCTTTCCCATTCATATTGAACTACCTGAAGACAGGGTCAGTAAAATCAGTTCTTAGCACGGTCCTGTTCCATAGTAAGAACTCAATACATTAAAGGCAGCTAGGCTGCACATTGGAGAGAGAACATTCCATTGAGGAAGACAGGTGGCACAGTGGACAGAGTGCTGGACCTGGAGTCAGGAAGGTCCAAGGTGAAATCTAACCTCAGGTATTTATACTTGTGGGACCCTGGACAAGTCACTTAACCTGTGCCTGCCTCAGTTTTCTCATCTCCAAAAAGTGGAGAGTAGCACCTACCTCCCAGCTTTGTAGTGAATTTCTGCTGTTGTTGTTCAGTCATTTTCAGTTATCTCTGACTCCTTGGGACCACATTTGGGGTTTTCTTGGCATTGACATTTCCTGCTCCAGCTCATCTTTACATATGAGGAACTGAGGAAAATAAGGTTATATGACTTATCCAGGGTCACACAGCTAGTAAGTGTCTGAGGCCAGAGTTGAATTCAGGTCTTCCTGACTCCAGGCCTGGCACTTTATCTACTGTGTTACCTGTATTAAATGATCTCTAAGATTTCTTCAGGTCCTAAAGCTATGATCTTTCAAAGTTCTGGCCCCCTGCAATGGAAATAAATTTGTGTTTTAACGTTGAAGGCCAAAGCTCTAATAACCTCTCTGTTAAATAAACAAAACTCTTAAGAAGAATATATTGTACAGGCCATATAATATAAAGATGTTCTGCTCACACGTTGCACGGATAGTTATCTAATCTGGTATCTGGTCAGTTCCCCCTGAGGGAGACTGAAATTTCTGCCTTTGTGTAGAGAAGCAGGAAGAGGGATATGTTTCCTAGCCTATCTGCAAGTGAGTTATTGAGCTAGAATTTTACCTCTTTACCATATCTCAAAAATTAGTAGTATAGAGGTAAAATACTTTGGGGTCCAAAATAAATGCCACTCAAAGAATTGGAAATTGTGAGGATGCCCATCAGTTGGATAATGGCTCAACGAGTTGTGGTATATGAATGTAATGGAATACTATTGTTCTATAAGAAATGATGATCAAGCAGATTTCAAAAAAAAACTGGAAAGACTTTATGAACTGATGCTGAGTGAAGTGAGCAGAACTAGGAGAACATTGTACACAGTAAGAGAAACATTGTGCAATGATCAACTATGATAGATTTAGCTCTTCACAGAGATACAATTATCCAAGACAATTCCAAAAGACTCATGATGGAAAATGCTGTCAAAAGTCAGAGAAAGAACTACATAGTCAAGGCATACTCTTTTTGGTTTTTTTTTAATGTCTTGTTTTTTCTTTCTCATGGTTTTTTTCCTTTTCTTCTTATTTTTTCTTTCACAACATGACTAATGCTGTGAAATATGTTTGACATGATCCTGCATGTATAATCTATATCAGTTTGCTTACTGTCTTGGGGAGGGAGGAGGGAAAGAAGGGAGGGAGAAAATTTTGAAACTCTCTTACAAAAATGGATGCTGAAAACTATCTTTTCATGTAATTGAAAAAAATTAAATACTATTAAGTGAAGAAAGAAAGAAAGAAAGAAAGAAAGAAAGAAAGAAAGAAAGAAAGAAAGAAAGAAAGAGCAAAATAAATATTGCTTCCATGATTGCTCTCAAGGGGAGGGTCATATTTACTGTGCTATCACCAGCTTAGCTCTCTCTCACTAAAGGCTAGCTACACAAAAGACCATTAGAATTGTCTAGTGTACCTCTTTACCAAATTAAATAGTGAATGGAAATTGAGGAAATTTATAAAGACATATATAGAGAAGCTCCTCATCTAAGAGTGAGATAATATATCAGCTCCCAAGGAAAGGGAACAATCTCACCAAGGGGTCTCTGGGGGAAACTTACATTAAGAGAGTCCTGGAAGTCAAGGGTCATGCTGAGAACTGGCTCCCCACATGTCTTCAGCTCTTGAGAGACCTCTTGTCTAACATTCAAAAATCTGACCTTGCTTTTCTCATCTCTGTAGAAATCCCTCTCACATCATTCAGAGAAGCAGCATCTGGGCGGAGGGTCCCCTTAGCCATTTAGAAGTCATCACTTGTGTGAATGCAGCATGGTAGGATCATAGGACTTCCTTCAGGGCAAACCTCCTAAATGGGAATGGGAAATCTGCAGCCTCCATGCCCCGTGCAAGTTTCTAGGTCCTTGGGTGCAGCCTTCTGACTGAGTTCGAGTTTTACAGAAGAAATCCTTTTATTAAGGGGATTTGTTCTGTGAAGTTTGGATTCAGTTAAAGCGCCACACTTGAGGACCTAGAGGGCCACATGTGGCCTTGAGTTTCCCCACCCCTATGATCTAAACCAAATAGGTGGAGTTGTGACAGTAAAAAGAGAAAAGAAAGGGAAGGGAAAGGAAGGGAAGGGAAGGGAAGGGAAGGGAAGGGAAGGGAAGGGAAGGGAAGGGAAGGGAAGGGAAGGGAAGGGAAGGGAAGGGAAGGGAAGGGAAGGGAAGGGAAGGGAAGAAAAAAGTTCCCACGGAATTTGGGGAAAACATCTCTTACTTATGCTTACTCAATGCTGATTGCAGAGGTATGTTATACAGAGTAGTGATGCCTCTGATATTTGCTAGCTGTGTGACTCTTAATTTGCATATTCCTTAAGTGACAATCCAGGATTTATCTACTAAATCACAAGAATTGGCAAAATTATAGTGTGTCATTGATTAAAATTGTGGTTTAAATGTGATTAAAAAGAACCACATTTATTGGAATGTTATCTCCTGGACTTTATGGTAAAGTGAGGAAGGATCCCTCTGAAACCCTCCCAAATTCTGCTCCCAACAACTAGTAAAGCACCTCAGAATTTATCTAGGAGCAGGGAAGCAGCTTACCAGCCCAGCAGGAAAGGTCCATCTCACTGGGGTGGGAGGGGAGTAAGGTCCAAGAGCAGCAGCAACAGTTAGCCTCACAGCAGGGGGCCTCATGGAAGCCAGCAGCCCCCTAGGCAAGTGAGCAGTCTGTGCAGAGCAGCAAGGCCCCACCCCAGTAACCCCAACCCCAGCACAAGCCTCCAGCTAGGTCTTGACCCCATTGCTGACCAGTAGTAATGCCCGGACATGGCCAAGAGTGAGACATTTCCCCTAAGCCCCACCAGCAGAGAGATCCTGTTTCCACAGCAACCCAGCAGCAGGGCACCACCTCTCAGGCATATCATCAACAAAATCATTCCTCTAGGACCAGCCACCAGAAAGACTGTTACCAAAGTAACCCAGAAGCCAGTCCCCAGCCCTGGAGCAGGCCAGCAGCTAAACCCCACACAAAGGGGAGGCCCCACCCCCACCCTACCCCAGTATAAGCTAAAAGGGAAGCCTACCTTCTAGAGAAAGAAAGCAGCTAAGCCCTAAAGTCCAGTGAAAACCAGCAGTAAGGCCCAGAGCTCCAGCGCAAAAAGCCTGGAATAATGCAGGACCAGAGCCCAACGGTCACATAAAAACACCAAGTCACCAAAAAAAGGCAGAAAAATAAGCAGAAAAAAAGAGCTTGAATATAGAGTTACTATGGTGATAGAGAGGATCAAGGCATAAACTTAGAAGAGGCCAATAGTGTCGAAATGGCTGCATGTAAAGTCTTAAAGAAAAATGTAATTTGGTCTCAGGCCCAAAAAGAATTCCTGGACAAGCTCAAAAAGGATTTTAAAAAGTAGAGAAGTAGAAGAAAAATTGGGAAAAGAAATGAGAGTGATGCAAGAGAATCATGAAAAGAGAGTCAATAGCATGGGAAAAGATACAGAAAAATTTACTGAGGAAATAACTCCCTAAAAAAAAGAATTAGCCAAATGGAAAAGAAAGTACAAAAACTCACTGAAGAAAATAATTTCTTAAAAATTAGAACTGAAAAAGTAGAAATTAATGACTCTGTGAGATATCAAGATACAATAAAACAAAATCAAAAAAGTTTTTAAAAATAGAAGAAAATTGGAAATACAACCAACCTAGAAAAGAGATCTGGGAGAGATAATATAAGAATTACTGGACTACCTGAAAGCTGATTTAAAAAAAAAAAGCCTGGAAAATATCTTTCAAGAAATTATCAAAAAAAAATGCTCTGATATGTTACAACCAGAGTTCCAGAGCTCACAAATCAAGGAGAAAGGATTGCAAGCAGCCAAAAAGAAGCATTTCAAATATCATGGAACTACAGACAGAATTACACAGGATTTGGCAGCTTCCACATTAAAGAACCAGAGAGCTTGGAATACAATATACTAGAAGGCAAAGGAGTTAGGATTACAACCAAGAATCACCTATCCAGCAAACTTGAATACAATCTTTTGGAGGAAAAATGGATGGTTAACAAAACAGAGGACTCTTAAGCATTTCTAATTAAAAGACCAGAACTGAAGAAAAAATTTGACCTCCAAATACAAGACTCAAGGGAAACATAGAAAGGCAAAAAAAAGAGAAACAAGAAAAAGAAAACATAAATTCAATAAAGTTTATCTTTCTATATGATAAGATAATATTTGTAACTCTTAACAACTTTATTACTATGAGAACAATTAGGAGTATATGGAAACAGAGGGTATGAATATAAGGTAACTTTGATGATGTGATACCCCCAAAAAAGAAAATAAAGAGGAGAGAGAAAAATTACACTGGAAGAAGGAGGAGGAAGATTGAATGTGGTAAATTATTCCACATAAAAGAGGCATGAAAGAGTTATTGCAATGGAGGAGATAGGGGAGATGGGTGGTGGGCAAAGGTTCAACCCTACTCTCATCAAAATTGGCTCAGGGAGGAAATAACACACACTCAGTTGGACATGGAAATCTATCTTACCCTATAAGGAAGTAAAAAGGAACAAAGATCATAGAAGGGGAAGGGGGAACTGATAAAAGGAAGAATATAAGGGGGAAGGAGGTAATCAGAAGTAAAACACTTGTAAGGAGGGAAAAGGTAGGAGGTAAAAGAGACAGGGGGATAACCAAGCAAAGAATAGCATGGAGGGAAATAGTTATCATAACTATAAATTTGAATTAGATGAACTTACCCATATAATGCAAGCAGATAGCAGAATCGATTAAAAAACAGAATCCTACACTATGCTGTTACAAAAAAACACATTTGAAGCAGAGAGAGGCATGCAGGGTAAAGGTAAGGGACAGGAGCAGAATGCATTATGCTTCAGCTGAAGCAAAGAAAGCAGGGTTAGCAATCATGATCTCAGACAAAGGGAAAGCAAAAAGAGATATAATTAAAAGAGATAAGGAAGGAAACTATATCTTGCTGAAAGGTACCATAGACCATGAAGTCATATCAGTACTAAATATATATGCAACAAATGATATATCACTAAATTTTTGAAGGAGAAGTTGAATGAGTTATAGGAGGAGATAGATAATAAAACTATACTAGCAGGGCACCTCAACTTTCCCCTCCCAGAACTACATAAATCTAATCAAAAACAAACAAGAAAGAAGTTAAAGGAGGTGAATAAAATTCTGGAAAAGTTACATATGATAGATCTCTGGAGAAAAATGAATGGGGATAGAAAAGAACACACCTTTTTCTCAGCAGTACAAGGCACATACACAAAATTGACCATGTATTAGGACATAAAAACCTCACAACCAAAAGCAGAAGTAGTAAATGCATCCTTTTTAGATCATAATGCAATAAAAATTGCATTCAGTAATGGATAATGGAAAGAGAGATTAAAAATTAATTGGAAATTAAATAATCTAATCCTAAAAAACAAGTGGATCACAGAACAAACCATAGAAATTATCAATAATTTTATTGAAGAAAATGACAATGAGACAACATACCAAAACTTATGGAATGCCGACAAAGTGGTACTTTAGGGAAAATTTATATCTCTAATTGCTTACATCAAAAAAATAGAGAAAAATCAGATCAGTGAATGAAACATACAACTAAAAAAACAAATTAAAAATCTTCAATAAACACCAAATAGGAAATATTGAAAATCAAAGGAGCGATTAATAAAATTGAAACTAAGAAAACCATTGAACTAAAAAATAAAACCAGAAGTTGCTTTTATGAAAATAAAACAATAAAACAGATAAGCCATTGGTTAATTTGATTTAAAAAAGGAAAGAAGAAAACCAAATTACTAGAATCAAAAATGAAAGAAGTAAATTCACCACCAATGGAGAGGAAATTAAGACAATTGTTAGGAGCTATTTTGTTCAATTATATGCCAAAAAACTTGGCAATCTAAGCAAAATTGATAAATATCTACAAAAATATAAATTACTCTGACTAACAGAAGAAAAAATAAAATAACTTAAATAACCCAATCTTAGAAAAAGATATCAAAGAAGCCAGTAATGAACTTCCTAAGAAAAAATTCCCAGGACCAGGTGTATTCACAAGTGAATTCTACCAAACATATAAAAAACAACAATCCCAATACTATATAAACTATTTAGAAAAAACAGAAAAGAAGGGATCCTGCTAAATTCATTTTACAACATAAATATGGTGCTGGATATCTAAACCAAGAAGAGCCAAAACAGAATAAGAAAATTATAGACCAATTTCCCTAATGAATATTGCCTTACAATGTTTAAATTAAATACTAGCAAAGAGATTACAGCAATATATCCCAAGGATCATACACTACGATCAGATGGGACTTATACCAGAAATGCAGAATTGCTTCAGTCTTAGGAAAACTATCAGCATAATTGACCATATCAATAACAAAACGAACAGAAGTCATATGATGATCTCAATAGATGCAGAAAAAGCCTAGGACAAAATACAGCACCCATTCCTATTAAAAACACTAGAGAACATAGGAATAAATGGAGCTTACCTTAAAAAGATAAGTACTATTTATCTACAACCGTCAGTAAGCATTATCTGTAATGAGGATAAGCAAGAAGCCTTCCCAATACAAACAGTGGTGAAGCAAGGATGCCTATATCATCTCTATTATTTAATAATATGCTAGAAATGTTAGCCATAGCAATAAGAGAAGAAAAAGAAATTAAAGGCATTAGAATTGGCAATGAGGAAACAAAATTATCACTCTTTGCAGATGATATGATGTTATACTCAGAAAATACTAGAGAATCAACTAAAAAACTACTTGAAATTATTAACAACTTTAGCAGAGTTGCAGGACACAAAATAAACCCACATAAATCATCAGCATTTCTATATATTATCAACAAAGTTTAGCAGCAACAGGTATAAAGAGAAATTCCATTTAAAATAACTGTAGGGATGACTAGATGGCACAGCAAATAGAGCACCAGCCCTGGAGTCAGGAGGACCTGAGTCCAAATCCAGCCTCAGACACTTAACACTTACTAGCTGTGTGACCCTGGGCAAGTAACTTAACCCCAATTGTCTTGCCTCCCCCCCTACAAAAAAGAAAAAAAATAACTGTAGATATGGCACCTACAAAAAAATTGACCACCTATTAAGACGTAAAAACCTTACAGTCCAATACAGAAAGGTAGAAATATTAAATGCAGCCTTTTCAGATCATGATGCAATAAAAATGACATGCAATAAAGGACCATGGAAAGAAAGACTTAGAATTAATTGGAAACTAAATAATCTAATCCTAAAGAATGAGTGGGTTAAACAACAAATCACAGAAACAATCAATAACTTCATCCAAGAGAATGACAATAATGAGACAACATAACAAAACTTATGGGATGCAGCAAAAGCGATTCTTAGAAGTTTTATGTCTCTAAATGCTTACATGAATAAAATAGAGAGAGAAGAGATCAATGAATTGGGCATGCAACTAAAAAAGCTAGAAACATTTCCAATAAGTTTGGGGGTGAACTAAGGATGTCCACTATCACCATTGTTATTCAATATTATACTAGAAATGTCAGCTTTAGCAATAAGAGAAGAAAAAGAAATTGAACGAATTAAAATAGGTAAAATAACTGTAGACAATATAAAATAGTTGGGAGTCTACCTGTCAAGACAAACCCAGGAACTACATGGACAAAACTATAAAACACCTTTCACACAGAATCAGATCTAAACAATTGGAAAAATATTAACTGCTCATGGGTAGACCAAGCCAATATGATAAAAATGACAATTCTACTTAAATTAATCTATTGATTCAGTGCCCTGCTAATCAAACTATCAAAAAAATATTTTGTACAGCTAGAAAAAAATTAATGCAATTCATCCGAAAGAACCAAAGCTCAAGAATATCAAGGGAATCAATGGGGGGCAGGGAATGCAAATAAAGGTGGTCTAGCTATACCAGATCTCAAGCTGTATTCCAAAGTGGTAATTATCAAAATCATCTGGTACTGGTTAAAAAATAGAATGGTGGATCGGTGGAATAGATTAAGTACAAATTACACTATAGTGAATGAAGATAGTAGTCTAGTATGTGATAAACTCAAAGATCCAAGCTTTTGAAACAAAAACTCATTATTTGACAAAAGCAGCTGGGGAAACTGGGAAAATAGTATGGCAGAAACTGGGTACAGACCAACACCTCACACCACACACCAAGATAAAATCAAAATAGATATGTGAGTTACCCATGAACGGTGATACCATAAGCAAACTAAGGGAGCACGGAATAGTTTATCTGTCAGATTTATGAATAAAGGAAGAATGTAGTACCAAAGAGTACAGAGAAGGCATTGCAAAATGTAAAGTAAATAATTTTAATTGTCTAAAATTAAAAAGTTCTTGCACAAACAACCAATGTAACCCAAATTATAAGGAAAGCAAAAAACTGGGGGAGAACATATCTCTGATAAAGGCCTCATTTTTCAAATATAGAGAGAACTGAGCCAAATTTATAAAAAAAATTCAAGTCATCCCCCAACTGATAAATGGTTAAAAGATATGAACAGGCAGTTTTCAGAAGAAGAAATTAAAGCCATCTATAAGTTATATGAAAAGATGCTCTGAATCACAGTTGATCAGAAAATTGCAAATTAAAACAACTCTGAGGTACCATCAGATACCTATCAGAGTGGCTAATATGACAAAAAAGGAAAATATTGAATGGGGATGTAGGAAATCTGGGATACCGATGCATTATTGGTGGAGTTGTGAGCTGATTCAACCATTCTGGAGAGCAACTTGGAACACTGCCCAAAGGGCTATAAAAAAACTGTACATACCACTTGATCCAGCAACACCACTGCAAGGTCTATATCCCAAAGACATCCAAAAAAAGGGAAAAGGATCTATTTGTACAAAAATGTTTATAGCAATTCTTTTGGTGCTGAATGGGGAATGGCTAAACAAGCTGCGGTATATAATGGTAATGGAATATTATCGTGCTATAAGAAATGACAAACAGGATGCTTTCAGAAAAACCTGGAAAAACTTACATGAACTGATGCATAGTGAAGTGAATAAAACCAGAACATTGTATACAGTAACAACAATATTGTTCTATCAAGAACTATCAATGACAACTCTATCTCCGTAAAACAATGATCCAAGACAATCCCAAAGGACTAACAATGAAAGATACTATCTGCTTCCAGAGAAAGAACTGATACTGATTGAATACAGGCTGAAGCATGCTATTTTTCACTTATTTCTTTTGAGTCTTCTTGTACAAAATGACTAATATGAAAATGCTTTCCATGATTCCAAAAAAAAAAATTAAAAACAATCACATTTAATTCTAAACCCTTAGTAGGCTAGGATTCCCTTATCTGGGAGGAGTTTTTCATAATACAAAGGCTAATGGTTTTTTTAAAAAATTAATTTATTTTATATTTTATTTGTTCCCCAATTGCACATAAAAACCAATTTTTAACATTTTTTAAATTTTGAGTTCCAAATTCTCTCCATCCTTTTTCCTCCCCCCTCATTAAGAAGGCAAGCAATTTTATATAGGTTTTACATGAGCAGTTACACAAAATAGATTTCCGTATTAGAAAGCACACACCAAAAACAGAGTAAATAAAAATAAAGTGTTTTTTAAAGCATGCTTTGATCTACATTCATACTCCATCAAGTTCTTTCCTTGAAGAGGGATAGCATTTTCATCATAATTCCTTCAGAACTGTCTTGGATAACCGTACAGCTGAAAATAGCTAAGTCATTCACAGCTGATTCAATCCTTCCCTAATTGATGGGCATCCCTCAATTTCTAATTCTTTAGCATCACTAAAAAAGCTACTATAAATTTTTTATACATACAGGTCCTTTTCTCTCTCTCTCCCTCTCTCTCTCTCTCTGGGATATAGACCTATGAATGGTATTGCTGGGTCAAAGGGTATGCATGCCCTTTGGGCATAGTTCCAAATTGTCCTACAGAATGGTTGAATCAGTCCACAACTACAGTTAGACCAGCACCTTGTACAAAGGAGGCCAGGAGATACATGTCTGAGTCTCCAATAAAATCATCAAGCTCCTATCCAAAGAATGCCATGAAATCTAACGTCTCTGATGAGTCATTCTCTCTTTGCTATCACTCACTAGATAACTCCAGCGAATTCTCTTCTCAAGTCCTGCCTTTAGGGGTGGGCTTAAGGCATTGGGTCCAAGAAAGCCAACTTGTTCCTACAGAATGGAGGTGGCACATTAGCCACAAGAGGGCCTGAGTTCTAATCCAGCTTTAGACACTTGCTATCTGTCTGACTCTGAGCAAGTCACTCACCTGTTTGATTTTATTGGCAGAAGGAAGATAATGAGAGCACCTTCCTTCCAAGGCTGTAAGATGATCAATAGGGTGCTGTGTAAATGTTAGCTCCCATTGTGGCCCAATCTTAACTTGGGGAGGAGAGTGGAAATGGCAGCTGTGGCCCAGGTTACGTGGCCTTCCTTTGAGCTCCTCTATTTATATTAGTCTGATAAAACAGAGATAAATGTCATCACCAACAGATAAAATATCCCTGCGTGCTCCTCTTTCTCTCTGAGCTCCTTCCTTGTTAGAATGATCAGATAACCCCCCTGTAGGACTAGTTTCCTTATTGTAAGTAAACCTCTGGAGGCCGGAGGTGATCTATGAGGAGCCAGCATCGTCACCATCAAATTTCTGATGGGTAAAGACAACACTTTGGACTTGAATTTTTCATTTAATTGAACACACTCAGGCTTCTATTACTGCTGCCCTTAAGGTTACCTTGTGAAGTAGAGAGATGACCAGATTTGGAATTAGAGGATCGAGTTTTGAGTTCCTACTTATAGAACAAGAGAGTTTAGATAAAGAGTGGGAGAGTTATACAGGGATATTAGTTAATGTTTATCAAGTGGGGCAGTGAATAGAGCACCAGTCCTGGAGTCAGGAGGACCTGAGTTCAAATCTGAACTCAGACACTGGATGCTTACTAGCTGTATGACCTTGAGCAAGTCACTTAACCCCAACTGCCTTGCCTTCCCCCCTCCAAATTTTTTTTTTATTAAGTGCCTACTATGTTCCAGGCACCCAGCTAAACACTGGGGATATGAAAAGAGGCAAAAGACAATTTCTGCCTTCAAGGAGCTTACAGTCTAATGAGGGAGACAACATGCAAACAAATAGTACAAAACAAGCTACCTTGAGGGTAGATAGGGACTAATTAACAAAGGAAAGGCACTGGAATTAAGAGGAGTTTTAGGAGAAGGTGGGATTTTGGTTAAGAAAGTCAGAGGGGTCAGTAATTGGGGCAGAGGAGGGAGAGCATTCTAGGCAGGAGGGACAGTCAAAGAGAATGCTCAGAGACATGAGAGGACTACGTGACCTTGGACAAGTCTCCTGAACAGCGATAAAAGAGAGGAATCCAAATAAAAAAAAGAGAGAGAACACTCAGAGCAGAGAGATGGAGCATCTTGTTGGTTTAACAGCCGGGCCGCTGTGTTCCTAAGTCGAAAAGCATATCAGGAAGTACCTTTATTACCACTGATGAGGGGAAGTAAAGAATATAATTCAATTAGTGATAGTCTCCACACACAGAAGGACAGCGTCCTACGCGGAGCCGTGAAAGGCTTTCGCGCTTCGGTCAGAGGTACAGAAGCCCTCAGGCATCAAATGTGAATGAAGACAACGAGGCAGCTCGACCTTAGTAAGAGGTTGCACTGTTTTTTAAAGGACCAGTAAAGTTAGGGCATTTTCTAACTTGCCTAAGAAGGAGTGGGGAACCATGGACAGGGACAGAGGGAACTTAACTGTGATGGTATCTTTCTAGCAAGAGGATGGGGAGCGGGGAAACAGGGGTCCCACAATCTCTGGGTTTATCAGCCTTGACATCCATGCATCCTGGGGTGCTGGGGCAATACCAGGCAGACCAGTTTTCACTAGCTCACACGTTACCTTAGCATCAGTTATGTGACCCTGGACAAGTAACCTAACTTCTCTGATCCTAATTTTCTCATCTGTAAAATGCAAGCTCCCTGTGCTTCTCCTGCAGAGTCGTGGAAATCAAATAGAGATGACATGAAATTCCAGCCCTAAAGCATGAAAGGGAGTTGGACTTCCAGAGATTAACTGAATTCCCATCCTCTGACATTTATTACCTCTGTGTGTGTGTGTGTGTGGTGTGCCTGTCTCTACATACATGTGCGTGTACCTGTATCTTCTATTATAATGTAAGCTCATTTCCAGCAAGAATTGTTTCATCCTTTGCATTTGTGTCTCTAGCAAAGTGCTTGGCCCATAGTAGGCTCTTAAATCCTTGCTGATTGAGGGAGCTACCGTGGGAAAATCACTAGAACTCTATGAACTGCAATTTCTTCATCTATCAAATGAGAATAATAAAAGCCGTCACACCTACTTCACAGGCTTGTTCAATTATGGAGATCCTGTATTGAATTGTTGGGATTACTTATTAAAGCATTTTGTAAAATGTAAAGAAAGCCCTATGTAAAGATCAGTCATTAGTATGATGTACATAAACTGCTTTGTAACCACAGAGACCTATATAATAACAGTATTATTATTAGCAATAAGAATTGCTATGTGGAAAGGAAAGAAATTAGAGCCAAGTCTTTGGAGACGCACAATTACCCTGACAGATGCCTGATTCTCTCCCTAAGACGGTGATCTGGACATTTTCATCATGTGCAAATTTCCAAAGGATATGTGAGGGAAATGATTTTTATTAAATTAATAACCAATTATTAAATTAGGATTAAGGCCTTTTCTCTTGAATTCCTCATTCAGGGACACGTCACTGTACATCAGTCTGTCAGTCTCTGAAGGACACAGCTGATAGATGAGATTGCCCCAAATCCTCCAGGGCATGTGTCACAATCTTGGGCAGGACCCTACCCAACTGGGAGACCTTACTTCTCTCTAGGATCTAGAAATCTAATCTAGGTAAATTCCAGCCCTGAAGCATTAAGCCTATGCCCTTACACCCCTCCATCACAGTTTAGGGCAGCAGTTCCCAACCTGTGGGTTATGTTCAATTTGTAACAATGAAAATACATCCTGCATATCAGATAATTTACATTACAATTCATAATAGTAACAAAATTACAGTTATGAAGTAGCAACAAAAATAATTTTATGGTTGGGGGTCACCACAACATGAGGAGCTGTATTAAAGGGTCGCAGCATTAGGAAGGTTGAGAACCACTGGTTTAGGGTAACCCAACTCATGGATAGTGGTCTGGGTAGAGATGGATTCTTCTGTACAGAAGTTAATGACCAAGTCACATTCTCAGCAGAAGGAATTGAAGACTTTTAGCCCACCTCTGCATTTAAATGCCCACTCCCTCATTAATTGTTCACCCATCAGAGTTGACTTGTCCAGTCAGGGATATTCCCTTTCAAAAAAATATTTAAGGTATTCAGTATCTCCATTAGGTGTCTGGTTAACAAGAACTACTTCCTATCAATTTACTGACCATCAGCTAGCCCAATTAATAAATTGATTATTAATTATCCAGAAACTCTGTCTCTTGGGTTTCTCATCCGTCATATGAAGCCAGGCCTCAAGTGCCCAAAATGATTATGAAAAAAGAGTTGCTATGTATTGGAGGAAGCTCCAGGACTTCAGAATCCTGTGGGGTCTTGTGTGTGAATGCAGAGAGGGTGTTCAGAGGTACAGATTTGGAAAGAAGGTAAGAGGATCATAGATTTACAGTCAGGACTTCAGAGGCCATCTATTTAAACCCATTCATTTTATAAATGAAGATATGGAGGCCCAAAGGGGTTAAATGACCAGAGGAGTGTCTAAAGGAGCTCCGCAAATGGCCCCCCCCCCATGATGCTATTCCCTGGATTGTAGATGGACATTCCCTACACCCCAGTACATTAGTTAATCAATTAAAAGCAATAAACTTTTATTAAGCATTTACTATGTGGTGGGCACTGTGATAAGCATTGGGGATGCAAATACAATTGACTTTCAGAATTTCAAATTTGGAGTGTAGTGGGAGGAGGTGATTTCTTGCTTCTTTAGTCCCATACCCAGTTCATTAATCTGATCTTCCTCTTACTGATAAAAATTTTTAGACATGAAATTTTCCCTCAGAATTGCTTGGCTGTATCTTGAAAATTTTTGCTATGTAGTCTCATTATCTTCATTTTCTTTGGTAAAATTATCTAGTATTTTTAAGACTTGTTCTTAGACCCATCAATTTTTAGGATTCAACTATTCAACTTCAATTATTGTCAGTCAACAAGCATTTATTAAGCATCAACTTTGTGCCAGACACATTTTTTCAAAGCACCTTGATTGAAGTTTATTGTGATATTTGACAGTTCTGAGTTTTTTTGCATTTTTGTATGAGGTTTTCAATGCCCTGATATATTAGAAGATTTTATAAACATGCCAGAAACAGCTGAGAAATAGGTCTATACTTTTCTATTACCACTAAGTAATTGACAGAGAAGTATCATAACTGTTTTAAATGTGTATTCCAGTGCTTGAATTTTATCTTGTTTATCTTTTGATTAGCATTTTCTCAGTCTGAAAAGATGCATTGAGGTCCCACAGTACTAAAGTTTTACTGTTTATTTCTCCATTAAATTCAATGAACTTTAAACAATTATTTACTGCTGTGCTATTTGTTACACACACACACACACACACACACACACACACATTCTACTAAAAGTGCAATTTTTTTTCCTTTCACAATTATACTATTTTTTCTGGGTGAATTATTCTTAGTTGTATACCTGTGTCTTTTGCCTTTTGGAATATCATATTTCTAGATATCCTCTCTTTTAAAATGGTAATTGCTAAATTTTCTGTGATCTTTATGGAACTTGAACTTTTTTTTCCTGACTGCTTACTCTATTTAGGAAGGGAAGCGGCCTGGAAGCTCTGGATTTGGGCAATTATAAGCCTGGGAATTTTAATTTGGAGGTGTTTTCAAGGGATGTCCAGCAGATTATATCAGACAGTGTGATTAGATAGTATCTTAGATTACATGTCCTTAACCTGTTTTCTAGATCTGTGATAATATATACTTTATAATTTATTTTGCTTTTTTTCCCAAAATTTATTTCATTTTAATAGTTCTTGCTGTCTTATGGAGTCTTTGCTTTCTGTCTAGTCCATTCTAATGTTCAGGGAGTAAGGTTTTCCACATTATGTTCTAAGCTATTAATTCTCCTTCCCATTCTTTCTTCCATGTGGCTCATTTTATTTAATGCTACATTTTATATCTCACTCCATTTTTTAAGGTCCTCTTTTAGTCATTGTGGTCATTAGGTCCATTTTTCTCTGAGCATCTATTTGCATTCCTTGTGGATTCATTCTCTTCTTCTGGAACTATATTCTCTTGCACTTCTCTCAGTCCCTAGTATCGCTTCATTGTGTTTAGTGTTTTCTTCTGTTTACTCATATCTTTAGCCTCAGTTTCTGGATTGGAGTTTTATCCTTGTGTCATATTCTGATCCCTCCCATTCTTTTAAATGACTTGGGCAGCCTCTGCTTAGTCCTGAATGTAGTGATAAAGACTAAAACCCACCCTCTGCAGGAAATTTCTGAGTTTTGGCTTAGTTACCTTGTAGTTCAACTTACGTTTTTCCTCTGTCTCTGCTCTGTCTACCCCTTACATAGTCTTGCACTGGGAGTTGACCCGATTCTGTACTAGGCCCTGACAGGCCCAAATCATACCTTGTCATTTGTGCTGGTAGAAGGCCTTGTGTACAACCCCAAGTGTTTTGCTTCTAAGGTGCTGCTCTGGACCAGTGTTTTCCTGCTGTGGCTCACAAGTAAGCTGTTTTGAATGGCCCTATATTTTGCTGTGGTTCAGGTGTAGGCTACCTGGGTCAGGCATGAACTGCCTGGTCACTGGTCTGACCTTGTCTCCTGCTGTGGCTCTGGGCCTGCTTCAGCCCTGTCTCCTTTTTTGGCTCAGTCACTTTGGTCTAGGTGTTAGCTGCCTAGGACCTGTGCCTTTCACCTATCTTTGTTTGTCATGTTGCTTTTCGATCCTTCAATGTCAGCTCTTCTTATGTTTGTGAATCAGAATGGATTATCTACCAGCTATAGGGAACATGAGCTGGGTTAGATCCTCATGGGAAAATTTAGTTTTACCCAAGATTTTCCTTGTAATGTTTTTTAAGGTTAAGGATCCAAGCACTATGTCAAAGAAAAGAGCAAAACAAGGAGAAATGATTTTAATTTGAAGGGCAAACTAACAATGTGCATTGGAAGACTGGAGTAGAGGGGAGGAAAAGATATCATGAACTGAAATTAATTCAAAACAACAGGGATAGACTGACCAAGATCACCTCCCAGAGAGGGAGAACATGGTCATGTTGATGGGCAATGCCAAGAATCTAATTCAATGATCTTAATCTTCAAATGGTTACAATTGATCCCACACAACACAGAGATAGTTAGAGAAATGCTAACTTACATCACCAAGAGCCTTTTTCTCTCCCTTTCTTCCCTTCCAGACTTAAAATTTCCTTGGAAGCAGTGAAGAATGTTTATTTAAATCCTGGTGCCCTGAGCAAAAATGTCAGACTTCTCAATTTACCAAATGTATACAAACAAATTTCCAGACAAGAATAGGTCTCCACTTCTACATTTATTCTCCAGTCAATGACCACTCGAGAAGTAACCACAAGTCTATAAATATATTGATGTGTCATACATATCCTCTTCCTAGTTTTTTAGATTTAATTCAGTTATACCATGTGTCAAACTTTTTCTATCTTTTTTAATGTTATTTTTTAGATTTAATTCAGTTATACCATGTGTCAAACTTTTTCTATCTTTTTTAATGTTATTTTAAATTTTTTATTATTCTTAACTTGACCAAAAAAAAACCCCCAAATATGAGCATTTCCATATACAAAGAACAGAAAAAGAAAGTAGCTCATGAAACCACAAATCTCTATTATGAACATTTGGTTGTTTTCTAAAAATATATATACTATACTCAGCCCATTCGTGCCAAGGCTATCCCTCTTGTCTGTATCTCCCTCTGAGCCTTATTTTCTGTTTTCTTCTGCGCATCTTTCAGATCCTTCACTGAGGCGCTTTACTCCCATGTTGTTGTTCATTCATTCATTTGTGTCTCACTCTTCATGACCCCGGAGACCACAGCATGCCAACACTGTCCTTGGAGTTTTCTTGGCAAAGATACTGGAGTGGTTTACCATTTCCTTCCCAATGTGGGGCTAAGGCAAACAGGGGTTAAATGACTTGCCCAGGGTCACATAGCTAGTATATTGTCTGAGATCAGATTTTGAAATCAGGTCTTCCCGACTCCAGGTCCAGTGTTCTATCCACTGTGCCACCTCACTACCTACTCCCTGGGATTCTTGAGAGCCTCACAAACTACCTCTAAGACCATCCACTCTAGGGCCCCTCTATCCTGATTGCCTCACCGGACCCACCATTTCAGACTTCCTAACCATCCTCTCCACAGCCTTGCCCATCTGCCACACTCTTCGCACTCCCTGATCTCCAGTTCTGAAATCAGCTCTGCCTTTAGTCCTAGAAAGGGCACGTCAGTCTGCCCTCATTATGGCCTCGTTCAAAATCCCTGTAACTTTCCGGAGCGAAGTTCTCCTCCCTGGCCACCTCTCCCCCACGTGTAATATCACCCCATCAGGAAGCTCCCAGAGAGCCACAGCTATCTTTGTTTTGGATTTGTGTCTCCAGTGGTTAATTATAGTGCTGGACACACATAAGTGCTTAATGGGAGCTTCTTAAATTCTTCCTTATTATTCAATTCTTTTTCTTTTTCCTTTTGTTTCTTGCTTTACACTTTCCTTCCTTCCTTCTTTCCTCCCTTCCTCTCTTCCTACTTTTCTTCTTCCATCCTTCTCTCCCTCCCTTCCTTCCTTCCTTTTCTTCCTTCCTTCCTTCTTTTCTTCTTTCCTTTCTTCTTTTTTTCTTTTTTCTTTCCTCCTTTCCATCACTATGAAATCTTCAGGTAGTCTTGTAGAAGAGTTGACTGAAAAGTACTGCTCTTCCTCCTTCCACTATAGCCCACTTCAGGGAAATCCTCCCAGACCATGCCTGTCTTTGCCCAAGGACTGGCTCAGAAGAGAGACTTTCCCTTCTGATGTCTGCCCTCTCCTTTCTCTAGTCCTTCTTTTGGAGGGTCATGACCTTGGCTTGAGGAGCCCACAACTTGAACTCTTGTCCCTCACTCTTTCTTTTGCTGAAATGTAGGCTGAGGGAAATTCAGATAGCCACACCCTGTTATAACAATGGGCTCAGTTTAGGTTAAAAATTCTTCTTGCTGGAAAGTTCACCAAAAATATACAAATAAAAATAATAACCCATCAAACCCCTAGGTGGCCTTTGGCCACCAGGCTACAAAAATGAAACCATCCCAACCAATTAAATTCTCCAAAGTTAAATAGCCACTGACTTTCACATTCACACAACCTTTATTCCATTGCCATACAGATATGTAATGTGTGACTTTCAGGGTTGAACATAGACTTCAGGTGAAGAAAGAAGAAAGTAATACTGGGGGGGCAAAAGATAAACATTTATTAAGTGCCTTCTATGCGCCATGTACTTTACAAATATTATCTTATTTGATCCCCACAACAACCCTGAGTTAGATGCTACTATTATTATTATTCCTATTTTACAGTTGAGGAAACTGAGATGGTAGCAGTTAAGTGACTTGCCCAGGGCCACACAGCAAGAAAGAGCCTGAGCCTGGATTTAAACTCATCTTCCTGACTTCAGGCCCAGTATTCTCCCCATTGTGCCACCTAGCTGCCTCAAAGAAACAACTTAAAAGCGCGGCAAAGGAAGTATTAATAGATGTCAGATAGCAGTGTGTCGTAAGAAAAAGAGGGAGGAAATTGAAGAGAAAAACCTTTTCAGATTTTCCCTCAGTTCTTAGAGAGACACAGCTACCTCCCTGCAAAGAGTTCCTTGTCTTTATAAAGCAGAGACTGAGTCATTCCCAAGTCACCCTCTATACTTAGTTCAAGTTCCCACAACCATTCCAGTCTCGTGACTTCCTTCTACACTTCAGCTCCCTCGCTTCATTGTATTTCTCTTACTAGTGATTTGGAGCATTTTTTCATATAGTTGTTAATAGTTTGCTTTTCTTCTTTTGAGAAGAAACTATCATATCATTTGACCATTTATCTACCGGGAAATGGCTTTTCTTCTTATATATTTCAATCAGTTCTCTAGACATCTTAGATAGCGAGCTTTTATCAAAGAAACATGCTACAGTGATTTTTTTATTCTCAATGAACTCTTTCATTTCTTTTTTAAATTTTTTAAATTTTTATTTTTTTTAACTCTTTCACTTCTAATTATAACTGCATTAATTTTGTAATTTCTTTTACTTTCATGTAATCAAAATTGTCCATTTTAATCTCCTATGATCCAGACTATCTTTTGTTTGCCCAAGAAACTTCTTATTCATCATTTAAATTTTTTTCATCTTTCTTGCCTCCTTGGAATTGTTTATAATACTATCAAATATTCAAATTGATCCATGATTTCATGGGAGCATTTGGGAGCACCCTTCCCCTTCACCCAAATGATGCAGTTTGCAATCCACTTCCGTATGCCCATCCTGTAAGTCCTGGTCCATGTCCTCCCAAAAGTTAATCATGGGGGTCTCCCTGACATAGGGGAAGCTTTCCCTCTCTCCTTGTGAAATGTTGGTCTAAACCCAATTTCTACCAAGCGACTTTGCAGTGAAAAGTTTCATTTGTCTGAGTTTAAGACCACTGCTCTAGTCCATTAAAAATCCACTTTCCCACTTCTAGAATTATATTCATTTTTTTCAGCGTTATTTATTCTTGATTATAATGTTTTTTTTATCTCTTCTCTTCTGCAATGTTGAGTTCCAAGAACTAGGGAAACAATATATATTGACTATAATACTGAGAAAGAGACCAAGCCAAAACTGAGTTCTGTATAGTTTAGATAATCAAGTTTGACCCTCTGGAAAAACTGAGAAAATGTACTTCCAGGGCTGTGCTGCTCACACCAGCTTTCTAGAGCCAATTGTTAAATCTTCAGTGTAAGCATTTAAATGCATAAGTCAGCAAACCTACAAATCATGGCTAGATTCATTGGTTTGTTTGTCTAGGCTTAAGAAAGAGATTGCAAAAATGTTTATGATACAAATTAAATTTAAAGTACTTGCTTATTTTTTCCAGGGACTCGGTTAAATGTTTACCAGAACGCCTTCCCCCCTTTGTACATGTAAGGAAAATGAGCGCAGGATACTGCCTATGTTCAGACGTTGTTGATGTGGCTGATGATTTTGCTACCCTGTTCTGTTTTATCTTTTGTAACAAGGGATGGCTTGCTAGGTAAGGGCAAGAAAGGGGTATCTCCAGAAAAGAAAGTGATATAAAAAAATTAAATACTAAATTTTGTTATTGTTGTTGTTTTAGTTCAAACTCTTTATTTTAAAAATAAAAGTTAGGGAAATAGAGATCAAGTAACATATCCAAGGTGACATAAACATTATGTGTCAGAGCAGGGATCTGAACCCTGGTTATCTGACTCCAAATCTAGTTCTCCTTTCATCATACTAGATTGCCTCTTGGAACCATAACCGTTTCCCTGCCTCCTCTCCCTGGTCTAGCCCCTTAGCCAACATATATAACTGGAAGCTTAGAACCACCACTGATCTAAGTTCGGTATGCTTCTCAATAATGATCTCTCTGGCTCATGCTCCCACCTAGGGTTTCCCACTATGAATATCAGAACAACTTGGGTCAGAGTCTCCACTCTCCTGCCCCTCACCCCCAAAGACCTTGGCTCTCATGTAGGTACTCAGGCTAACAAGAAAACTTTGATGGATCTGTGAGCTCATTGATGTAGGTATATTGCAGATTGCAATCCATCTGATTCATCCATGCTTTCTTATCCTTATCTCTTGTCCATGGCTATCCTGGAGAATTCTCACCTTGGTCCCAGCTGTCTTGATTAATACAAAGTTTTTAAAGAGAGGGGAAAAAAGAGAGCCAACACATCCAAAGCTACATGGTTGCCACTGTTTTCCCTTCCCCAGGGCAGCTGATCATTCACCTTGACGCTCCACCCAACAATATAAGGTACCATCTATGACATCCCTAAGGTCAGCTTTTCATAGCTTCCTCCTGTGGTCTTAATCATCTTCCTTCCTAACTTGTCAATCTTTTATTCAAGTCCCACATTCAGACTTGATCATTGTGGTGGACAGTGGGGAATGGGATAAAATAAACTGAAAAGATTTGCTTAGGCTGTCCTTTTTTTCTTTCTTTTTTTGTTTAGTATTGTATTTTCCCCTAATTACATGTAAAAACAATTTTTAACATTTGTTTCCAAACTTTGAGTTCCACATTCTCTGCCTTAATCCTCTCCCACCCCCTCCTCATTGAGAAGAAAAGCAATTTGATACAGGATATACAGGTGTAGTCATGTAAAACATATTGTCACATTAATCATGTTGTGAAAGAAAGCAGACCAAAAAAAGCCTAAAGAAAAATAAAGTAGAAAAGTATGCTTCAATCTATGTTCAGACAGCATTGGTTCTTTCTCCGGGGATGGAGAGCGTTTTTCATCATAAGTCCTTCAGAGTTGTCTTGGATCATTGTACAGCTGAGAATAGCTAAGTCGTTCACAGCTGATCATCTTACAACGTTTCTGTTATTTTATAAATAGTACATGTCATTTTGCACCAACTTCTGTGAGTCTTTCCAGGTTTTTCTGAGAACATCTTGCTCATTATTTCTTATAGTACAATAGCATTCCATCGTAATCACATACCACAATTTGTTGACACTTTGCCCAGTTGATGGTCATCCCCTCAATTTCCAGTTCTTTGCCATCAGAAAAGAGCTGCCATAAATATTTTTGTACACATGGGTCCTTTTCCTTTTTGGTTTTTTATCTCTTTGGGGATGCAGACCTAGTAGTGGTATTGCTAGGTTTTATAGTTTTATGGTTTTATAGCCCTTTGGGCATAGTTCCATATTGCTCTATTGAATTGTTGAATCAGGTTACAACTCAACCAAAAATTCATTAATGTCTCATTTTACCCCCATCCTGTCCAACATTAGTCTATTAGCCAATGTAATAGGCATGAGGTAGTACCTCAGAATTATTTTAATTTGCATTTCTCCAATCAATAGTAATTTAGAGCATTTTTTCATATGGCTCTAGATAACCTTGATTACTTCATCTGAAAACTGTTCGTATCTTTTGATCATTTATCAATTGGGGAATGGCTCTTATTTTTATAAATTTGACTCAGTTCTCTATATATTTGAGGAATGAGTAGGCTGAGCCAAAGTAAAACCAAAAAGAGCTAGAATGGCACCACAAGACAGTGGAGAAGAATAGTTCCAACCTACTTGTTCAACCTTATTCTATAATGCTTCCTTTTATATATCCTACATTCTAGCTAGTCTAACCAACTAGCTATTCCTTTTGGGGGAGGGAGGAGGAGAAATCTATATTCTGCTTTTATGTATTGATGCAGGCTATCCACCATACTGGAATGCATTCCATACTCATCTCCACCACTCAAAATCCTTGTCTATCTTCAAGGCTAAGCTTAGGTCCCATCTTCTCTTATAATCCCACTGCCTGTCTTGCCTCAAGTTACTTTGTTTTCTACTTATCTGTATACTCACATCTGACCCCCTTGGTGGAATGAGAGCTCCTTGATAGCAGTAACTATCACGTTTATCTTTGTATTCTAGCACATAGCACAATGTCCTGTACATAGTGGGTACTTAATAATTTTTGTTGTAGTTGTTGAGTTGAATAGTGATGGTAGTGATTAGGGCACCAAATTTGAAATATGGAAAACCTGGGTTCAAATCTCACTTGAGCAGCTTACTGTGTGTGATCTTGAACAAATCAATTAACCTCTCTGTTTTTATTTCTTCATCTGTATAATTAGGGAATTAGACTCAATGGTCTCTCGGGTTCCTTCCATCTCAAATCTGTGATCTTATAAATTGATGGATCAGAACTGATAACATCAGTGAAATCTAACATCTTAATGGGAAGGTAGAGGGGGATATCAGAAGAAGAAATTCTAAGATGAGATTGTTACAACATCAGGAAACCCCAGCACTGCCACTGGGCTGGTATCAAGCAAAGTAATAGAATCCATTAAACTTATTTTTAGCATTTCCTTTCCACTTTCCCTTTCAGAATTCTGTTTCTCCCTTTCAATGTTTACTACCTCCTGTGATCTCATACTACTCAGATTGACTGTTACTGGAGAGGCAGTAGAATATAGTGAAAAGGCACTGGAATTTGGAGTCAGGAGACCTGAGTTCAAATTACAGTTCAAATCACCTGTACAATCTGGGGCATGCTAATCTTTGAGGCAGTTTCCTAACTTCTACAAAATGAAAGATTTAGGTCTAGAAAGTTTGAAGGATACTGGGCCTTAACATCAGAAAACCTTAGACACTTACTAGTTATGTGACCTTGGGCAAGTCACTTAACTTCTATTTGCTTTAGTTCCATGAACTAGAAAATGGAGATAATAATAGCACTTAACTCCCAGTATTATTGTGAGGATGAAATGAGAAAGTGTTTCCAAAGTATTTAGCATGGCACCTGGCACATAGAATGTATTTAATGAATATGTGTTTCCTTCCCTCCTTTATCCAGAGATAGCAAGGTCGATTCCTGTCCTAGGTCTATGATCTTATATATTACATCTTGGGGAAGAAGACTTCTTCATAGGAAAACGCCTCATCCAAAAGCAAGAATCTTGAAGGGGGAATTTGAGGCTCTGTGGCGCTAAGAATCAGACAAAAGATCATTCTTGGTCGCACCACATGGGTAAGCACCCCTCCCGCACTGGTTCTCCCTGCTGCGTGCCTGTAGCCGGGAATAGCAGCCATCCTCTGTAGACTTAATAAGAGCAGGCTTAAATGTAAATAACGGTTCATTTTTCCATCTACGTATGTCACACTGAAAGTTTGTGCCTCTTCTGTCCTAAAATTAGCACTTCATTCAGCAGTTGAAGAGTCTGGGTCCTGGAATACTTTGTTGGGGAGACTTCTGCAAAGGGAAAGGGATGGACTTTCTTTCCTCTTGTCCCACATCTGCCATGTCATTGGAGTTACTGGACCAGTGGGAGCTAATTCCTACAGCTAGAAGCAGAGAAACATACCTGGGAACAGACAGACAGATAAAAAGTGATGGTGACCTGAGAGAGGAAACAGGTTCAAGGCATGTGACCCCTCCCATATGAGCAGAGTGCCAGCTACTGAGACAAGTTGGAGCAGACTTGGACAGCACAGCTGGATGGTTTACCCAGCAGAAATGCTATAGCTAAAGGAAATTAGATGAGGGTTTTATTTTTAAAAAGAGAAAAAACTTTTAGGTCATGACAGCAGTTGTGAGTTAATCTGTGCCATTCATGTATCTATACAAGTGCATTAGTACAATTGTACTCAAAGTTGGAGTCCAGTGAATTTGTGTGCATTTGTGGGATAGTTGTATCTGGGAAAATATTTTGCATCAATTGTTCTTACTGTATGGCTTTAGTAAATACCCTTGCTAAAAGTTAACTAGGGCAGTTAGGTGGCACAGTGGACAGAGCACTGAGTCTGGGATCAGGAAGACTCGTCTTCATGAGTTCAAATATGGCCTCAGACTCTTACCAGTTGTGTGACCCTGGGCAAGTCACTAAACCTTGTTTACCTCAGTTTCCTCATCTGTCAAATGAGCTGGAGAGGGAAATGGCAAACCACTTTCATATCTTTTCCAAGAAAACACAGAATAGGGTCATGAAGAGTCAAACATTACTGAAAAACAAAGTTAATTGACATAGTGACCCATTGTTAAGGAAAAGCACTCTGATGGGGGCTCGTAAACTATGGTTTTCTCTAGTTAGAAATACCCTGTATCACACAGTTGGCCTTTCTAGAAGCAGCTGTGTGGCACACAGGGGATAGGTCAGGGTGTGACGGGGAGGTGAGGGGACAACGCCAACAGTTGTAAGGAGCAATGGTTCAGATGGCCGCAAATGTGCTGTGAAATCAGCCCTTGGAAAATCATCTGGAGTTCATCTTGGAGAAATCCAAAAACAATACCCCCCCTTCCCCCAGCAGCGCTCCAAAGGGGAACCTCCGTATCTCCCCTCAGTACGGAGACCGGAAAACAGCAGCAGGAGAGAGGTCCCAGGGTCTCATCGACTCTGCCCTTGTTTATTTACAAACCGGCTTTTGTTTCCCACCTCCACGGATCCCTCCCAGATGTCAGCCTTGTTTGCTGAACAAGCTGAAAGTATCCATCACTCTCTTCACAGCTGCTGCCATAGCAGGCAGCCCGGAGCAAATCAAATGGAAAGACAATTAAGTCCGCTGCTAAATGCAGGAGAACTTGCGGGCCTGGGTCCAGGCTCCAACTGGGCTCTGGAGCATACATCTCTCTCCCAAATAAGCTACTGCTTGTGCCACATGGGTGGGAGGCCTAAAGAAGCCCTCAGGGAGCTTGCGATTTATCATCTTTCCTGCACAACACCAGAAAGGGAGGAAATAGGACAGGGAATGAGAGAAGAGCGAAAGAGACTTGATAGTGAAGAGGACGATCGCTGGGCACCAGCTCTGCAAACTTCCAGGAAAGACCTGGTCTGCCACGCTTGCTTCCTGCTCTGTCCTGAAAGGCCCAGAAGCAGCAGCAGGAGTGCAGCTGATCTCCTCCTCCAGAGCTCGGGGGGGTTTCCCAATCCTCCATAGCAGCCCTGCAAGGAGCTATTCCGTCAAGGGTGATTACGGTAATTGCTCCTCCAGATGCTGTTTGGAGCGCATGAGTGAACCAGGGATCAACTGCTATGTGACTAGCAGGGGGTTTGATAGGGGCGATATGGGGCCCAGAAGGACTGAGGGACGTGATCAAGAAGTGAAGATTCCTGTCTCCTAACCCCAGTTCTGACCTTGACCCCCCCCCCCGTCTCTGATAAGTCACTTGACCTCTGCATAACTTGGCTCTCCCACAGAACATGAGAGTGGCATCGGATAGGGTGGGGGTGGGGGTGAAGGGTGGAAGGGAGGGTGTGGCATAATGGGAATTGTTCAGCTAATTTTTGTCAACCGCTTTGCAGAGCAACCATTAATGGATATTACAGTAGCCCTCCTCTCCCTGTGGCTCTGAAGTCCCCTAATAATCCAACAGAATCCCACACTTACGCTCTGAGGCCCATCTTGGCCCCAGGCACTATCATTAGTGTGGTTTTGAGTACAATACTGTGGGGACTTGAAATGATTACGGGATGCAAGTCCTGGAGTACTAGAAATATATCATCACAAGTGGCCACAGGGCAATCATAGGCTTGTGCTATACCAGAGGCCAGCAACCTTTTAGAAGCAGCATGCCAAATTTTCTCATTCTAATTTAAGTTTTTGCATGCCAGCAATGCACCCCTGCCTGCTCCTCCCTCTATCCTTCCTTCCCCCGCATCTTCCAGGTCTCAAAAAGCCCACATATACCAAAATATAAGTAGATGTGTAGTCAGCGAGACTTGGGTGGGAACCTTAAAAAAAATAACTGGAACCTTTTGGGGAATTGTAGTTTCAGAAATGGAAAAAGACTGTGAAAGGAGGAACAGTTTCCAGAAAGAGGAAGGAACGGCTAAGCTCTTCCTCTAGTCTTCTAGTCTTCTTGTGTGCACTTTGCTCCAGGATTTGGAACTCTAGGTCCCAGCTTCTTCACCTGTAAAAAGACGTGACTTTGTAGTTCCATCATTTTTCAGTCATGTTCTCGGAACAACTCTATGAAGTAGGTACTGCTGGGATCTCCATTTGTCAGTTGAGGAAACAGGCAAAGATTAGATTACTCTGCCTGGAGTGACACAGTTCGTAAGTAAATTCAGTGTTGGATAAACTCAGGTCTTCCTGACCTCAGGCCCAGAGCTTTATCCACTGTGCCACCAACAGGTTGTGGCCATATCAGGCCACTCTATGCAACTGAGACTTCCCTTTCCTGAGGCAGGTAGGGCAAAAGATTTCACTGGAGCCCGCAGTTGTTGAAGGGGCTTCAGAATGGGAAAGACTGCCTTCTTTGAACTCTTACAGGACCTGTATTATCCGTACCCAACAGTGGACATTCAAAACCTGTCTTGGCTACTTACTTTCCATATCTCCATGGGCAAATTCTCTCTATGCATCTTGGATCTGAGGCTCTCACGTATGTGCCTACCATTTGAAGGCTAAGAAACATCATTCCCCCGTCTATCCAGCAAAAACCTGCATCCCCCACACAATGAAAGTTTTCCATAAGTGACTAATTGGTATAGTAGATGAGTTTGGACTAGGAGTCAGGAAGACCTGATTCCAAATCCAGCCTTAGATACTCACTAGCTTAATCTTGGTCTACCTCATTTTCCCCATCTATAAAATGGGGATAATAATAGCACGAATCTGGGGCCTCTAGGTAGTGCAGTGAATAAAGCACTAGCTCTGGAGTCAGGAGTTCAAATCAAGACACTTAACACTTACTAGTTGTGTGACCTTGGGCAAGTTGCTTAACTCCAATTGCCCTGCCTTCCCCCCTACAAAAGAAATTTATTTAAATTTTAAAAAAATAATAGCACCTATCTCTCAGGGTTGTAGTGAGGATAAAATGAAATAATATTTATAAAGTACTTTGCAAACCTTAAAATGCCAAACCAATGCTAGCTGCTCTTATTATCATTATAATTTTTTCCTTTTGTTTCTGAGGGGCTTGTGAGCCTCAATTTCCACATCTGCAAAATGCAGCTCAAAAATCACTCTTCCGCAAAATGACGAGAGCACCGGCCCTGGAGTCAGTCAGGAGGACCTGAGTTCAAATGCAACCCCAGACACTTGACACACTTAGAAGCTGTGTGACCTTGGGCAAGACACTTAACCTCAATTGCCTCCAAAACAAAAAATCACTCTCCCTACCTAATGGAGCTGTTATGAGGAAAGCACTTTATAAGCTTTAAGATACTATATAAATGTGAATTTTCACAAACAGTAAAAACACCATATAAATACTGGCCCTTATGACGACTCAGTCGGACCATCTAGGTTCGCGAGCGTATACGCTTGGTCTGCACCTGGACCGGGAACTCTGTGGGTCGTGTCTTTTCTTTCCTTCTCCTTTGCAGCACCCACACTCACAGTAAATCCGGAGGGAATTCAGGAATGGCAGGGGTGAGGGTGACGGGTGCAGCGTGAATTCCTAGTCACTGGAAGACTAATCATCGCGACCATTTCCTGTCCCGAGGCAGAGCCAGGAAAAGGCAGCCCCGAAACGTGGGCCTGAAGTGTTGTTCATCGCCCAGAAATCTGACCGTTGAGCAGCAGCCAGGAAACTTTATGGGAGACAGTGAAAATGCCTCCTGCGAGTCTGGCCCTGCTAGTTAGTTCTGGCTCCGGCCTCACCCCTGCCGGCTGCTACTTAGATCAGAGCGAGGGGAAGGTGTCACTTTTGGAAAAAGACATCTCAGCATCTACCCCTGGCCAGAAAGTTAGTGTCATAGCAACCGGCCAAATAAAGAGGAAAAATTGGTTTTAATTTGGGGAAGGAGAGCTCAGGCCAAGCCCAGAACCGAGGGGTCCCAGAGGCAGCACTTGGCAGGGGGCAGGCGTCTCCATGGGCTTTTGGGGGTTCCCGTTTTCTTGAAGACACCGGGGAAGGGAAAAGCAGCAACACCACCTTCTCCTCTGGGGGAAAACCTCCCAAAGCAGATGCCTGCTCTCTCCCCTGGAAAACAGGGAAAGTGCCTGATTAGGGAAGGAGCTTGTGGGGAGCCTTCAGCCGCCAGGGTATCGGTTCCCTGCTGTTTTCATCTTAAACCAGTCGTAACAATCCTTCAGGGTGGAGAGAGATTTTACTGGCAGGAAAAGAAACCCCAGGAAGCCAGCATTTGTTTCTTCTCTTTCTCTCTGTTTTTCTTTCCTTCCTTCTTTCTTCTTCCTTCCTTTCCTTCTTTCTTTCTTCCTTTTTCTTTTTTCTTTCTTCTTTTTTCTTCCTTCCTTTCTTTTTCTTTCCTCCTTTCTTTTCTTCTCCTTCTTTCTCTCCTTCCTTCCTTTCTTTCTCTTTTTATTTCTTTCTCTTCCTTCCTTCCTCTTTTTCTTTCCTCCTTTCTTTTCTTCTCTTCCTTTTTTCCTTCCTTCCTTTCTTTCTCTCTCTCTCTCTCTCTCTTTCTTTCTTTCTTTCCCTTCTCTGTCCCTGTCTCTCTGTATCTCTGTCTGTGTCTCTGTCTGTCTCTGTCTCTGTCTACTTCTGTCTCTGTATCACATTCTCAAATAATGATTTATGTTTTGTTGTTAATTCAAGGTGGGTGGCTGAAAGAATCCCACTGAACACACTGAAAATCAGTAAAGTGCACTGGCCCAGCCTCATGACACAGAATTAAAATTGCACATTGTGGTCCTATTACTTCCACAACTAACTGGAAAACAAACATAAAATGGAAAGAATATTGTTCCTTGCAGTACTTTAGTGGGCCTGTGTAAGTAGATGTGCCAAGTGTGCAGAAAGAAAGTCTCTGCCCAAAGAGGCATGCATTTTGCATGTTTGTTACCAGTTCTTTGCTAGGAATTTTTACATACGTACACACGTACAATATATAATCTTTCTTGCTTTTTACTTCCTTGTGGGATTATAGCCAGCAGTAGGATTGCCAGATTAAAAGCATTAATAATGATAGCTAACATTACAGAGCACCTACTAAGCACCGGGCACTGCGCTAAGCACTTTACCGTCTTAATCTCATTTGATCCTCACAACAGCCCCGCGAGGTGGGTGATGCGATCCTCCCCATTTTATCCCTGGTCTGGGAATAAAGCAGAGGGGGATACCTCATCCTTTCCTACGGACTCTTTATGAAACCTTGTGTGATCCACTACCTCATCGGGCAGAGGTTTCCAAAAACATTGGCAGTGACAGCTGGGAAATGTAAAGAACATGTGCATTGATTTGACTCCAACCTTCCTACTTTTTTTAAAAAAGTTCTATTGCTATCTCTTGTGTTTATCTCACACTCATTTCCATATGCTGCTCTCTCACTGCAGAATCAACCCTCCCTCACAGCAAAGCAAGACTGAAATAGCGAGAGCGTGAAAACCTTTAACAGTGTCTGCCCCATTCTGCCTCCTTTTGTATTCATCCCTCTGCTAAAACATGCGTTGTTCTTTGAAAATACTATGGGTTGTTTGGTTTTTTTTAGCAAATCAGAGCCCCTTTCCAATTTTAGTGATTTTTTTCATCTGTGTTGTTGTAGTCATTGTGTTCTTTGTGCTGGTTCTGCTCATTCCAGTCTGCACCAGGACATACTGATTTTTCCATGCTTCTCTGGATTCCTCACATTTGCCATTTCTTATGACAGATGGTATTCCCCAGCTCCCCATTTGATGGTATGTATTTTGTTTCCAGTTCTTTGTTATGAATCTGCTAATCTACCTATCTATTAATCCATCCACCTATCCATCTATCCATCCATCCATCTATCTATCCATCCATCCATCCATCCATCCATCCGTCTGTCTGTCTATCTATTCATCTATCTATCTATCATCTATCTATCTATCCTATCATCTATCTATCTATCCTATCATCTATCTATCTATCTATCCATCCATCCATCCATCCATCCATCTATCATCTATCTATCTATCTCTCCATCCATCTGTCTATCTATCTATCTCTCCATCTATCTACCTATCTATCCATCCATCCATCCATCCATCCATACATCTATCTGTCTGTCTGCCTGTCTGTCTAGCTATTCATCTATCATCTATCATCTATCTATCTATCCTATCATCTATCTATCTATCTATCCTATCATCTATCTATCTATCTCTCCATCCATCTATCTATCTTTCTATCTATCTATCTATCTCTCCATCCATCTGTCTATCTATCTCTCCATCTATCT
>CM053589.1:5974838-5993230 GCA_028646515.1 Pseudochirops corinnae | reverse complement strand
ATCTATCTCCATCCATCTGTCTGTCTATGTATCTATCTCTCCATCTATCTATCTATCTCTCCATCCATCTATCCATCTATCTATCTATCTATCTATCTATCTATCTATCTATCTATCATCTATCTATGTATCTATCTCCCCATCCATCCATTCAGCTAGCTAGCTAGCTAATCTTTCTGACTTTTTTTTTTTTTACTTCTTTGGAGGTCTATAACCAGTAAAAGGATTATTAGATTAAAAGGTATTAAGAATTAATAATGATTGCTAGAGATTTATGTGATGCTTACTATGTGCCAGGCATTGTGCTGAGCAGTTTACAATTATTATCTTATTTGAGCCTCACAACAACCCTGGGAGGTGGGCGCTATTATTGTTCCTATTTTACAGAGGAGGAAACTGAGGCAGACAGAGGTTAAGGGACTAATCACTTTTATCACATAATTTCAAATTGCTTTACAGAATGGTTGGGCCAATTCAGAGCTGCCCCAACAATGTGCCTATCCTGACAACAATGAGTTTTTGGGGTCGTCTTTCAAAATTTGCATGAAGTAAGGGTAATTTCAATTTGCATTTCTCATTTATTGGTGACTTGGAGCATGTTTTCATATGGTTGGCAATACTTTGCAATTCTTTTGAAAACTGTTTGTTTAAATCCTTTGACCAATGACTCAAGATATTTCCAGGAAAACTCCCAGAATGATCCTGGTCTAAGTACAAAAGCCACAATTGTGGGAAAGGTCATGAATTTGTAACCACTGGCTAAACTGGCTCATATACTCATAAAATCATAAGATTGAAGATTTAAAGCTAGAAGGGACAGTAGAAGCCATTGAGTCCAGCTACCTCATTTTACAGATAAAGAAACTGAGGCCAGAAAGGTACATCACTTGCCCAGAGTCATACAACCGTTAAGTGTCTACAGCAGGGTCTCAACCTAGGTCTTCCTGACTCAGCGTCTGATTCCCTACCCACTATGCAACACTGCCTCTCAGATCAGCTTTTCCATTCCCAGCATTGCTGTGTCTGAACAAGCATTTCCTAAGGTCTCTCCCAGTGCTAACATTTGGTGATTCCATGATGCTGTGTCAGGAAGTGATAATGACACTTTAATAAGATGAAGTAACTGTAGGCCTGACCAAATAAAATACAGAAGGAATCAGTGCTGAAGCCATATAATAAAAAAGGCGTTGCAGGATTAATCTGCGAGCTGTCTAAAGAAAGGGAAAGACTCCTCCCAAATGAACCACAACCCACATGAGTGTTTTTCCATTTCTATCTTTATGAGAAATCTAGAAAGCTAGCCTCAAAGCCAGGAAAACCTGGGTTCAAATCCTACCACTGACTGTCTCTGTATTTGTGTGTACATATGTGAGTCTATGTATGTACATTTGTTTATGTATACACACACATATACATATAGATCATTGTGTGTGTGTGTGTGTATGTAATACTGACCATATTTCCCCCAGGCAAATCACTCAACCCCTCAGGTCTAGGCAACACTATAAAACCAAACAGCAGAGAAGGTCCAAGCTGAACTGATAAAGAGAATTTCCTCGCCCAAGATTTCCCTGGACCAACACAATCACAAGTGTAGCCCCTATTCCTGATGTTCACACACAAATTGAAAGTAAAAACATCTTCATTTGTTGAAGTTTTACAAGCTACTCAGTTATTATTCTATTTCAGCATTTCTGCCCAGGAGAATGCCCTTAAGCAGACTTCCAAACAATCAACTGACAGGTACTATTACATACCTACTATGTGCCAAGCACAAGGTGCCCAGATACTGTGGAGACAAGCTCAAAGAATGAAAAAAAAATCACTAGTCTCAAGAATCTTATATGGGAAAGACACAAATACATATCAAAGACTATCTGTAGCCTAAATACAAAGTTGATAAATACATGCATGCAGAGTACCTAAATACAAGGTAATTTGGGTAAGAGAGCACTGTCAATTAGGGCTATCGGGAAAGGCTTCCTATAAAGCAGAGGTTCTCAACCTGTGGGTCGTGACCCCTTGGGGGGGTCGCATGACCCTTTCATAGGGGTCACAGGGGTCACCTAAGACCGTCGGAAAACACATATTTCCGATGGTCTTAGAAACCGAGACCCCGCTTCGCTATCTGTCTCCAGGCAAGTCCGCCTGCCCACATACAAGTATTAAAGGGTCATGGCATTAGGAAGGTTGAGAATCACTGAGCTGATCTTAAAAGAAAGGACTCTGTTAGGTGGTGGAAAGGAGCGAGTGCATTCTAGGCATATGGACAGCCAATGCAAAAGCAAAGAGAGGGAAGATGGAGTGTTTTGTGTGAAGAATTACCGTCCCAGCCCACACCTGGCAGGTCACGTCACGACTATGACTGCTACACTTCCCCACACACAGTTCTAGGGATAACCCTAAGAGACAATGGGGTTCTTTTAATTCTATCAGCTGAATATCTCATTCTTGTCTGTGTCATGTACAAATAGCAATCCCTGAAGACCACTTCCCAATATAATTACAATTTCAATATTGTACATTGATCAGCCATATTAATTATCCTCACAAAGGGCTATTTATTGAGTAGCTATAATAAGACTAGAAGGACTAACATCCCCCTGAATTGGGTCACGCTCTCTTTTCTATGGGCAGCTAGGTGGTGTAATGGATAGACCATTGGGCTTGGAATTAGGAAGACTCATCTTCATGAGTTCAAATTCCGCCTCAGGCATTTACTAAATATGTGACCCTGGGCAAGTCACTTAACCCTATTTGCCTCAGTTTCCTTATCTGTAAAATGAGCTGGAGAAGGAAATGGCAAAGCACTCCAGTATCTGCCAAGAAAAGCCCAAATGGGGTCACAAAGAGTTGGACATGACTGAAAGAACTCAACAAGAAACAACTCTCTTTTATACCTCAGGCCATGGGAAGAATAGGCTCATACATAAAGTGTGAATATATGAGTTCACTTCTGGGTATGGCATGGGCACTGCACCAGTCATTCCGGCTACAGGGTTAATTGATCACTGCGTTGGGTCATGCATATCATATTCCTCTCAGGACTGTGATGACTCACTAGGCTTGGTGGCTGACATTATGGCAGTCCCTATCACGGGCTGCTATCACTTCTAGTGGCTCTCCTCACCTTTCCAACTTTTGTTCCTTCACCTAAGAGCAGAAAGTAGAGAAACACAACTGGAAAACAGCAGAGAAGAGGGAGATCTCTTTGGCTGTTAATGCCTTTTCTGTAAATACTCAGTTCCACTTTAGCAGCCAATCTAAAGGCTTTTCTTCACCATTCAGTAAACAGACAGGAAACAATCACAGAAGAATTGTGCTCTGAGTAAGGGAGAAGGGTCTCTTCCTTACCCTACTATAACAGTAAGGGAATTTGAAGATCTTCCCTGCCCCTTAATAAGTGTAAGTGAATTTGAAGACTAATTTGAAAATATACTCTGCCCCCTAATAGACTGAATGTGGTCACATCAAACCTGTGGTGGGAGGAGTTTGCTGAAGGATAGCGCAGAGCCCAACAGGAGAAGTTTGTTTAGGGGAGGCTTGTTTTTCAGGAAAGCCCACACCTTGTTACCTTGTAATTAGGCAGTGGGTCATCAGGGTTGTGATGTTCTCTGACCCTGGAGAAGGCTATATATACCTCTGAGGTAAGGTTTTGCTTTGGGGCTCACTTTGGGAAGAGCTATGTGATTTGGCCAGGTGGTACTCTGGGCAACTGTTGAGCCCCCCAGCTTTGAAAACACAGATGTTTGTACTTTTCTCTTTAGTAACTATGTATGTATATAACGGTCAGACATCTAGAAGCCTTGTCTGTTGAACTGTGTTATTTTCTCTGTCTGTATTTTTTGTCTGCTTGTAACTTCTGTTTGTATTCTCTGAAGTTCAGGGTGCTGACTTTTTCCCCTGAACTAGGTAAATGACATATGTTTGCTTAAACTAAGATTGTTAACCCTTTTGAGCTGCTTTCCTTTAAAAAAGCAGATCTAATAACCTGTGCTAGCAGCCATCTTGAGTATGCTAGGGTGCTCGCTGCCACACCTACCCAGTATCCTGTACTTCCAGAAGGCTGTTTCCATGACTCACTGGGCAGGCTCAACAAGGCCAGTTTGGTAGGATTGCAGAGTACAGCAAGGACAGAATAATGTCCAATGAAGATGTAAAAGGTTGAAGCCATGCTGAGTAGGGCTTTAGAAGCTAAACAGAAGAGTTATCTTTTATACTAGACGCAGAAGAAAGCTGATGGAGTTGGTTGAGTAAGAGGGTCATTTCTATACTTGGGGAAAATTAAGTTGGCAGCAGCATGTGAAAGGGATTGGAATGGTAAGGGACTTGAAGTTGTTCTATTAGGTTGTTGTTTGTCCTTGATTTTTGAAGCAAACCAATGATACCACAGGGTGATGACTTATACAGTGAATTGGATTAAAGTGAGGCAGTGGCACAAAGCCTCACTCTCTTCCTGAGTCATCGTAGTCCAGTGGCAGGACAAAAATCAAGATGATTGGGAAAACGCAGGATGCAGTGGATGGCCTTGGCATCTTGGATGTCTGACCAAGCTCTAAGCACTCCATGGCACCTGCCATAGCTGTCTTCATGAATAAATTGTTCTCATTGCCCATTCCTCTAAAAGGTGGGGGAGACAGCCCCCTAATTGTCACCTTCAACTGATTTAGCCCCTTTGCTAAGACCATTTACCAAGTTATGGCCACTGCACATGCGATGGCTTCTGGGAACCACAGGTGAGAACTGGGCAAATCAGGTGGATACAAAGGGTAGAGGAGCAACCCTGAAAAGGGCTTAGCAAGCCCTCACACCAGAAGTGCAGGCTCCTTGAATACCCCATATGTCCCATACATTAGGTAATGAAGGCTTGAACTAAGATGGCTGTTTTGTGAATAGAAAGAACAGGTTATATGGAAGAAATGAAAATATAAGAAGAGAAAATATAGGCTTTCCCAATTAAAAAAAATATGTTCAAACTAGAGGCAGAAGGTTATAATAGAGAGGAGAATGAAAGCAAAGTCAGAAAGACCTGGATTCAAATTCTACTGTGACACATATTGCCTGACACATAACCTGTTACTTAAACTCTCAGTGCTCTGACAACTTTAAATCTATAAGTGGCAGAAAAGGTACTGGCCAGCACTGGGGATGGGGCGGGGTATTTCTTCTCTGTAAAGTGGTCTTCCCTTCACCAATGAAATCAGGATCTAGTCCCTAGAAATGGCAAGATTTGGCAACTAATTTTACATATCTGGACTTTATAGAAAAAAAAGGGACGGGAAAGTGATAAAGTTAACCAAAGGATCTCCTTTTCCATCCCAGACCAAGCCATCTCATTATCAAGGTTTATTCTCATTTCAATCTCAAATGCAACAGTCTTGTTTTAAGTCAGACAGGGAAGAGAATGACTATCAATGAGCACTTGTGTTGCTGAACAAAATAGGGTTAATTGTAATGAACCAATGTCCTTCTACTTGGAATATGTTTTCCACGGAAGGAATAAGTCAGCAAGTCAGTTGATCTCCTTCTTTCCATCATGACCAAAGGAAAGTGATGCCTTCAGCATTATTTCCTCTGATTCTGCTGTGTTGTAACACTTCATTCTAAGAACAAGGTGAAAGATCAGAGAATAAAAATAGAAATGCCACTTTTGCAACTGGATCTTGTGAGCGTCGAAGGGGAAAGAGTGCATCAAGGTTTTGGGTTCTATTAGCTCCCAGATCTTCTTACTACATTTATGACCAGGAGCCTAGAATTTTAATTCACTGCGCCTCAGTGTCCTCATATGCAAAATGAGGAGGTTGAACTGGATAATCTCGTCAGCCCTAAATTCTGTTATTCTCAATCTTAGTGTATCACCCTTTTTCTTTTTTCAAAAAGACTTGTTCAATATTTTATTTTTCCTAATTACATGAAAAAACAGTTTTAACATTCTTTTTTTATTTTGAGTCCAGATTCTCTCTCTGCCTCTCTCATTGAGAAGGCAAGCAATTTGACATGTGTCATCACACAAAACCCATTTCCTTCTTGGTCATTCTGTGAAAGAAAATAGAAATAAAAAAAAACCTCAGGAAAAATAAAAAAAAATTAAAGAAAAAGTATCTTTGATCTGAATTCAGATTTTACCAGTTCTTTCTCTGGAGTTGGATAACACCTTTCATCATAAGTCCTACAGATGGGTCTTGAATCATTATATGGCTGAGAATAACTAAGTTATTCATCATAGATCATCATACAATATTGCTGTTACTATGTACTCCTGGTTATGCTTGTTTCATTCTGCATTAGTTCATGTAAGTCTTTTCATGTTTTTCTTAGAGCATCCTGCTCACCATTTCTTAAAGCACAATATATGTATTGTGTATGGAATGTATTTCATCACAATCATATACAACAACTTGTTCAGTCATTTCCCCATTTCCAATTATTTGCCACTACTAAAAGAGCGGCTATAAATATTTCAGTTCATGTGGGTCCTTTTCCTTTGTGATTTTTCAAAATCTCTTTTGGGACACAGACCTAGTAGTGGTATTGCTTGGTCAAAGGGTATGCATGATTTCATAGCTCTTCGGGTTTAGTTCCAATCACTCTCCAGAATGGATGAATCAGTATACAATTTCACTAAAAGTACATTATTGTTTTAATTTTCCCACATACAGGGGGCAGGGTCAAGATGGCAGTGTAGAAGCAGGAGAACTCCACGAGCTCCCCCTATAACCACCTCAAATACCTACAAAATATGACTCTAAACAAATTTTAGAGCTCCAGAACCCACAAAAATGACAGAGAGAAACAAAGCTCCCACTGAAGGTAGCCCAGCAGGCAGATGGAAAGGATTCATCACAGCCCATTGGGAGCAGAGCCCAGCCCCATGCAGTTTTAGCCCCAGGCCGTCCAGGAGAAACAGAGACTGGAGCTTTCAGGAGAGCAGATAATGAGCAGCTGTGGTGGTTTCCAGAATTACCAACCCACAAGAGCCAAGGACAAAGGGAGAGGTTAGTGGAACTTGACTAAATTTGGGGGAGAGGGTCCAGCCAACTTCCTCCAGAACTAGAAGCAGTCTGAAGTGGTGGCCTTGACCTGCCTGGATCAGGATCATGGTCTTGGGTGGTGGTACTGAGGCGCATTTTCAGTGAGCCCAAGCTGGTGGGGGCTCCAGAGATGGCAGCCTCCTAGTAGCTCCAGCAGCTGTGAAAACCCCAGTGATTTGGGACAGAGCTCTTCCCTCTGAAAGCAGAGCTCTACTGAGCCCAAAAGTCAAGTAACTGACTGGCAACATGAGCAGGCAAAGGAAGCACAGCAATCCAACTTTAGATTCCTTTTTTGGGGACAAAAAGGATCAAAGCATGGAACAGGAGGAAGACAACACAGTCAAAACTCCTGCACCAAAAATCTTCCAAGAAAAATATGAACTGGTTACAGGCCATAGAGGAGCTTAAGAAGGATTTTGAAAACGAAATAAGAAAAGTGGAGGAAAAATTGGGAAGAGAAATGAGAATGATGCAAGAAAATCATGAAAAGAGAGTCAACAACCTGACTGAAGAAAATAACACCTTAAAAAATAGATCGACTCAAATGGGAAAAGAGGCCCAAAAAGCCAATGAGGAGAAGAATTCCCTGAGAATTAGAGGGGAGCAAATGGAAGCTAATGACTATGAGACATCAAGATACTATTAAACAGACCCAAACAAATGAAAAAATAGAAGGCAGTGTGAAACATCTCATTGAAAAAAACCACTGACCTAGAAAATAGATCCAGGAGAGACAATTTAAAAATTGTTGGATTACCTGAAAGCCATGATCAAAAAAAGAACCTAGAAAGCATCCCTCATGAAATTCTCAAGGAAAATTGCCCAGATATTTTAGAATCAGAGGGCAAAATAGAAATTGAAAGAATTCACTGATTACCTCTTGAAAAAGATCCCAAAAAGAAAACTCCCAGGAATGTTATAGCCAGGTTCCAGATTTCTCAGACCAGGAGAAAATATTACAAGCAGCCAAGAAGAAACAATTTGAATACTGTGTAAATACAATCAGGATAACACAGGATCTATCAGCTTCTACATTAAGGAATCAAAGGGCCTGGAATATGATATTCTGGAGATCAAAGGAGCTAGGATTAAAACCAAGAAGTACCTACCCAGCAAAATTGAGTATAATGTTCCAGGGGAAAATATGATCATTCAATGGCGTGGAGGACTTTCAAGCATTCTTGAGGAAAAAACCAGAATGGAATAGAAAATTTGACATTCAAACACAAGAAGCATGAGAAGGTAAATATGGAAAAGAAATCACAAGGAACTGATCAAAATTGAACTATTTACATGCCTACATGGAAAAATGAGAATTGTAATTTATGAAACTTTTCCCAGTATGAGGATAGGTGAAGGGAATACAAATGTGTATGTACATATGCACACATACTCATATGTCTATATTAGAAGGTATATATGTGTATGAATACATATCTGAGTGTGTGTATATATGTGTACATAGACAGAGGGCACAGGATCAGTTGAATAGGAAGGGATATTTTAAAAGGTTGTGAGGTTCAGAAAATACGTGCAAGATTACAAGCAGTTGTGTCATGGCACAGGAAAGTGTTTGAGGCCAAGGAAATCAGTTGGGTCACATGGAGGTCAGAGCATATTGCACTGTCCCTGGCCAGGGGATACTGCATTGCTCAAGATTCTCTTGCATGGGGTTACCTGCTCTTCCTGATTGGCATCTCCACACCCTGGGGCCTTCATACCCTTGTAATTGCACTCCCCCTCTCACAATTGTGTTCAGCTGGGCTCTGTCACATGTGGTAGGTGGATCTGGGGGCTATATAAGATCTAAACCTTGGAGATATCTTTGAAGCCTGCCCTAGGATATGGCTTTAAGGCTTCCCCATAGAGAGACCTTAATAAACCTTTTCTGTTTGGACCTCAGAGCTGTAACTCTTGTGTTCTAAAAGGTACACTAGCATCAATTAGTTGGGTGAGTAACTGGTTGCCCCTGCTGACAAGTTATGGCACTCTGAAAGAGAACCCTGACAAAAGGTGAAATTGAGAGGTGGGAGAAGAATAGAATGAGAGGAGACAGGGAGAGACAGAATGGGGTTAATCACCTCATATAGAAGAGGCAAAAGATAATTGTTTCAATGGAGCAGAAGAACAGGAAGGCAAAAGGGAATGGGTCAACCTTACTCTCATTGAATTTGGCTTAGGGAGGGACTGACATACACTCTAAATTGGGTATCTTGCCTTTTAGGAGAGTAGGGGGAGGGGATGAGAGGGGGGATGATGGAGGGGAGGGTAGGTTGGGGGGAAGGTTGCTAGAAGCACACATTTCTGTAAAAGGACAGGGACAAAGTAGAGAATAGAACAAGGGGAGGGAGTGATAGAAAGGGGAGAAATATCCTCAGTGTTACACAATATGTCCATTGTGGAGATGTTCCGCGTAACTACACATGTACAGCCTGTATTGAATTTCTTGTCTTTCCAGTGGGGGTGGGTGACAAGGGAGGAAGGGAAAGAATCTAGAATTTAAAGTTCTAAAATCAAATGTTAAATATATATATACATATATTATTATTATTATTATTATTATTTACATGCAACTGGGAAATAAGATATACAGGCCCTGGGATAGAGAGATCCATCTTGCCCTACCAGAAAGTCAGAGGGATGATGGGGGAGGATATAGGAGAGAGCAGACTGGGGGAGGGGGCATACAGTGGGATCACTATTTTGGGGTGTGGTTGGGCAAAGACAGGGAGAAAATTCCTGACTCAAAATCTTGTGGAAATCAAGGATGTAAATTAAAAATAAACAAAAGTTAATTTACAAAAAAATAATTTTCCTGCACACCCTTCAGTATTCGCCATTTTCCTTTTCTGTCATATGGGCCGATCTGACAGGCGTGAGGCAGTAACTCAGAGTTGTTTTAATGCACATTTCTCTCGTGAATAGTGATTTAGAGCCTTTTTTATGTAACTGTAGATAGTTTTGATTACTTTGTCTGAAAACTGTGTGTTTATGTCCTTCGACTATTTCTCAATTGAGGAATGGCTCTTATTTCTAGAAATTTTATTCATTTTCTATGTTTAAGAAATGAAATCTTTATCAGAGAAATTCACTGTAAAAAATTCCTTTTCATAGTAATGATTACCAACTACGTGTTTTTCTTCATTCTATTTTCCTCTAATCTCTCTCTCCTTTTACCCTGTCCATGCTCAAAAGTGTTTTCCTTCTGACTTTTACTTCTCCCAAACTGCCCTCCCTTTTATGAGCTCCCTCCCTCCCCTATTTCCTTCCCTTCCTACTTTCCTCTTTGGTAAGATAGACTTGTACACCCAATTGAGCATATATGTTATTCCCTCTCTGAGCCACTGAATTCCACTGAAATTAAGGTTCATGCATCTCCCTCCCCACTTCCCCCATGTTCCCCTCCAGTGTAAAATCTCTTTCAGGCATCTTTTGTGACAGATAATTTATCCTATTCTACCTCTCCCTTTCCCCTTCTCCCAGTTTATTCTTCTTTCTCATCCCTCAGTTTTATTTTTTTTAGATAATCCATACCCACATTTAACTCACACCTCTGCTTTCCATGTATACTCCCTCTGACTGCCCTAATAACGAGCAAGTTTTTAGGAGTCATAACTACCATTTTCCCATGTAGGGAATAGTGTAACCTTATGGAGTTCCTTATGATTTCCTCTTTCCTGTTTACCTTTTTATATTTGTTCTGCATCTTGTATTTGAAAGTCAAATTTTCTGTTCAGCTTTGGTCTTTTCATCAGGAATGCTTGAAAGTCCATTATTTCTTTGAATGTCGGCTTTTCCCCCGAAAGGATTATATTTACTTTGGCTGGGTAGGTGATTCTTGGTTGTAATCCTAGCTCTTTTGCCCTTCAGACTATATCCCATTTCAAGTGCTCTGATTCTTTAATGCAGAACCTGTTAAATCTCGTGTTATCTTGATTCGGGCTTCACAGTAGGAGAACCGTTTCTTTTTGGCTGGTTGCATTATTTTCTCCTTGATCTGGGAGGCCTGGAATTTGGCTATGACATTCCTGGGAGTTTGGGATCTCTTTCAGGAGGTGATAGGCATATTCTTTCCATTTCTGTTTTATGCTCTGGTTCTGGAATATCAGGGAAGTTTTCCTTGAAAACTTCTTGAAAGATGATGTCTAGACTTTTTTTTTGATCATGACTTTCAGGTAGTCCAATAATTCTTAAATTCTCTCTCCTGGATCTGTTCTCCAGGTCAGTTGTTTTTCCAATGAGATAGTTCACATTTTCTTCTATGTTTTTTATTCTTTTGGCTTTGTTATATTGTTTCTTGATTTCTCATAAAGTCATTAGCTTCCATTTGCTCCATTCTAATTTTAAAGGAATCATTTTCACCAGTGAGCTTTTGGACCTTTTTTTCATTTGGCCACTTCTGCTTTTTTGAGATATTCTTCTCCTCGTTGGCTTTTTGGACTTCTTTTACCATTTGACCTAGTCTGTTTTTTAAGGTGTTATTTTCTTCAGTATTTTTTACGTCTCCTTTAGCAGGCTGTTGATTCATTTTTCACAATTTTCTTATATCACTCTCATTTCTCTTCCCAGTTTTTCCTCTACCTCTCCTTACTTGATTTTCAAAATTCTTTTTGAACTCTTCCATGGCCTGAGACCAACTCACATTTTTCTTTGTGGCTTTGGATGCAGAAATTTTGACTTTGTTATTTTCTTCTGAGCTTGTATTTTGATCTTCCTTGTCACCATAATAACTTTCTATGGCGTAAGTAAGACTTTGCTGCATGTTTTAGCTATTCAAGTGCCTTTGGGCCTCACCTTTGATTATATCAAGTATTTGTTGGAAACAGTATACTTTTAGTAGGCCTAAGGGACTTCGGAGACCTTCCCTACCCTTAATAGACCTAATGTCATCACATGGAACCAGGGTGGGAGGAGTGTGCCGGATTAGCGGACAGGAAGGGCGGAACAGGAAGGAGCAGCAGAGAAAGGCTCAAGCATGTGCTGCGGCCAAGCCTAACTGAGAGGGAGACTGTTTGTGATAGCAGCACTCTGTTCTGTCCACGCTGATATCACTTTTTCGGAATGAGCCGTTCCATCTGTTGAAAGAGGACTTTACTGCTGATACGGAAGACTCCCTTCAGGTCCCTAAAGGGAGAGAAAGACTCTGAGGTGTAAAGGGAACCTTCTCCCAAGTTCTCACCAACTCCACTCCTTATAAATGGGTAACCACTGAGTAATCAATCAGTCTCTACCAAGAAGGAAAGTTCCCGCAAATGGGCTTTGAGCCACAGGTTACATCTGTATCCCGAGGGCTTAGCACAGTGCCTGGCTCATAGCTGGCACTTAACAAATGCTTGTTAACTGACCATCTGACTGACCTCTAACACTTTTTGTGTGTCACTCATTCTCAGTTACCTCATCTGCAAAATGAGAAGGTGTAGTGCCAATGCAATGTTTACAGCACTGACCATGACTATAAATATTCCTGCATGGTGCTTAATCACAAAATATAGCAGACTCTCCATATAAAAGACAGAAGTGATGCATTCATTCATACACCTGAAAACCAAATCCCCAAACTAGTAAGCTGATTCCATCATAGTAGCAAAGAAGTTAATAAACCATAACAACACAGAGATCCACAGCATCCTTTAACCTTCCCACAAACCAATATAAGATCAATATCTACTCACAAACCGGATTAACTCCTTGCCTGAGTGTGCTCTCCTCCCACTATCTCTCTGGCTCTGACTCCCAGCTTCCTGTGGGCCCCATGTGACTATATTCAGCATATTAGGGGGCAGAGTTTACTTTCAAAGTGGGGAAGGTCTTCAAATTCCCCTAGGCTTATTAAGGGGCAGGGAAGATCTTCAAATTCCTATTACCATTACAGGACGTTGGACCAGATGGCCTTTGAGGTCCCTTCCAGATTTATATCTATGATCCTATTATTCCTGTATACAATCTTACAATCTCTGGATCCTGCCACCACACTTTTGCATAAGTAAAACCCTCAGTCTGAAATATCCTCCCTCCTCAACTCCTCCTGTTTCAATACCTAGTTTCCTTCAAGGCTCATCTCACCTTGTTCTTTGAAGCTCTTTCTGATTCCCCTCATTTGTTACTATCTTCTCTCTTTTGAAATTATCTTCTATATACCTTCCTATATATTATTTTCTATATACTTTGCTGTGTTTATATTTTATTATACAAGTGAGATGTAAACTCTTTGAGGTCAGGAATTCTTTTGCCTTTGTATCCTCTGTGCCTTAGGAAAGCTCTTTGTAGGGGTGTGGAACCTGGGACCTTGAGGCCATATGTGACCTTCTAGGTCCTCGAGTGCAGCCTTTTAATTGAGTCCAAGATTTACAAAACAAATCCTTTTATTAAGGGGATTTGTTCTGTGAAGTTTAGATTCAGTCAAAGGGCTGCACTTGAAGACCTAGAGGGCCACATGTGCCAAGAGTTCCCCACTCCCATAGGCAACTAATCATTGTTGAATTAAATCATTCAACAAAGCATCCAATATGAAAATTAAAACCCTAAAATATCATCTTACCCTCATCAAATTGACAAAAATAAGAAAAGATGGGAAATCCAGTTTGGGGTGACTATGGGAAAACAGGCACACCAATAAGTTGGCAGAGTTTCTGATTCGTCTAACTATTCTGCAAAGGAATTTGACCAAAAACTACGGATATTCTCAAAAGAACAACTACAAATGATTAACAACCATGTGAAAGAGTGCTCTAAATCCATAACAATTGGAGAGATTCAAAGCAAAATGACTCTTGAGATTTTATTTAAAACCCAATAAATTAGCGATGATGATAAAAGAAAGAGTAGAGATTGTGGAAAGACAGGAACACATGCACTGTTGATCAAGATGTAAACTGGTACAACCATTCTGGGAAACAATTTGAAAATATGCTAAAATAAATTATCGAAATATTGATATCCTTCGACCTAGAGACCCCACTGCTAGGCATATACCCCAAGGATGTCATAGACTGACAAAAAGTCCCATGCACACCAAAATAGTCCTGGTGTACTTTAATGGAGACAAAGAACTGGAGGAAAAAAGCAGATGCCTATCAACCCCGGGAACGACTAAACAAGCTGTGGTACTTATAAGCACGAAGAATTCGGAGAGTTATGGGAAGACTTATGACTACAACAATGTAAATTGAAAGTCCAATAAAAACCAAACTGAACACTATATAATTATAACGATCAAGTTTGGCCCCTGAGAATAGCTGAGAAAATATACTACCTTTGGTCAGACAGAAACGGAGGCTGAAAGCGTGGAGCACGGCCAATATTGCCAGATACAGTCAACGTGTTCGTTTTATTGAACTGATTCTCCCATTTGCCCCTTTTAAAGTCTGTTATTAGAGGAGGTTCACAGCACAAGCGAATTATATTCAGAAATGAATTTAATATAAAAACAGAAGGGATTAATAACAAAAATTAATGAGCATACCTGTTTTCTTTTGTTAAAAACAATAGTGATTGTTGGAAGAGCTGCAAATGGATGCTATTACCTTATAAAGCAAGTTGGAATTCCACAAGAAATGTTGCATAACTATTTTTAAGTTTATATCTCATGGACATTATTGACAAGGAGAATTTACTTATCTCTACCCAAATATCCATTATTCCTAATAGCAAAAAAAGGAAACAAATTATGCCCCCAAAGATTGAACAATAACTGAAAAACTGCATTATAAACATATAATGGGGGGCAGCTAGGTGGTGCAGTGAATAGAGCACCAGCCCTAGAATCAGAAGGATCTGAGTTCAAATCTGACCTCAGACACTTAACACAAAAACTAGCTGTGTGACCTTGGGCAAGTCACTTAACCCCGAGTGCCCTGCCTTCTCCTGCCCCCAAACCTCCCCCCAAAGAAAAAAAAGTCAGAGAAACCAGGCCAGATTCCTGCATTCTATCCACTGTGCCAGCTTGCTGGCCCCCAGCCTCACTCAAACTAAGCTTAATAGGAACCATAAACTTGTTTCTTCCAAGGCCAAAGATTTCTACGTAGTCTGCCTTTAGGATACAATAAACTGCTCATCCCATAGAAAAACAACATTAAAACTGTTTTTCACAGAATCACAGATTTGAAAGGGACATTGGCAGTAACCTAGACCAACCAATGCCTAACAGGAAACTTCATCATAAAACACCGCCTTTGTGGTCCAGTGGATAGAACACTGCAGTTGGAGTCAGGAAGACCTAATTCAAATCTAGCCTCAGATAATACCCGTGTGACCCTGGGCAAGTCACTTAACCTCTCCATCTGTAAAATGAGCTTTCATTAGATGATTATAAATTTCTCTTCCAGCACTGACATTCCTCAACAATCTGTTTCTCTTAGAATGTTTGCTGTATAAGAGGCTCGTTGTATGACAGGGCTTATTCAAGGCCACTTCTAAGGCTGTGATCTCTGACCACCAAGTTGGCTTTCTTGATAAGAGCCATCTTTTTTCCCCAGGAAAAAGCAAGAACGAAAGCAGTTTTGCACTGAGGTATGTATTCTCTAGTTGTTAACGTAGGGCATCTTTTAATGAGTTCCACCTGGTCTGGGGCTCAACAGCTCTCTAGGGATTACTAGCAGCTTTGTAATCAGCTCTAGTAACCTCCTCTGGCAAAACTCCAGGAATCTGGGACTGTTCCTAAAGTTTAGATTTCTCTCCCCATCTTGGCTCCAACCCTTAACGTAGACCCTGAAAATAAAAGCACCTAAGCCAGGGGTCCCCAACAGGTAGATGGGGAGGTCTACCGACAGATTCGCCAAATAGACTTGTGGTCAAGTCAAGTCAGCAAGTATTTATTAAGCACTATGTGCTAAGCACTGGGAATACAAAGACAAGAAGAAAGAATGGCAGCTGCTGCCCTATTCTGATAAAGAAAGAGCAAATAAACAGGAAGCCAGACGTTGGGGGAGTAAAGGAAAGATACCCAGGCAAGGCGTGGTAAAGAAACCCCAGTCAGGAGTAGAGCCAGAAAGAAAAGATCTGGCTGCTCAGGATACCTTCCTTAAAATGGGTTCTGGGAAGAGCCAACTGATCAGAAGAACCAAGCAGGAGTCGCAGGGGCAGAGGGAACTTCCAGAAGGAGGAGTCTGCAGGAGCAGAGGGAACTCTCGGAGTGAGAGAGTTCCTATAGCATGGAGGAAAAAAATCAAGGGATTCAAAAGTGGTCCCCAGAAAAGAATTTTTAAAAATGATGGTGTCACAACTTTCTCTCTAATTTCAAGGGATCCCGACAGGGAGCACAGCTATCCCTTCCATGTTACGACTTTCTCCATCGTGGTTTTGTTATATCATTGACATCAGAAATTAAATGGGAATGTTTGGGGAGTCTTGCTGAATCCACAGATGACATGTGAAGGCCTGCAGATGACACAGAGTCTATGACCAAAGCCTTAACCCAATTTTTACAATAAGGTATTGTAAACACCCAATAAAAGAAAAAGAAAAAAATTCAGACCTTCTCTGGTACAAAGCAAAGGCCAAAACATTGTTCACAGATTTCCCAGATCACAGGGCCCTAAAGCCCCCCTCATATGTAAAAGGAATAACTGTATAGAGCATCTAAAATAGTGGATAATCCCTCTGCTCATTAATACGTGAGACTTGGAGTCAGGAGGACCTAAATTTGAATCCTGCCTTTGACACTTACTGACTATGGGCAAGTCTTTGAGCCTCAGCTTCCCCATCTGTCAAGTGGGGATGATAGCTATAGTACCTACTTCTCAAGATTATCATGAAGTTTAAACGAAATCATGTACCTGAAGGTTTCAGCCAACTTTATGAAGCTAAACAAATGCCAATTGTTATTGCTGTCTATGTAGCTCTCTGGGATAGCTAGGTGAACAGAGCATTGTCCCTAGCATCAAGAGGACCTGAGTTCAAATTCAGCCTCCAACCCTTACTAGCTTTGTGACCTTGGGTAAGTTTGCCTCAGTTTCCTAATCTACAAAATAAGCTGGAGAAGGAAATGGCAAATCACTCCAGTATCTTTGTCAAGAAACCCCCAGATGGAGTCATGAAGAGTTGGACATCATGGAATAACAAAAATGCAGCTCCCTCCCATACTTCTAACGCCTGCTGAGAGAATCTGCAGTCTGAAGAGTTACCTTTGTACCTCAGGTCATGTAATAAATGGGTAACTCACATATCTGGACAGCTAGAGGTACCTTCCTCCCCTCTGAGGACATCATAATGTTCCCCTTAGGAATGATTTAGCTTCCCTCCTGGGATCCTTGTAGAGTCTCAAAGTTGCTTTTCCTCAGGGTATCTCGTTTGTCCTTAGATCAGGATGCACTTAATCAGCTGTTCTAAAAATCCTCCCAAGTTCACAAGGTCTTACTCTGGTCAAGGAAAGATTGCTCCCACCCCGATTTCACTCTGCCAAGTGATTCCTTGGTTGGAAGGTTTCTACCACTAAGCAGTTAGATGCTCAAAAGCTTGGGTTGTGAATTGATTTGCTATTTCATGCAAAACCCACAGGACATGAGCAAGTCTCCTAAACCAATTTTAACATACTTTCTATACAGTATCACTTCATTTCCTCTAATGGATTTCAAGAATTTTTTTTTAATTCTTCCAATTCATTTATTCATTTTTGGTTTTCAACATTCATTTCCACAAGATTTTGAGTTACAAATTTTTCTCCCTGTCTTTCCCCTACCCCCACTCCAAAATAGCCAGCCTACTGAATACCCCTTTCCGTAATCTGTTCTCTCTTATATCCTCCCCTATCCTCCCCCCCTTCCAATTTTCTAGTAAGACAAGATGGATTTCTATACCTAGTGCCTGTATATATTATTTCCCAGTTGCATGTAAAAAACAACAACAATTTTTTAAAATATACATTTGTTTTTACAACTTTGAGTTACAGATTTTTTTCCCTTCTTCCCTCCTCCCCCACCCCTGCTGGGAAGATAAACAATTCAATATAAGTTGTACGTGTATAGTTACACAAAACATTTCCATAGTAGGTATATTGTGAAAGACTGGCTATATTTCCCTCCATCCTATCCTGTGCCCCACTTATTCTATTTTCTCCTTTGACCCTGTCCCTTTTCAAAAGTGTTTGCTTGTAACTACTCTCTTCCCTAATCTGTCCTTTCTTCTGTCATCCTCCCTCTTATCCCCTTTCCCCCTATTTTGCTGTAGGGTAAGATACTCAATTGAGTGTGCATGTTATTCCTTCATTAAGCCAAATTCAATGAGAGTAAGATTGTCCCATTCCTGCTCTTCCCCTCCATTGTAACAGTTTTCTCTTGACTCTTTTATGTGAGATAATTTACCCTAGTCTATCTCTCCCTTTCTCCTCCCAATATATTCCTCTCTCACTTCTTAATTTTAATTTTT
>CM053589.1:5955197-5974338 GCA_028646515.1 Pseudochirops corinnae | reverse complement strand
CCTCATACTGAGAAAAGTCTTATAAGTTACAATTATTATACAATTATTGTTTTTCTGTATAGGAATGTAAAGAGTTCAACTTTAATAAGTTCCTTATGATTTCTTTTTCCTGTTTACCTTCCCTGTATTTGAAAGTCAAATTTTCTATTCAGCTCTGGTTTTTTCATCAAGAATGCTTGAAAATCCTCTATGTCATTGAATGACCATATTTTCCCCTGAAGCATTATATTCAGTTTTGTTGGGTAGGTGATTCTGGGTTTTAGTCCTAGCTCCTTTGACCTCCGGAATATCATATTCCAAGCCCTTTGATCCCTTGGTGTAGAAGCTGCTAGGTCTTGTGTTTTCTTGATTGTGTTTCCACAGTACTCAAATTGTTTCTTCCTGACTGCTTGCAGTATTTTCTCCTTGACCTGGGAACTCTGGAATTTGGCTGTAATATTCCTAGGAGTTTTCTTTTGGGGATCTTTTTCAAGAGGCAATCAGTGAATTCTTTCCATTTCTATTTTGCCCGCTGGTTCTAGAATACCAGGGCAATTTTGCTTGAGAATTTCTTGAAGGATGATTTCTAGGCTCTTTTCTTGATCATGGCTTTCAGGTAGTCTAATAATTTTAAAATTATCTCTCCTGGATCTACTTTCCAGGTCAGTGGTTTTTCCAATGAGATATTTCACATTGCCTTCTATTCTTTCATTTGTTTGGATCTGTTTTATAGTATCTTCATTTCTCATAAGGTCATTAGCTTCCATTTGCTCCAATCTAATTTTGAAGGAATTATTTTCTTCAGTGAGTTTTTGAAATTTCTTTTCCATCTGGCAAATTTGGCTTTTTAAAGCATTCTTCTCCTCATTGGCTTTTTGGGTCTCTTTTGCCATTTGAGTTAGTGTATTTTTTAAGGTGTTGTTTTCTTCAGTCAGGCTGTTGACTTGCTTTTCTTGATTTGCTTGCATCATTCTCTTTTCCCAATTTTTCCTCCACTTCTCTTACTTGGTTTTCAAAATCCTTCTTGAGCCCCTCCATGGCCTGTAAGCAGTTCATATTTTTCTTGGGAGTTTTTGATGCAGAAATTCTGACTATGTTGTCTTCCTCCCATTCCATGCTTTGATCTTTTTTGTCCCTGAAAAAGGAATCTATTGTAGGATTGCATTTCCTCTGCTGTTGCCAGTCAATTACTTCACTGTTGAACCCTTTGCCATGGTAGAACTCTGTTTCCAGAATGGAGAGAGCTTTGTTCCAAATCACCGGGGTTTTCACAGCTGCCGGAGCTATTAGGAGGGTGCCCTCTTTGAAGCCCCCATAGGCTGTGTTACCTGGCCACACACTCTAGGACCTCCACCCAAGGCTGTGATCCAGATCCAAGCAAGTTAAAGCAAGAGTGATTACCTTCTGAATGGTTGCTTGGTCCCACTACAATCTGCAGGCCTGGAGCTCCTGAGGCAGCCTCACAGCACAGCCACCACGCCTCTGCTGCTTTTTGCCCCAGGGGGCAGGGGCTGGACTATGCTCTTCCGTCCACCTCTGTTTCAACAGAGTTCCACACTGACCTTTTACTTTGTCTTCGGCATTTGTGAGTTGAGAAGTCTGGAAAGTACCACAGCTGCTGGTGCTTCACTCTCCTGAAGTCTGCTCTGGCTGCTGCTGGTTGGGGCTGCCCTGGGGCCAAAACTGCATGGCTCACATGGGGCTGGGTTCTGCTCCCAGTGTGCTGCACTAGCCCCTTCCTGCTGGCCTGCCAGGCTGCTTTCAGTGGGAGATTCATTTCTCTCTGTCACTTTATGGGTTCTGTAGCTCTAAAATTTGTTTAGAGTCATTTTTCACATGTATTGGAGGAGGTGGAATCCAGAGCCACAGGGAAGTCCTGTTTCTACCCCGCCATCTTGGCTCTGCCCAACAAGAACTTCAAAATTTGTGCCTGACCTGCAGTAGAACATTCTGAGCTCACGCTGGTCTGATCAGCCACAATTGGACCTGCTGTAACTTGACTCTAGCCAATGACTCTAGATGTCATTTTGGTCCTCTTCAAGAATAAAGGACAACAGCCAAATTAATCCAGGATTTTTTGCATCTCAGCTAAAGTTTTTTTTATTAGTATTATATTTTTAATCAACTGATTAATTCAATAGAAGTGTTCTCTTCTGGTTAAGAATCAGGGCTAAGTGAGGAGGGATGGTTGATTGACTGTTTAATTGGTTGCGATTAATCCACACCCACTCTTATTTACAACGGAGACCTATCACTCTTTGTGCCTAGGTCTTGGGCATATTGAGACTATTTATACATGGAACTTTCTTGTCATGGACCTACTATTTGACCAACAAAGCTATATAATCATTGTAGCATGCTCAGAGCTTACCGCTGCAAAATCGTTGCCAAGTGGGAAGAAGTGTGGTTAAAGAAGAGAAATGTGGGAGGCAGGAGGCCTGGATTCTATTGCTACTGACCCTCATTTTCCCTGCCTATAAATCATATGATAGTACTTCCTTCCTGCAAACCACAGTAGATCTGGAGGACAGGGATGAGAAAAGTCAGTAGTGTGAGACTTTCAGACGGTAGGATTACACAGATCAATCCAATGAGCACTTATTAAGCATTTACAGAGCAGAGAACACAGTTTAGGTGCTGTTGGAGAGAGAAGATGGTCTCCGCCTTTATGGAGTCTCTAATAGAGAGATAAGAAACATATACAGACAAGGACAATAAATTATAATCCATGATAGATGCATCAGGGAGGGGCACAACAGGCTAAGTGAAGCCTAAAAGGGAAGATTATTAGAACAATAGTGGATCAGGAAAGGAATCTTAGAGAGAATGGAAGTTAAATTTGACTTTAAGGGAGAAGCAAGAACTGAACAGGGGGAAAGGGAAAGTGAGGACATTTCCAGCAGGGATAGCAGCATGAGTGAAATCACTGAGGCAGAGAGCACAGAGTTGGTTTAGGGGAAGAGAATAGTCCAGTATGGCTAGACTGTAGAATGCTTTGAGGGGAATAATTTAGGATAAACCCAGAAAAGGTAGGAAAGGGGCCAAAATGCAAGACTTTGACTGCCAAGAAAAAGAATTTAACTTTATTTGTTAACCATTAGGGAGCCACTGAAGAATGTTGAGCAGAACAGTGACATGGCCAGAATTACGCATGAGGAAGAATATTCTGGCAACACAAGGTAGTATCAATCACAAAAGTGAGAGAGAAAAGAGGAAGACCTACTGAGAAACTATTTTAGTAAACCAGAAAAATAGTAATGAGGACTTAGACTAGGGTGGTAGCAATGGGAATAGAGAAGAAGAAATGCTCATAGAGGTGTTGAAGAGTTAGAATCAGTTGGATTAGGTAATTGAATATGTAGCATCCAAGTTTCACATGTGGGGACAACTAAAGCTACATCAGATTGAACATTCTTCATGGATTAGCAACCACTTAGAACCATTGTTTGCAAGCCCACACTAATGTGTTTCCATTCAACCAGAGAAAACATTAGTTCAAAGCAAAATGTATTGAATGAGATATCATAACAAATTTAAGCAATGAGAAAGCATCTCTCCCTCCACAGAGGGGTTTGTTTTCCCACCAGGTCCGATGCCAATGGAGAAGAAGTTACACACAGAGAACATCGGACCCTGGAACGTGTATGGAGGACTCCGCCTGTAGTAAAGACTGTATATGTCCAGGAAACACGAATGGCTGGGCAAACTTGCATTGTTAATGCCACACAGCCACTGATACACAGTTATGATATCATGAAATGTCATCAAATGTTCTAAACTGGACAATATACTGCATTTCTGTTGCTTTCTGCTGGCCTTTAACTGCAAGGTAACTTCTCTCCCACAGAGAAAGGGGTTTCCTAGCTCTTTCACATGTAACCCGACATCTGTTTTACCTCTTTTGGGGATGTGAACAGCCTCATTCACTTCATTAGTTGGAGAAACATTCGTTCTATATTCTGAACTGTTTTCTTTCAAACTGTTATCTATTACGGTCCTAAAGTTCCTTTTTACTGGAACCATGTGCATATTCCTGGATTGGAAACCATGGTTCCATCACATCATCCTGGGCAAGGATGCGGGATGGAGCTTTGTTGAGGGAGTTATTTTCAACACCATTGTTGTCATGCAAATCAGTTTCAGAACAAAAATTAAAAGGGCCCGTTGAAGCTGATGAAACTGGTGACAAGCACACTATCTTCCATCAAGACCAACATCGCTGTAATCCCTAAAGAAATGAGGCTTCAAAGAAAGGCAAGAGTCAAATATAATATTAAAGTGTCAAACATGAGAATTTAGGTGGTGACACTGTGCCACCTAGTTGCCCCCCAAAACTAGATAAATAGAAATGAAAGTGACTCTGAGTTTCCACCTCACATCCTACAAAAGGGAAAGTGGCAAATGGTAGAGAGGGTGTTGGAGGAGGGAGGAAGGTATTTTGATGCGCTGTTTGGTGCTCCAGGCAGCCTAAGCCCTTATTTCAGCCTGGGAGGAAGAAACTGGACCAGTGCCTTAAGAATTATTTGAACCATCCTGACATCTCTTTTCTACGCAACTTTGCTCCAATTTAGTGAATGAATGAATGAACAAAGGAATGGAACTTCTGCAGGTAGAAACTTGTGCTTATCCTAATGCTGTGGCCTAATTGCAGAATGGAGATGTTTATTCACAATGAAAAATAAGCAGTTGGGCAAGTCATTATCAACCCTAGGTTATTCCTTTACTCATATTTATTCGTATGTGAAGTGTACAAGAGAGTACCCACAGTGTAGATACCTCTGGGATAGACACCGTCAAGCGTACAATGAAACCTAGAGAAGGTCCTTGCCCTCCAGAAGCTGCAATGTCACTGGAGAGACAGGACAAGCACAAATGAAAGGTCATTCAAGTGACTGGTCAGTGCCTAAGTGCCAAAGGAATGAACCAGTCAGAATTCAAAGGACTGAGGTGGCTAGGTGACACAGTGAATAGAGCACCCGCCCTGGAGTCAGGAGGACCTGAGTTCAAATCCAGCCTCAGATACTTGACACACTTACTAGCTGTGTGACTTCAGACAAGTGACTTAACCCCAATTGCCTCCCCTCCCTCCTCCAAAAAATATTCAAAGGACCAATGTGAGCTGAAACTTGGGGAAAAGGAGGGTTGTTTGGAGGAATATGGGTTGGGTCTTATGGAACTGGTAGTATTTAGGTAAGCCAAAAAAAAGGAGGGGAGGATTGCCCATTGCAGAAAATCCTGGTGACCCCACACAATGGCCCCAAAGTAGGTTAAGGCCCTGAGCTATGTTGGTCCTTCAGGTTGAACCATCCTGACATGTCCTTTCCATGCATATTTGATCCAATTTAATGAATGAATGAATGAAACTTCTGTAGACAGATACTTAAATGCTTATCCTAATGCTGTGGCCTAATCGCTGTTTCACTGACTTCATCCCACCTTCCCCTAGTCTGCCAGCTGCAGGCAGCCACAATGCCCTCCCCTCTTCTTTCCTTCCTATGAATTCCTAATGCTCTTGCCCAAAACCCCAGTGATTTGCTCTACTGACATGTGGTGCTCTAATTCCAACCCAGGTCCCAGAAAGGCAGATCCACAATCCAGTATGATTACCCACCACACTTAACTTCCCGTTCAACCTATAAATCTAGTGCCTGGAATTACATCATGCCAGAAAACTGAAATCTAACTCAGATGGTTAAGGCATTAAAGGCAGTGAGTGTTGGAAAGACTCAACAATGCAAAACTTCCTAAAATGAACCATCTTGACCTCCCCTATGCTGACAATGCGTGTGTGACATCATGTGTAAATGAGCCTTAAATGTGAACCAGGTGCAGAAAGCTGCCTGGCGTCTCCTGGCTGCTGTGTAAACGATGAGCATGCACAGGGGTATTCGGAGGCAGGGAAAAGCAGGGAAATGAAAGGCCAGTACGAACAGAGCCCAAGCAGCGACAAATACAGGACCCAGCAGCTGCAGAGACCAACATTCAAATCACGCCCACCCTGCTTGGCTCAGGTCGAGGTCCCGGTAAAACATGTTTCCGGATGGTTGGAGTTCCCAGGGAATTTGGCTGGCAACTGACATCCACAATCGCTCTTCAGTGCAAATCAAAGGCCTGAGGTTTGCTTCAGAGATGTTGCTACAGGAAGCTTGGCTTTGATTTGCATCAGTGAGGTGGGGCTCCCAGCCTCCCCTCTCATGGGGTAATGTTCGTCAGAGCTCAGGACAGCTTGTTGCCCAGCACACGGTGCATGATGGTGAAGGTGAAAAATCTGGAAGTACATCCCACACAGCGCTCAATTCTCAAAGCGGCTCTCCCCTTTGGGTCAGGGCCCTTGAGGTGGACCAGAACCAAGCCCTTTAACTGTTTGTCAGAGGAATGAGCCCATCTCTCATCAGACCTTTCTATGTTACAACCATCACTTGGCTGGACTTTTCCCTTTGTCAGGATCTGCTCCCCAAATCACCTGGCATGTGAAACTCTGAAGGGTAGTGGGAGGCTTTGGGACAATGGCAAGGCCAGGCCACATGCATTCAGTAAGCACCTGCTGAGTACTGTGCTTTATGAGCAAAGCAGAATTGCAGTAGCTCAAAAGGAATACGAGATGCCACATTTAGAGACATCTCCCTCCCTAATGGACATAGGGACTATTGTGCCCCACCAGTGGTAGAGCCTTGAGAGGTCAGACCGGTCTGATCAGCTATACTGACACTCTGTGCCTTCACCCACCAGTGACTTGATGTCACTTTGGTCCTCTGAGCCATGCACTGTGACATGCTCTGGGGACACAGATTCCAGCAAAGAGAGAGTCCCTGACCCTAAGGAGCTTATGTTCTAAACAACATATGAAGAGAAGCTGAAAATCAGAGGAGGTTGCAGTGTTTTAAATATCCTGACTAGGGGCGTAGTGTTGAAGTCTGGAAACTCAGAAGCACATCTAGGGTGAGAATGAAGGTTGGCTAGTCTGGACCCATCCCCCAAAGGGAGGCCCTGGCAGGAACTCATCAATGGGAAAGGAAAAGGAGGTGGCAGAGCAGAGGGATGTTCCAGGCTGAGAGAAGACCCCAGAGGAAGAGGGAGATTCCAGGGTAAGACTGCAGCTGGAGCCTTGTGCTCGAGTGCACACAGTCAGAAGTCTAGCTGGGAGGGGAATGAATGAGGGTGGATGGGAATACTTGTTGAATGATGGCTTGTAGCTCTTGATTTTTTGGTGGAGAGGCAAAAGAAAAGAAAAAGCAAAGAAGGAAAAGAGATTATTTTGGTTGACCTTGGTGTAGTGTATTGGACAGAGTGCTACATTTGGAGTCTGGGAGATGGGTTCAAATCCCACCTCTGACACTTACTGACTCTTAATGAATATGGACAAATCTTTCTTTGAGCTTCAGTTTTCCAATCTGCAAAATGGGAATGATAACAACTGAGGCCCCTAACTCAAGAGGACACTGAGCAGCTCCAATGAAGTAACATATATGTAAAGTACTTGGCATATTTCAAAACGACAAAATGAATTTATCTGCTTCCTAGGATTTTTCCTTAGATCTGAATTCCAGTTCATTTATAGCTTTCCCAGGAACCTCATCAGATCCTCTGCAGAAGGTAAAAATACTTTTGCAAGTCATCTGACTGGCACTGTCCAAGGAACTCGTTAGCTTGGCTCTCCAATGACAAGAAAATTTTCTCCCTGTAAACCAGTGTTCAAATGCTCAAACTCATTGAACTGGGGATTAACTACAAGGTAACCCCTAGGTTTCTTAGGATGTCTATTCTCTAATTTGTGCTCAGAAGGAATAGAGAAGTATGAGAGAGACTCTGCCTTCTGCTGCTAGTCAGAAGTCCAAGGGAAAAGAACCTTGATGAAAGAGAGTTGAGACCTTTCACAGCTGAATCATAAAGACCATGAAAAGGGAAGCTCCTGTTATAAGAGGCTGTCCCCCTTGATTTTAGCCTCCAATCACCTTGAAGGCTCAGTCAGAGCAGTTGCCAGTGTCCTCAGCAAGATGCTAAAGCACATGTCTACCTCAACGGGAAGAAGGACTTAGCCCTGAAATCTCTCTAAATTGACTGGGGATTCAAATGAATCACAGTCACCTCACCAATACCTCACAGTTTACTCGTGTAAGAAATATATGTTATATATACATGGCCACCTAGATACAAAAGTGTGACTTGCCAGTTGCATGGATAGATAGGACCTTAGCCATCTTTGTAAAGAGGAGCAAAAGGGCAGTCCTATGGTACCACCGGGGGTCAGGTGGAGATGAGGGGTGAGCAGGATTCAGAACTGCCTTAATCTTTCCTTTCTCCAAGAGCATCCGACTAGACATATTTACCTACCACACCTCAAATTTCTCCAGTTTAGGGTACAAGGCTAAGGGGTTCAGAACAAAAGCCACTTCCCTGATCACTCTCAAGGGAGAGTTACACTCACCAGTTTATACCTGGGTGTGAATCCAGCTTCAGATGCTTACCAGCTGTGTGGCCCTGGGCAAGACTGAACCTCTGTCTACCTCAGTTTTGTCAGCTGGGGATGAACATCTACCTCTTAGGGATGTTATGAGGGTTAAATGAGATAATATTTTCAAAAGAACGTTTGACACACAGTAGGTACTTTATACAAGTTTATTTCCTTCCATCCATCCCTCATTTCTTTTTTCTTTTCTTCCATGCCTGCAGCTTCAGAGCTCTAGCTCAACATTCAAAATCTGTACCTCCTCCCTGTCTCAAAGTGTATTTCCCCCATCTCTCTTACCTACACATATAGTTCATTCAAATTTCCCTCCTAGGGAAGCATACAGATCTACAGCTGTCTCTCAGGAAAAACAAACAAAAAACCCACCAAACTTTCCTCGGCTGGGGCAGAAGCTGGTACATTGTAGATTGCCTACTGTCTATGTGTTGTAACCCCCTTCGGTAGAATGTAAGCTCCTTTGAGGGCAGGGCCTTTTTTCTACTTCTGTCTTTATGTCAGGAGTGCTTACCATTGGTTTTTGCATGTAGTTTTCTCTTAATAAACGCTTGTTCAATTGAATTAAATATTGTGTGAATCACAACTACAATTCATTCATAAAACAATTAAGAAGCATTGGCTGTATGCGAGGCACTGTTGGAATTTTACTATTGTGCTATAAGAAATGATGAAGGGAATGGTTTCAGAGAAACTTGGAAAGACTTATAGAGAAAAAAAAAGATATCTACATGTTCTCCAGGAGTCCACAATGTTGTTGCTTGTGCTCCTACCAGCCTGAGTGCTCTTAAGGAATGAAGACAATACTCTTGTTCATTTCTGTGTAGTGAAGACACCTTACAGTTTGCCAAATATGGGAGAGCTCCTTATACATTTTTGAAAGAAGGTACAAAGTAGTGAGAGAAATTTAGGTTTAAAACTGAAAATAACCGAGGGCTGTATGTCCATCAGACCAGCTAGCCTGGCTTGCCAGCCAAGGAGGGAATACAGTCTCAGATAACGTATGTGGAATTTTTACTAAGAAGGTTAATTTAATTCATGCTTTTCCTTCATCTTACCAGACTTAAGGTTAAAGATCAATGTGTGTCATGGTTTCAGGACTAAAAGAGATCTTCAAGTATAACCAACACCTCATTTCACGTACAAGGAAATTGCGGAGGAAATTACTTGCCTGGGAGGGTCAAGAAAATAGTAAACAGCAGAAGAGGAACTTGAACTCAGGTCCTCTGTGGACTCAGCTCAGTGAGCTTATTGCGAGCAAATTTCTTTCCTCTGCAGCTAGAGTGACAGCATTGTGCAATGTTTAAGCAATTAGGCTGGAAGGTAATCAGACACTTTCTCAGGGATTTGAGAAGAAAAATTATTCAAAACTCCATTTCTCACAGAAAGTAGACATTCAAAAAGAACAAATGCAATGAACTTTATTTAGTCTGCTTTGGTAACGAGCTGAGAATGTTCTGGGTGAAAAAAATCAAAGCATTTATCTGGGATGCAAATGAATGACACAAAATCTTCAGACCAACCCAGGAAGTCTCCAAATATTATGCCTCCCCTGCAATATAAATATTAACACAGTATAATGGTTACTGATTGCATTCAGAATAGAGCTCACTATAACCCCTGTCTGGAGTCACAAGATAAGACCACCTCTCAAGAAGTTCAGACCAATCAATGTGCAGTTCTAAGCATTTTTATTAGCATAGGACTTCAGGGTAATACATCTAAGAAAAGTCATATCATTTTGTTGATCTCAGATGCTAACCGAGACTTGGGAAAGACCTTAATTAGAAAGGCCAAGGTCATCCACTACATCTTGGGCCATCGCCAGTCATCTTGACCTTTGTCTTGCCATGAGACTTCAATGATTCTGGAGGAGAGGGTGAAGCTGATGACTTTGCACAGCTCTGCCCTCCTCCTATTCAATTCAGTTGAAAGTCAAGAAATCACCTCAAGATGTCATTGATTCTCTTTGAGAATGAATGACTACCACCACCAACAGCAAAGGATGCTACTCCTCCTCCCTTGTAGCAGCAGCCCTGTTCCTGGGCCCTTCTCTTGCTCCCTACTGTGGCTCTAGTTCTCTTTCTAACCTCTAGATCAATGGCAGATGGACTTTAGGATGCCAAGGGTTGGGTCATCCCCTTCTTTCTGAGGGAACACTTGGAGTAACTCTCAGAAATGACTGCCTTTTCATCTCTTTGAAAAAAATGTCACAGAGCCCTTGAACTTGTCAGAACCTTCCCTCCACATAATTTCATTAAGGGAGACAAAATTCCAAAGACCAATGGAAGAAACGGCAAGGTACCAGAGATGAATACTGAACTCAAGTAGTTCTTAGCCATATCACCAGGCTCTCTTGTTTACTGTAAAATAGTGTACGGTATTTAAATATCACATTTTAATTTTTTCCATCGGGAGGGGGGAGGCAAGGCAATTGGAGTTCAGTAACTTGCCCAAGGCCACATAGGTAGTACGTGTGTCAAGTGTCTGAGGCTGGATTTGAACTCAGGTTCTCCTGACTCCAGGGTTGGTGCTCTGTTCACTGCGCCACCTAGCGGCCCCAATATCACAATTTTGAGGTTCTACTAGTGTTCTTTTTCACAAGGTGAAGAGTTAACGAAGAATGCATCACTCCTCAAGCAGGTTTGGCACAGCTGGTACTCCTTCCACAGAAGTCCAGCTCCAGTAGCGGATCTGGAAGGACTCCAGGATTCTCAAAGACGGTGGAAGCAGAATGTAAGTACTGGCAGACTCTAACCAGCTACGAAGGTTTATATGCCCTGTCCTGTGAAGGACCAACCTAGCTAATGATGGAGAGACTTAGCACCAGAAGGTCGACTACCAGGCCATTAATTCTTCTCAGAAGACTGGCTGATGGTGCTAAGAATCACACAGATCTTAGACAGCTTACAAATGTGAATCAGACCGGGAGCTCCTTGATAGCTGGTGTAGGCTAAATGCAGTGAAGCTTTGCTTTCTGGCAAACCCTATACAGTCCAGGGTTCATGAGGGTGTGGCTCTTCAGACCTTTTGGACTCTGTACACCCTCCATGGGCTGTTACTGACCCGTGTTTTTAGGAGGCTTTCATTCGTTTGTTTTACTATTTGCCTCTCTGATTCCTGACCTTGGACTGGACCTAAATCAGCCTCAAGCATTCAAGTCATGCTAACTGAAGCCGTGATGGTGGGAGGGAAGGCTTTGGCAGGAGCTTTTCTACAACAGGTCACATTTTTTCCATCGCACAACCGACGAACGTATAAAGAAAATATATACCACGTAGAACGATCATCATGGATTTTTTTGGAAGGCATGACTTAGTAAATCCAAACGCCTTTCCAGCAGCTTTCCTCAAAGTGTCTTCCACACCTGGTAATGATATACAAAATTTCATGACAAATATGACAATGGAGATAATTGTATTCAATGACTTAGTGAGTGAATGACCTCACACTCAGTGAGGAATAAAACAGGGAGCCTTCTGCCAACATTATGAAGAACGTCCCAGTATAGTTCAGACAGAAACAGATTCCTTATCCATATGGTGATATTCTCTAAAACGGTCTAATTTGCAGTGCATTGTGCTAATTGCTTCTAGCCTTAGAACATTTCAAGGGAGAGGTGAGGGATGCTTCATGGGTTCTAGATGTTTGTCTTTCTCAGGTCATAAGATCTGAATGTACTCAGACTCCGGAGAGGTCTTGGGGTGAGTCTGAAGTGATTGAGTCTGGATCTGCATCTGCATCTGCATCTGAAGCTAAGTAAGTCTGAAGGATTGGCTGGATCTGCATCTGGCATCGCTCCCTATGACTCTTCCCTGATAAATGAGGAATGTAGACCTTGACCGGACTTTTCTCATGTTAGGCTACTCCAGGATTCTCTTCCTTTAGTCATCTGGACCTGACTTCTGACTGACCATTTCAGGTTTCTTAACGAACTCAGAAGTGTCTACTTTGTGTTACATATGTGTTGTCCTGTGTGACAGAAGCTCATGGATTTAGATCTGGAAGGCACTGCAGAGTTCATAAAGTCTAACAACTCTCATTTTTCAGATAAGGCAACTGAGGCCCAGAGAGATGAAGTGATTTGTTCAAGACTGTCATATAGGTAGTTAGGAGACAGATCTGAGATTCATCAAGGTTGTTTTATTTCTTTACCTGGTCTTAGAGAAGAAAGAGTATTCTGATGCTTTGTACCTTGAAGTTGTTCATAGGAGGTGCATGATTATTACTGAGTTAATTCCTTTTGGCATGGGAATTTTAAGTGACTTTACAAAGTTTCTCCTAATTGAGGGTGGGGAAATGTTTTAAACATAAAAGTTAAATCTCTGACACAAGGAAAAAAGACGTTGAACTCAATGTTAAAAGTCTGTTGAAGCTAAAATTGGAATGGACGCCATAAAAAGTTGACTTCTTTTAGTTTTTTTCAGTTGTGTTGGACTTTTCATGACCCTATTTGGAGTTTTCTTGACAGAGATACTAGAGTGGTTTGCTATTTTCTTTTCCAGCTTATTTTATAGATGAGGAAACTGAGGCAAACAGGGTAATGTGATTTACCCAGGGTCATACAGCTAGTAAAGATCTGAGGCTGGATTTGAACTCAGGTCTTCCTGAGTCCAGGCCCATACTCTATCCACTGTACTAGTTAACATCCCCCTAAAAAGTTGACTACCAGCTATGAAATATTACAGAAGTTTGATTTCTTTCCTTTAATCATAATATGTACGATTAATCCTTAAGGGGTAAGAAGGGATATAAATTTGATTCAGTTTAAAAATAAAATTGGAATTTTCCTAATTTGAGGAGAGATCTTCTCTCCTGATTTGGTCAACTGAAGGACATGGAAAGCTCATTTAAGTTATAATGGGAATAAAATTGAGTTTATATTGAATTTATAATGTGTTATCCCTGAGTTTATGACAGATCATTAAATTAAAAATTAATACATTAAAATATTTGCTACCAAATGTATTCCTTTATGCTCTTTCTGTTGTGGATATTGTAGAACTTAGGAGTTATTTCAAATCCTGTAAATTAAACTCTTCCTCCACTAGCTATTATGACTGAAAGATAATTTTTTTAAAAAATCAATATTTAATTTTTACTGGGAAAAATGCCAATTGCCCACAGGAACCAATCTGAGAAAATGTGATTGAGTTCAATTGTTGATGAATTGAAGGAATTTTATATGGTTTTAACTGTACTTATGTTAGTACCTAAAGAGAATTCAAGAGAAAAATTTGAAAGAACTAATTAGCCCCAAACACACAAAGTATACCAAACTGAAGAGTGGGAAAACAGTGAGGAAAAGAAATCTAAAAAGAACAGTAAAATGGAACAGGTGAAAAGTGGAGATTGGTTAGGTCAATCAATCAGCTCACTTCCTCTTCCTTCCCCTTTCCTTAAAGCACAGATGATAAGCCCTGATACCTTTGTCAGGTGAGAATAATCAATCAATCAGAGGTGTGAACAGGGGCAAGACATCAATTAATCATAGGCTTTAGATAAAATGTGAAAAGCCCTTAATCAGATTAGATGTCTTTAAAACCAGCAGACAAACTAAGTGACCTTTGCATACATTATTTGAGGAAACCTGGACACATCCTATTAGTTGTCTATAAAATAGGGAACAAGAAACCAAGAGGTTTGAATGTTTGGAGGTTTAGTGGTGGTAGTCTCTAGTCAGGTCCCTGAGAAAGATTTACTAGGTGGGAAGAGAAGAGCCTAAATCCTGGTCCTACCCTAGCATCAGTTTCAGCCCCTGGCCTCAGTTTCAGTTTTGGAATCCTACTGGACCCCTTTGGGCCAGAAGAGGACCTTGTGAGTTCCAAAGGATCTGGAGGATTTTAGACTATCCATCCATATCCTAACATCACCCTCAGAACCCCTGATTTCAGTGTCTGCATCAGGAGCTGAGGACAGACTAGAATCAACAGGAAAGGCAGATTCAAGGCTACAGAAGGAGCCCTGTAATAAAACCATACCCTATCTTAAGGGACCATCTTGAAGACTCCAGCAAAAAGACTTCCAGGAGCTGTCTTACCCCTTTGCCACATTTGCCCCCTAAACCTGGCCTATCCCCCCCTCCCAGTTTCTATATGTATTTATGAGAGAGTATGTATTTACACTTTTGAAGGGAATGTTTTGTAGCAATTGTTCTTAACCCTAGTAAATACCTTTCATTAAAAGCCAATTGAATCTGGATGACTAACTGATAGCAACTGATAATCATGGGGAAGCACGGGATAGGGGCTTGTGATCTATAGAATATTTTACAGACACCCCAACCCTTCAGGACTCCTCCTAGACCCCTGAGGCAGAAAGAACAGAAGCCTAGCTATCATCTAGGGACCAAGTCTGCTAGTGTAAATGGGGATTAGAAGAGTGGTTTACGTGTACTTGCTACATGTGACCTTACCGTAAAGGAAAAAAGTTTAAGGTTAAGAAATTAGCAGGAATGTGCTCAGAAGACTTAGAGACATACATGGATAAATAGAGTCACTTCCGACACAGTCTGACTTGCAAGATATTTAGCTGTTGAAGATTCAGAAAAATAAATGAAAATAAAGATTCACAGAAAAACTTCTGCCTCTCAGACTGTTTTGGGAAAGGAGACTCTTTATAAAGGCAGTTCCTCTTCAAGAATTTGGGGAAATTTTCTAACATTTTTCAAGCTTAATTTAATTGATGCTGGCATCTTGCTGTGGATTTAGAAAGGGAAGCTGGAATCATGGAGCAACTTCAGAATTGAGCCAACCCAGTTCAGATATACATGGGTTTGACAATGTGAAAAATGATTTTTTTTCATTAATAATCAGTATCTCAGAGACTCAGAGCTTCCCCCTCAGTCCTCTCCACATTTCAAAGTTCAGTCTCACCTTTAGAAGGATATTACTGATAATTCGATTGCACTGCATCTTCTTACCCTGGCCTAGTCAAAACCCCCAATCAATCCCAGCCTGAATTGATTTTATCAAAGCTATGAAAGCTCCATTTTGTTCTGCTCAGGCTTGGGTGGAGACAAATTATTCTGCCTAGATAGCCCAAGGTTGGGAGTGGTATGGTTGGGGGGGAGGTGATTTGATAGAAGAGGTATTTCCTCTCTCAGGAGGTGGGGTGATATCAATCCCTGTTGAAAAGGTGAACTGGGCACTACAAGCCCCCCAGAATGGTCCAATTCTGGATTGGCATCTAAAAGGGGCCCTACTTTTGGACTGTAAATCCCATGCGATGCATGTATATTGCCAGTTTGTGAGAGAAATTAAATGGGGATACTGTCTAATTTTCATTTGTCTTTCTTGGAACAAACTCTGTGAGAGGTTAACAAGAGTTGAGTTAAACATGCATCTTTGAAGTTATAAAATATTTTGTAGGTCAGTTTTTTGGATGCAACAAATATGAGATGCTAAAAGTAGAAGGTACATGCGTAGTTTTTTAATGTTAATAATTTAGAGATGCATTCAACTGGACTAAGGTTATCAGACTTGATGGCACTAAGTTTTGCTTTACATTTTCAATGTTCAAAAATTTTTTTTATCTTAATGCCATAATTATGAGTTTCAAATATTTTAATTGTAGAAAGTATTAAAAAAAAAAAAGCTATGCTGTTAATACTTGAGAATGACACTTAAGGGATACAGCATTAAGGGGTTGGATTCTCTTGGATTTGAGGGCTTCCATAATCAATGTCTGAGAAACGTGATGCTACTCTGGTTAATGATTGTCCAAATATTTGAAATGGATATACTTTAGTATGTCGAGTTAACTTGGTTCTGGCAAGCATCACAAGAGACTTTGAGAAAAAAAGATTAAGGCACAATTGAGTGTTCAGTAGGCATTAACTATTGCCCAAATTCATGGCTTTCATCTCTGATTCTCCAGCCAAAGGAAGAATAAATATGGCTTTAGAGTTGATTAATTAGTTAAAAGATATTTGAAAAACTTTCATGAATTTTCAGTCTAGAAATAAATTGAAATCATAAATTTTGAGCCTAAGTATAAATTCAAATCATAAATAAATGGCATTCAAAGGTCCTTTGAATATAATAGAGATTGGGTTTGGACCTTACAACTTCAGAATAATGGCAAAAAGGCTACATGGATTTTATAAATGTATACATCTAGGCATGAACTTATCATCCATACAAAATTCCTCCTTTATTGTCAGATGAGATGATATTTCCACAAGCAGTTAACTAAGGAGTTTGATACTTTCAGTATCTAATTTTAATCCAATATTCATTAAGTAAATACTTTAAGAATTCACAGTGTCAATTAGAAGAAGTGGGAAAAATTCATAAAGGTAAAGTAAGCTATTAGGGACTGGCTAAATACACTGTAATACAAGAATGTAATAACATATTACTGTACTGTAAGAAATGATGTATGTTATGAATATAGAAAAGCATGGAAAAATCTATATGAACTGATGCAGAGTGAAGTAAACAGAGGTAAACTCTGCCCCCCAATATGTACAATAACTACAACAATGTAAATGGACAGAATTGTACACCAAAAATGTAAAGGCAAAGGAAACAAAATTATAAAGATCAAATAGGACTTGAATAAAGAGACACGAGAGGACACCCCAACCCATCCCTTCATGGAGGTGGGAGGCCCACAAATATTACACCCTACACATGTTTTAGGACTTCTTCGATGTATTGATCAGCTGTGATTTTTTTTCCTCTTTAAAAAATACTTTTTATTATGTGGGAAGGTTTTCTGGGAGGGCAAGGAGGAGAGGGGAGGAAGGAAATCTGGGATAATTATGATGATTTAAGAAACAAGACAATATAAAAACTTATTTAAAGAAGGTTAAATGAGCTACCTACATTGTATTTTAAATAACAAATTTGGGAGTTTTCCCCTGTGGAAATCTGAACCTGATTATTTTTTCATGTATTATGCTACAGATTTTAACACATCTGAACATCTGTTGGCATTAAGACTGACTGTGATGATAAACATTGGAGTTTGCTTTGTGAGGTGAATTCTCTTGGCAAATTTGACTTATTTACTGACACTTATATGAGACTTTGAGAACCTTGTAGATGCCTCTTCATGCTCCCTTTCTTTATTTCTTCAACCGCCATAAGTTTCATGGCCTACTCCACTTTATTCCAGTCACATATAGTCACGTATTCAAGCAAACCATAACCCACAGGTGTTGAACCTCCCTAATTAGAAACTGTGACCTTTCCCTATCTGACCATCACCTCCTATCATTCTACCTCTCCCTGTGCTTCCTACTATATTTCCTACACCTGTTCATTACCTTCATTCCCTCCACCCCATGGTACTTTTCCAGGCCATTACCCATGCTCTAGTTTCACATTCCTCCCTTCCAACTCCCATACCATCGGTTAACTATTTCAACTCTACACTATCCTCTGCTCTTGAATCCCTTGTTCGCTTGTCCTATACCTTCTCTTACTTTCACGGAAAACAAAATGAAGGCAATTCAATTCTTCACTTAAAAACCCGTTGGTATAAAGTACCAATCTCTCTTCCTCCCCACCCCTGCCATATTATGAAGAGGTAGTTCTTTCTTTGCCAAGGCTAACCTCTCAACACGTGACTTGATTCCATCTACTTCCATCTTCTCCAGTAGACTGGATCCTCAATCATCTTCTAACTCTCTTGAATCTTTAACTTCCACGTATCAACTATTTCCTTCCCCATGGTTTCAAAGGGGTCTAATCTTTAAGAAACCTTGTGTAGACCTTATCATTCCCTCAAACTATTATCCTCTCATCTCCCCTTCCTTTCTTAGCCACATTCCTAGAATAAAATAAGTTGTCTACACTCACTGCCTCCACTTCCTCAACCACTTGCAATTAAGTTTCTAACCTCAATACTTTCCTGAAACTGCTCTCTCCAAAGTTGCCAGTGATCCCTTAATTGCTGATTTTCATGGCCTTTTCTCAATCCTAATTCTTCTCAATCTCTCTGCAGAAAATCAGATTTAGAGGTGAAGACTATGGGACATTTTTTAAAAGGGTGTCTACTCACAAAAGAATACTTCATGGTTTTGACACTGATGTCTTTGGGTTGGTTTTTTTTTACCCCAAAGTAATTTCCTAGTATCACACACACACACACACACACACACGCCCCTAAGTTTCCCTTGTAAAAAATGAAAGTTAAGTAATACCAGTCCACAGAGCAGTCATCTTTAACATGGATACTTTTATCTGTCACCCATCGTTTCCAAAAGGGGGATGTGTCTCTTCTAACAAAAGGGATGTGTGTTTCATAAAGGATGATGATTCGTTTTTAAAAATTGACCTGGAGAAGAGGTTTTTGACTTGGTGAATTTGCAATCATATTAAAATGTGATTTAAGTGATAAAATAAATTATACAAGGTTATATAATATAAGAGCTAACAGATGTATGTATGTCTGGTGACATTTAGTTATGAATACTACACAGAATTATAGCCTACAGTATGAAAATGGCCTCAAGAATTCACTGACCTTACTGAGAAAGTAAGAAAACTGAAAGATCCGCAGCATGAAGCAAAATATGTCCCCAGAATATCACATGCAGAAAGTTACTTCTTGTAACAGTAAGCACCCTAGCATGCCTAGGGCAGCTACTAGCACAGGTTCTTAGATCTGCTTTTCTAAAGGAAAGCAACTCAAAATGGGTTAACAATCTTACTTTAATCAAACATATCATTTACCTAGTTCAGGAGGAAA
>CM053589.1:5931617-5954697 GCA_028646515.1 Pseudochirops corinnae | reverse complement strand
GGCGCCACAGGCTCCACATGACCACATTCAGCCTATTAGGGAACAGAGTATACTTTCAAATATCCAAGGGTCCTCAAAGTCACGTAGCCACATTAGCAAAGGGCCTAGGGGCAGGGAAGATCTTCAGATTCCCATAACACTTCTGCTGCTCCTTAGAATAATATACACATTTGTGTGAATTCAGAGATGTCTTGCAAATGACTTGAATCAGAGTTACACGAAAACCCTTCCCAGTTTAGGACATGACGCGGCTGGACTCACAAAGACACAGATAACTCACATATACATCTCAGTCTCTCTGGTGATGTGGCTTTTGGAAAATATAGCTTTTAGCTAATGTTTAAAAAAAATGAAAAACAAAAAATATATACTTGTACTTGTAGGGTTAATCAGAAAAAAATCAAACGTGGAATGGGATTGGGTCTTTCTTATCCTTGAAAATAAAAGAGTAAAGGCAGGGTGGGCCACTGAATTGTTTTGGGGGTAACAGTAAACATGTGCCTGCCCCTTGGGCTAATTTAGGACATTAACCACTCATGAAAATTAGCTACGACATGCCTCTCTCTCTTTCTCTCTGTGTGTATATATGTACACACACATATATGCATACAAAAATTAATTTATTAGATTGTGCCAATCACTGTGCTAAGTGCTTAGGATAGGAATAGGAAACTGGCACAACCCCTGCTATTGAAGAACTCCAATTTTAATTAAGGGAGATAACACACATAGGCAGGTTGAGCTTCAGGACAGATGGGGAGGACCAGGGGTCCTTGGGGTGCACCGGCAGCCTGGATGGCAATGCTAGGGGACTGGAGGGCATAGAAGTAGGATATACAGTAAAGACCAATGATGCTCCATTTTATAGGAAGGATTGTAGTCAGTGACTACTCATCTAAGTAGGGTAAGCTGCCATATTTATATGAGCACAGAGCTCAGAGTAGAGTAAAGCTCTAGGTTCTTTACTGGGGAACTGTGGTGGAGGAGAAAAGAAAGGGGTTATTGGGAAAGAGGTTGAATGGGAAGGGCTCCTTATGCTCTTTCTCTGTTAGACTCTACTATGACTGGTGGGATTCATCAAGCACCAACCTCCCTCTCCTCCTGCTCTCAACATCTCTCTTCTCTTTATTCCACTGTTTATTATATTGTCTTCTCTATGCAAACTAGTTCTTTACTTTAACATCTTTCTTGAAGAACAGAGGTACAAAGTAGAGTTTATTAGATTTTTATTCAACTGAATTAGGATTTAGTTACTTTATATGTAAAGTAAGGGGATTAGACCCCTGTGATGTCCAAGGTCTTTTCTGGCTATGAATTTATTATTCTAAACAAATTTAGATTTAATATAAGAAAAAAAGCCTTCATAATAATTAGATCTTGAAAAGTGAAATGGGCTCTCTTGGGAGGGAGTAGGTTCCCCCTCCCTGGAGATCTGCTAGCAAAGGCTGGAGTTGTGATAATGTAGAATGTGATGTAAGAAGAGATCCTTGTTTGAATGTATAGATTGAACCATATTTTGAAAGTTGACTTTTTCTGTGTGTCAAGGATCCCCTTTGACAGTCTGGTGATAGCCTTGTACCCCTTATCAGAATGTTTTTAAATGCTTAAAATAAAATATATAGGATTACAAAGGAAGCCAATTATGTTGAAAAACAGTTATAAAAAAAGATTTAAGTACAACCTTTCCCCTATTTCCTATTCCCAGCAGACACACTCTCCTGTTAAAAATCCCTGGACTAGATAATCTCTGAGGTTCCTACCCACTCTGAGCTCTAATTCTGAAATGCTGTCTGTATTCTAAGAGAGTTCTAACAGAAATGACCCGTTGCCATCCCCCAGGGGGAGTCTTTGATCAAAGTTAACTTCTTTCCAACAGTAGACCTGGGGCTCAGCCAAGACAAGACTATCAATTCTTTCTGTTTCTTAACTTGTTTCTGGACCACTTGCTACAAAGCACAGGAACACAGAGGTTGTTGCTGGAGTAGAGAGAGCAGGCGATAGACAAAACACAAGACAGAGTATCCAAAAAGGTAAAGGGTGAATTGCAGAAAAGGAATTCTGGTTGGATTAATGGTGAAGCCAATGATTATATTTTCAATGGAAACTCCTATTATATGGTTTATAACACTGACACACCCTTAATCAGTTTCACATCTAACTGGCCACGGTCCCTAAGCTTTTTGTTTGTTTGTTTGTTTTTCGTAGGGGCAATTGGGGTTAAGTGACTTGCCCAAGGTCACACCGGCTAGTGTTAAGTGCCTGAGGTTGGATTTGAACTCAGGTCCTCCTGACTCCAGGGCAGGTGGTCTATTCACTGCACCACCTTGCTGCTTCAAGGTCCCTAAGCTTTTTAGATTTTTTTGTAGTAAAGATGTGAGGAACGTAATTTGACTTATTTTCAAAATTTTGTAACTTAGAAATAAACACCTAATTTGGTTGTATTATAGAATTTATTTTATTTTTGTTACTCTTACCTCTTCATAGTGGGAAGACCAAAAGGCATGTCCCTAGGACAGCGAGTAAATTGGGTGTCTAAGAAATATTAATTCTTTGTCCCCAATGAAGAATTGTAAGAAATTCTGATCCTATAAGATGTGTAACTCAGAGACACACTAAGCAAAGTGAGTTTAATATAAGTTAATTCTGATCTAGCTACAGAGCACTGTCAATATGCTATAAAAAAGCAGGTTAAAATTAATCCAGTTTAAGTCCCTTTGTTCAGACCCTTATTTTCCATTACCATATGCTGGCAGAGTTAGCACTAGGGACAGGCCAGGACAGAAATAGCCTGCCCGCCAAGCAACCCGCAGATTAGCTAGTAACTTGATCTGCCTGCTAACAGACAAGGCTGAGAAGGGTGGAGAGAAAAGTTTGTTTACCTCGGAAAAGAAATCTACCCAGTTCATTAACATGAATGCACACAATGTCTAGCATTTCCTTTGTGCTAAATTAACTCTTCCTGACTCCTGGGCCTGTCTTCCAAATTAACCCTTTCAGGGATGAGGGAGAGCCCCAAATCACACTGTAGAGCAGCCCCAGTTTAAGGAAAATGGCCTTGGACTAGGATCCTAGTTCCATTCTGCTGTTTACTCGTTGTGCGACATGAGGTAAGTCCCCTCATGTCCTTGGACTTCATTAATTTTTTGTAAAACAAGAAGAGTTCAACTTTTTCAGGTTGTCTAGCTCCTAAATGTTGTGGCTCTGTGACCGTCCACCAGCTGGCACAAGCACAACTGTTACGTGCAGGTTAGTGCCTGTGCAAAAAGCCTGCTTTGTACACTTGCCACTCCAGCCCAAGCCAAGCATCTTCACGTAGCCCCTCCCTGGTAAGCCAAGTGAGAACCGGAGACTTTGCAAAGGGGAGAATGCTTTTAGCAGCTTATGCAAGAGCCTTGAGGGCCAACAATGGGCTTGTGCTCCAGAAAAATCTTGTCTAAGGTTTCCCTGAAACTGGATAGTTCTATTTCTGCTGTTCCATGGAGTTAAATTCACAAGAAAATGAAGCTTCAGTTTTAAGGATATGGCATCAGCTACTCAGGAGGGAGAACAAAGCTGGAGGAGCTGCGTTTATGTGGTGACTCGCCTACCCTTGAACTGCAAGGACTGGCCTGAGTGGCTAACTCAAGGAATCTAGAATACTTCAGAGACTGCAATGATATTCCCAGAGTTTGCTCATTTTTAGCTCCTGCTTTTCTGTAAGCAAAACAAAGAAGGAAATTTCCAGACTTTTTGGTTTGTACAGAGCCTCCACACAGTAAATCAATTGGCTGCTTCAATTCTGTTTGCTCTGCAGCCAGAGTGAAATAATATAGTCCCTACAGAGGTGTGAATTACCCTCATTCATCTTAATGGAGTGTTAACTTCAAAGACTGGTTTTAACCATTTAAATGCTTAGACATTATGCAAACATTTGGTTCAAATGTTGGAAAAGAATTCATAAGAATTTACCATCAGTATAAAGGAACAATTTGGTTTTTTTTATTGTGTCTTCAAATCACCTAATTAAACAAGTGTGACACCAAATAAAAGTCGCAGGCTTATCAGGGAACAAAGAATATTTTGTGTTTTCCTTTTTACCTAATCTTATTTTAAGTAGCTAATCTCATCAGTTATAAAAAAAATCGAGCCTGTTTTCTTTCTTATTTTTTTTAAAGCAGATGACCCTGAACAACAACCAAAATACCCCCAACATACCCCAAATGCTGCCACAGGCCAAGTCCTCAGAAAAGCTTTTGAGCTGTGTCTACAATAACTCTGGCAAAGATGACAAAGTTGCCTTGCCCATTATCTTAGACACTTCCAAGCTGTTCTACGGAACAGCTGCTGTCTACATAGATAGCTAGATGGAGCGGAACATCAGGTTATTTTTTTTTTAAGAGCCTTCTACAATAAGTTATTCTGATATTAATCAGCTTTAGAAATTTAGGGCAAAATACTCAACAGGTTTCTTGTCAAATCTTTCCCCTTCTCCTCTTTATGCCCCATGGGTAGGGGGAAAATGCATTAATTGATGCCCAACTGCTATCACACAACATTTACCCCAGGGGGCATTCTTGCATCTGTTACAGATTCAGGGTTATTTGGTTGGGTGTTACTGGGGTTGGAAGTATTTAAGTAGTCATTTATATCTTGGGCTGTAATTCTGAAAAACTGGTGCCCTAGAAATGACTTGTCAGACTGATGTGCTCTGGGCAGTATTTCCTAAACACAGGATGAGAGCTAAGAATAGTGCTGTGTTGCAAGTGGCCTACAGTGGAAAGGCACCAGTAAGCAAGGCTACAGGGCTAGAAGAATTTCATTGGAAACCTGTGTAAGTCAGGTAGTTTTCTCCATGGCATATGCTACCCCGAACCCTACCCCTAGTGAGAGGAGCACAGAGAAGTGGGATAGACCCAAGACTAGGCAAAGATACCAGTTTTGTCTAATGGAAGAAGCAAAAATTCTAGACATAAAAGGGTACTTTTGCTCTAGAGGAAAAACTAACTAGCTACACTGGTCTGGATGAAGCCAAACAAACACTGATTAAGTGCCTTCTGTTTGCAGAGCACTATAGTGGCAACATGCTGAAGGGCACAGAAAACTGAAATGAGACGCTCCCTGCCCTCTTAGAGTTCACAGTCTCTTAGGGGAACAGCACACGAGCAGAGATAACTATAATGAAAATAATACATGAGTGCATTAGAGTTAGAAAGTAAAGTACTGGGTGAGGTCTACCAGAGAGGGAAGAGGGAGGAGGGGTACGTACACAGGGGAAGGATAAGAAAAGCTCCCACGAGGTGGCGGAAATGAATTCTGATTGAAAGGATGAGAAGAGGGAGGAAGGTAGGGGTAAGATGGATGGCAGCAGGAAAGAGCCTAAGCACATGCGGGAAGGTGGAGTGTTGAAAACGTTCAGGTAAATTATAAACTCAGCTCAGCCATCATTTGTATGGCCATTCTTCGGTTTTCTGAGCAATGGAGTGCTTGCCCACACAAACTGGTATTTTGCATTTAATTCTGGCTTTTAAAAAACATATACAAGGTATATGGGGTTGTTCTGAGGATCAAACAAGGTATCTGTTAAGTACTCAACCCAGGACATGGTATGTATTAGGCTCTTAATAAAGGCACCTGCTCTTGCTCCCTTCCTCTGGGAGGGTTGGGTGGAAGGAAAAAAGGTGGATTTTCACTGATAAAAAAAATAAATTTAACTTTTAAAAATTACTAAAGCTAAAGTGACATATAAAAAATTATGCTGCATAGTAAGGTTGAATTTATATCAATAATTCAGAGTTGGCTCAATATTAGGAAAACTGTAAAAATAACAGCGTATTAATAACAAAATATCTCATGAGCATATCAACAAAGGGAGAGACAGCTTTTGACTACAATATCTATTTCTAGTAAAAAAAAAATCAAAAGCACAGGAAAAATGGATCTTTTTTTTGACTAAGATCAAATATCTATCTAAGATCAAGAGCCAACATCTTATGTGAATAAACTAGAGGGCTTTCCAATAGTATTAGGAGTAAATCGAGTATGCCCATTATCTTCACTACTATTTTAATATAGCGTTAGAAATGCCAGCTGGAGAGGTAAGATGACAAAAGTAAATCTGAGGGAATAAAAATGGACAAAGAAAAAATTAAACTATTACTTTTCACACCTGATATAATGGCTTACTTAAAGAGACCTAAAGAACAAACTAAAACTCAGAAAAAAACAACAGAAATACAGACCTAAATAAGTGGAGAAATATTAATTGTTCACTGCTTGGCCATATTAGTGTACCTAAATTAGCTTACTTATGCAGTGCTATGCCAATCAAACTATCAAAGAATTATTTAAAAGAGGTAGAAAAAATTATAACAAAACTCATCTGGAAAAACAAAAAGTCAAGAATCTCAATCTCAAGATAAATAATGAAAAAAGTGAGAAGGAAAGTGGCATAAATATACCACATAGCAAACTCTACTACAAAGTTATATTATTAAAATTATTTGGTGCTGACTAATAATAGAAAAAACAATCAGTGGAACAATATACAGAACCTAATAAACATGGTGGCATATTGTTTGATAAACCCAAAGTCCTCAGGTACTGGGGAAAGGACCAGTAAAAAAAACTGCTGGGAAAACTGGAAAACAGTGACACAAATTAGGTGTGGACTTGCACTTCACTCAATGTAACAAAATTACCTTCAAATGAATGCATAACTTTGATGAAGAATGACATGTCATAAACTAAGTAGAGGAACAAGACATGAATTACCTTTTGCAACTGAAATCCACGATATATGAAGAACTGATTCAAATATTTAAGGATCAGAATCATTATCCAACAGATACATGATCAAAGGATATGTACAGTAATTCTCAAAGGGATAAGTCTAGCCTACAAATTATCATATGAAGACTATTCAAAATTACTAGAAAAAAATGAAAATTAAAGCAATTTGATCTATGGTCAGGGGAAGCATTCATGACCAAATGTAACAGTCATTAATTTAGCAGGTATTTAGCCCTTAGTTACTAAGGGCTAAGCACAGAAGCTGTGAGCTCTGTCTCTTTTGTGAAAGAGTTGAAAGGTATGAACTCAGTCTCCTGTATGAACAGAGGAGTGAACTGTCTCCTGTTGCTGAAGTGGCAGGAGGGGGTTGGCTGAGACAGGAGGCCACTGTGTGTATTTAAGGAGACCTCCAAAGAACAGACAGAGTCAAGAATGTTCCTGGTGGCTCCTGGTGGAAGGAGCAGAATTGTCTCAGCATCTGGGAGCTGGGCTGCTGGACTGAGAACTGAGTTGGAGTTTTCTTGAGACAGAGAGAGAAAGAAAGAGAAGGAGAGGGAAACAGAGAGAGGGGGGGGGGCGAGAGAGAGAGAGAGAGAGAATAAGAGAGAAAGACTCTCTCCAAGCATCTGGAAGCTGACTGAGAACTGAGATGAGAGTTTTCTTGAGATCAGAATCTGGTAAAGGCTGTGGCTGCTGCCTGGAAGGCTGAGATTTCTACTGGGTCCTACAGCCAGCTGAACTGCTGGAGGACTGAAGAAGCATGACTGGGATAAGGCTTTGTCTGTTTGTAGCTTGGTTGATCCTTGAGTTCCTGGCAACAGAAGTTGTGAAGGTTTTGAGATGTGCTAGACCCCGTGAATTTCGGTGTGTGCCAGGGACTGCCTGGAGGACTGAACAAGGACCTGGGAACTGTCTACCTCTGAATCCTGATGACTGTTTGGTGGATTCAAGTAGGAGCTGGGACCATGGAAGCAGATCCAGGGAATCTGAGAGACCACCCCAAATCAAGTTGAAGAAAAGGTCTCTCCTTGGATATTGAACGAGTGATGAAATTGTGATTTGCTTTTGACTGAGGGGTGGATGGCCTATGTATTTCCCATTACTCCTTAAGACTGTACTGAGTAGTGAGTAATGACTGAGTAGTGACTGATGATCAAATAGTGACTGATTGCTAGATAAGTGACTAAGTTAATCTTATAATTGCCCCATGAGTGGAAGTATTGTGAATTGATTGAATGATTAAGTATTGATTATTGTATTGTAAATTGACTGAATGCTTAAGTACTGAATATTATATTGTGATTTGTTGTGAATGTTTGCCTTGATTTGTAATGGAATAAATGGAGTGTTCACTATACTGTGTAATCAGAACCTTAAAAGCTGTTCACAGGAGCACAAGGGATAGAGAGGATCACAAAAGATAAAATAAACAATTTGGGTTATATAAATAAACAATTTGGATTATATAAAATTTAATGCAATTAAAGCAACTAATGCAATTAACAATTGAAGAGAAATACCAAGTGGGAAAGATCTTTTTAACAATTTTCTCTGATAAAATTCTTATATATGAGACATATAAATTTATAAAAAATCAAAATTATAAGATAAAGACCCTACTTCACCAAGAGATAGTCAAAGAAAATAAACAAGAAATTTCCAAAGGAAGAAATCAGAGCTATCAGTACCCATATTAAAAAAAATGTCCCAAGTCACTAATAATTAAAGAAAAGCAAGTCAATCAGAAAACATTTATTAAGTGCACTACATGTGACAGGTATTATACTAAGCACTGGGGATACAGATACGAAAGAAAGAAAAAAAAAGACAGTCCATGCCTTCAAGTAGCTTACAATCTAACAGAAGACAACACACTGAAGCTAAAAGGAGGAATGGGATGGAAGGGAAAGGAAAGCTGATGGGGGATGGTACAAATGTCAGAGAAGTCCTAAAGTAGTGCATCTGGTGAGAAATGAGATGTTCTGACCTGGGCTCCCTCCTTAAAAGGACGTTTTGGAGTTCATGGTTCTACCTTCCAACCAGAAGGACAGGGGAGGGAGATAAGGTAGAATTCTATGGCTGACAGGATCTTGCAGGATGATGAAATTTTCCCAATAATGAGCTTACTGGGACAAGATGAAAATTAGTGAAGTCCCAAAGTAGTGCAGCCAGGTGAGAAATGAGGAGACAAACTCTGATATGAATACTCCATAGCCACTGGAATAGCAAAGAGAAGAGAAAAATGATAGATCTAGGAGAAGCTTCAGGAAAATAAGGCACACTAATGCACTATCAGTAAAGCTTTGCATTGGTTCAGCATTCTGGAAAGCAACTTGGAATTATACCCTAAAACTTACTAAACTGTACATAGCCAGCAATACAACTTATATAGGCTTATATATTGAAAAGATCAAAGACATAGGAAAAGGATCCATATGCACAAAAATATTTATAACAATTCTTTAGAATTGGACACAAATTAGGGACTGGCTGAACAAATTATGGCATACACACACACATACATATGCAGAAAGTAATTTCAGTACAGTGATAAGCTCAGAAGACTGACTGCAAAGTTGAGGAGTGGAAGAAATCAAGCTTTTTCTAGGAGTTTGGCTGAGAAAGGAGGATGTTATATAGCACAAGTTTGCAAGGATGATAGTCTAGTGAAGGTTCTTTTAAAAGACTGGGGAAATTGAAGCAGGAAATAGGAGAGGTTGAAAATTAAGAGATAGGGATCACTGAGGATGAAATCTGTTGGACAAGACAGGAGAGAATGAGAACAAGGGCACTTGCACCTATGTACCTCTACTCACGAATTCATCCACCTCGTCAAAAAGCCTTGGAGAGGTAAAGAACCACATCATTTTCAAGAGATCTTGAGAGACTGGGGGGTCCCATGGTTTTGAGAAAAATAAGGGGCAAGAGGGAGCACACTGGAAATGGCCTCAATTTTTGTAGTAATGTCCCAGGCAAGACCCTCAGATGAAAGAGCTAAGAGGTGTGGGAATCTGGGGGAAGGAAGTTTAACATAAAGAGGATGGTTTCAGAAAAACCTGGAACGACACGAACTGATACAAAATGAACTGAGCAGAATCAGGAAGACAGTGTGCACAGTAACAGAAAAATTGTAAGAATAAGCAATTGTGAAAGATTAGCAACTCTGATCAATACAACTGACATGACATTTCCAAGACTCATGATGAAAAACACTGTCCTTCTCCCAATGCAGAATGGATGGACTGAATGGAGATCGGAGGATATTTTTTCCTCAATTTTTCTTGCTTTCCCCTTCTGCAACATGGCTAATCTGGAAATGTTTTGCCTGTCATTATACATATGATAGGTATTGTATTTCTTGCTTTCTCAATGGGCAGAGAATGAAGCAGAGGGAAGAAGAGAATTTGGAACTGAAAATAATTTTTTAAAAAGTTGGTAATAACTTTGGAAGGAGAAATAAAAAGACTGCCTTGTTGCTGTGAGTCCAGTCGAAGTTAGATAATTGAATTTATAGTTAACAGAGTTATGACACCTCCCATTTCCATTCAGCAGGATGTCAAAATGGGGGTGGCAGATAATAGGAATAACCTAGGACTGAGATTTCACAAAGGATGAGGTGAGGAGGTGACAAGGTGGATGAATTCACGAGTAGAGGGCAGTGTAAAGTCGAACTAGTTGAGAATGGAAAAGGAAAAAAGTCAGAGTAGGGATAATGTGGGGTAGCATGACTGGAGTTTGAAATGAAGATGAATAATAGGTTCGCGAGTGACAAGATATAAGGAGAGATGGAATGATGGGTTAAGGCCAGACAGAGGAAATGTCAGTTTTTAATGAAGTGTAACACAGGTTGGTGAATTATAAGATCCAGGGTGTGACTATTTCTAGGTATTCAGTAGGTGGTGAGAGGTCATGTGATTTAAGGATACCGAGAAAAGTCAGGAAGTTTGAAGGAGCATTGGTATAAATGTTGAAATCCTCAAAAACTCTTAGTTTCTTCCTTATGTATGAAATTTTCTCTCAATTCTTTTATTAGGTTTTCTAACCTCTCTGGGGGTCCTTGTTCATTCTATTCTCTTTTATGGGTTTCTACATACAGTTATGGCAGAATTACTCTCCTCTTCTGGAATTTTATCCCAGGATTACTTTAACTCAGAGTTTCTTCATTGTGAAATTCTTCTTAGCTTGCTCATTTCCTCAGCCTCTACTGTTAGTTTCTTTGGGGGCTCCCTTACCTCTTAGTTGTTGTTTTTTGAAGGGAAAAATTGGGCGTATTGGCAACCTTTCATTCAGCCATCTTGTGTTAAAGAAATGGGTTACAGGGGTGATGGGACAGCATGTGATCAAGGTCACATGGGCGAAAACAGGGGTTAGCTTTGGTAAAGAAAAAGACCATTTCGTCCTTAGACTGCAGGGAAGACACAAAGAGGTTTTAAAATGCACAGGTTTAAAGTACTATGACTGGATGGGCGTTGCTTTTGTTTTCTGTTATCTTCCTGAAAACGGTAAGTTTCTTCATTTCTAGTGATGATTCTGCATCCACATCCCTGGTTGTGGTCGCCACGCTTGTGACTTATTGCCATACATTGTTCTGTCCAGAGAAACTGCACCGTAACAGAGAATTACTTCGGTGCTCGAGGTCCTGCTACATTTTGGGACCTGTGACATCTTACAATAAGATACCAAGAATGTGATGAAGAGAATACTGATACAGCTATTTAAGGTGTTGAGCGTGCTGTTATGGTGAGGTGGTTCCTCACTACACCCCTTAAAGTCTTCAATCAATCCAACATTTTTGATGTAGAAGCAAAAGCTGTGCTACAGTGAAAAGAATCCTACCATGGGGGACAATTAATCTTTTAAGACCTTACTGTTTCATAAATTATTTTAGCTACATCAGTGAAAGGTTGGATCAGATAATCTCTAAAGTGTCTTCTGCTTTCAAAACTTTGATTCTAAGGCTCTTTCCAGTGTTAGGATCACATGACTTGTGATTTCCAACCATTCTTTCACCAAAAGCCATAATGAAACTGCTTTTCTCTTAGATTAGCTAAAAAAATCATGCCTCCTAAATCATGACTACTCAATCCAAGTTATTAAAAATGAGAACTAATAAAGAAACTAGGAAAACCATCAAGTTTAATGTGGGTGGATCTCATTTAGGCACACATGTTGAACCTAAAACAGAAGGGGAATGAATAACTATGGGAATGGTGAAACAAGTTCTTTGTTGCTAATGATGCATTGACTTCTCTTGGCTAGCTGATGGGTTTGGGGAGCAATTTTATCAGCTGTCACAACAGGTCTAAGTCTGGATTTATAGAAGGCATAAACACGTAATGGCTTTAATGGGATTTTTGAAACGAACAGCACACATAATTAGATTCAAACAGATTAAAGTTCCCCACTGTGCTTTAGGAATATAACTAGAAAGTTTTATTTTCTCTAATAGGGGTGTAAACACAAAATGGCTTATGGAGTCAGAGCATAAATATCTTGAGAGTCAGTTCAAACCAAACTGAGGTTTTAGAAAACAAGTATTTGTAATGGAAATACTGACTAGTCTCAGTGAGTATTACTGTAGTACAATAAGAAATAATGCTGGTTATTCTCCATGATCCAAATCCAATAGGTCTCACAGTCTATTAAATGAAACAAATATTCTTAGCTTGTATACTTACATCGATTCTGCCCTCTTATAACTGATCAATTAGCAAGCATTTCCAGAGCACTACTTATCTAGTACCATGTTAAGCACTATGAAAGATACAAGAAGACAGAGCTCTTGAATTCAAGTATATTGTGATCCTATTGGATTGTGAAGAAGCAACATGATAAAATGTAAAAAGGGCACTGGATTTGAAGTCAGAAAATCTGAGTTCAAACTGTGGCTTTTGCAATTTACTGCTTCATCTTTGGCAAACCATCTTACCCTATGGAACCTCAGTTTCCACATTTGTAAAGCACATGCCCTACTTCACTGGGATGTTCTGAGGCTCAAATGAGATAACAGATGTAGTCTGTAAAAACATCAAGCTGTTATTATTTTACTAGACTTTTGATAAGACTGAAGGTATGCTTTCTTGTCAGAAGATGACTGATTTAGTCTAGGTGTTCCCTATTAAATCACTTCAAAAGTAGTGAATTTCAGGAGTAAGAAAATTCACTTATACAAAGGGCATGCTCTTCCAAGACTGGATAAAAAATTACAAGCAGTATTGTAATAGCAGAGGCAGCTAGGTGGTATAGTGGATAGAGCACCAGGCCTAGATTCAGGAAGACCTGAGTTCAAATCTGGTCTCAGGTACTACCTGTGTGATCTTGGGCCAGTCACTTAACCTCTATTTGCCTCAGTTCCCAATTTGTAAAATAGGGACATATGAGAGAAGAAAATGGCAAATCCATCTAGTATTTTTGCCAAGAAAAGTTGGACATGACGGAACAATGATAACAATTACATTAATATATCTTCTTTATATAGTCTACAATCAACTGAGCTCCGTGATAGCACACACGTCTTGGTGGAAACCCTCTTATAAACTGTTTTGTAGGAGTTAAGGATGATTCTTTTCTTTATTAATCCATTTGAAAATGATTAGTACAAAACTCAAACTCCAAACAAGAATTCCAAAGAGAAACAATATGGAAGCCTGTAGAAACAAAGAGAACAAAAAAGAAGCAGTTAGGCTGCCTTGTATAAGGAAAGATCTATTTCAGCAAAGGGTATTAAATATATGATTTGGGGGGAAAATCCTAACCCTTCTTTACTCAGAATTCAAGGGGGACTTCAGTTGCATTTTAAGAACATTTTAAAATAAAATATTTCCTCTTTTTTGACAGTAAGGCAGAGACTTTATTAACTACAGGCTTCATTTCTATGGTGGTTTTTTTCCAATAGCTAGGCATACTGAAGACTGAAGGGCTATGATATTAGACAACTTCACTGTGAAACTCTGAAGATGGAGTTATCCATCCCAAGAAACCCTAAAAAAAGCACTTTGACCCTAAAGTTTGACTTCTGGGCTCAAGTCAATGTCAAAATACAATTTTATTTCCAATTGTTTTTTCCATAGTTTAAATTATGTAGACAAGGAACTTTACTCCTTGTATTTTACTCCTATTTAGACCCATATTAATTTTAGAGTTATTCTTCCTACTTCTTCACCCTGGACCAAATAAGAAACCCCACTAAACTAGCTATGCTTTTCACCAAAAGTATCCTCCTCTGTGCAACACTATTTCTCATATGATAGCCTGAATTTATAGAAGAGTAGTGCTCGATTATACTCATATATCATAATTTATTCATAACCATTATCCAACACACAGGCATCTACTTTGTTTCCAATTCTTACCTATCACAAAAAGGACTGTTATGAATATTTTGGAATATATGAAGATCTTTTCTTATCAGTGTCTTCCTTAGAATTATAAGCCCAGTAATAGAGTCAAAGCGTATAGTCATTTTAGTCACTGAATTTACATAATTCTAAACTGTTTTACAAAATGACTGTACCACTTCAAAGCTTCACCAACAATGTATTAGTATGCCCACCTTCCCCACAACCCCTCTGACACTACGGTCATTTTTGACAATTTGCGGGGTGTGAGGTAAAACCCTGGGGTTGTTTTGATTTATATTTTTCTTATTATTTGATTTGGAGCATTTTTTCATGTGTTTGTGAATGCTTTGCAGTTCTTTTGAGAACTATTTGTTCATATCCTTTAACCACTTATCTACTGGGGAATGACTACTAGTCTTGTCTATATTTAGTAAGTGTTTACATATCTTGGATACTAAATGCTTTTTTGAGGGGAAGGGCAGGGCAATTGGGGTTAAGTGACTTGCCCAAGGTCACACGGCTAGTAAGTGTTAAGTGTCTGAGGCCGGATTTGAACTTAGGTCTTCCTGACTCCAGGGTTGGTGCTCTATTCACTGCACCACCTCGCCGCCCCAATACTAAATGTTTATCAGAGAAACATGATACAAAGGTTTTTTTTCCCCCTATTCAAACATTTCCCTTATCCTACATGCATTAATATCTTTGCAGAAGCTTTTCAGTTCCAAGTAGTCTATCTTTTGTAATTACCTCTAACTCTTGTTTGGTTAAGAACGCATCTCTTATATTGAGCTGAGATATATATGATCTGTTTCTCTTTTCATTTTTAAAAGTACAATCTTTTATGTTAAGGTCATATGTCTATTTAGAAGTATTTTATGGTATGTGGTGAAAGATATTAGCCTAAGCCTCATTTCTTGCCAAATTGCTTTCCAGTTTTCCCCGAAGTCTTTGTTAAATAGGGAGTTTTCCCCTAGGTAACTTATGTTTTCAGGCAACTAGGTGGCACAGTGGATAAGAGTGCCAGGCCTGAAGCCAAGAAGACTCATTTTCCTGAGCTAAAATCCAGCCTCAGACACTTACTAGCTGCATAACCCTAGGCAAGTCACTTAATGTATTTGCTTCAGGTTCCTCATCTGTAAAATGAGCTGGGAAAGAAAATGGTAAACCACTTTAAGTATCTTACCAAGAAAACCCCAAACAGGGTCATGAAGAGTTGGACAAGACTGAAACAACTGATTAACAATTAACTTATGCTTTCTATTTTATCAAACATGGAGTCATTAAGTTCTTTATTTCTGAATCTCCCTTGTCTAGGCTGTTCCATTGATCTATCTCTTCTTTATGCAATACCAGAGAGTTCTGATGACTGCTGTTTTATAATATAGTCTGAGGTCTAGAAGTGCTTCATCTTTACTCCTTTTACTAATTTCCCTTAATATTCTAGATGGTTTGTTTTCCCAAATGAATTGTTATTATTTTGTCAAGCTCTATAAAAGGGCTTGGTTAATTGGTGTAGCACAGACCTGAACAGCTTGTAAACTTCTTTGGGCTGAAGACAGGTTAGACTAGTGACAGACCATAATCAGATAGTTGGCTGCTAAGTGTCATATGATAAACAGGAGAGTGAGCAGCGGCAACCCTACATTCTTCGCATTCTGCCTGAAATCCTCTGGAGGGTCACAAGTGGCCTGTATGTTGTGCAGATCTGGTGTAGCATTAAAAGTATAAATTAATTTTGGTAGTATTGTCATTTTTATTATATTGGCAAGGCAAAGCTATGAGCACTGAACATTCCTCCAACTAAATATGTAGGTTATTTAAAGAGCTCTTTGTAACTGAATCTCTACAAGTCTTTTTTGTGTCTTGGGAGACTGATCAGATATTTCATGTATCTTGAAGTTACTTGGAAAGGGATTTCCCTTTATATTATTGCTTCCTGTTTTGTTATTACCACAGAAATGTTATTTGTTTTTGAGGAGTTATTTTGTAGCCTGTGACTTTGCTGAAACTATTCTCTTAGTATCTTTATTGATTCCTTGGGGTTTTCTAAATAAACTATCATAACAGGAATAGTTTTATCTCCTCTTTACCTATCATTACTTCTTTAATTCTTTTCTCATCATTGTCTCCAGAACTCTATCAAATAATAGTGTGGAGAGTATCCTTGCTTCATGCCTTTATTTACTGGAAAAGGTTCTAGTATATTCATATTGCATATGATGCTTGCTTTCAGTTTTAGAAAGGTGCTTTTCATGATAGTTTTTTTAAAAAGGTCTCTATACCTAAATTTTGTAGTGTTTTGAGAATAAAAGTTTTTTACTTTGTCAAAGACTATTGCTGCATCTAATGAGATGATGATGTGGTTTTGTTTTGGTTTTCTTATCCAACCTGTAACTCTTTTTTGTTTTATTGAATTGTTTAATTCATTTACATTTAAAGTTCTAAGAGTTAGGCTTGTAGCTTATATTTTCTCTTCAGAGTTTCATTTTTAAAAAATGATTTTCCTTCTCTTCTGCTCTAAGCACAGCATTATATTTCTTCAATTAGCTTTTTAAGGTAGTCTTGTTCCCACTGGCTCTCTTCTCTTCCCCTATCCTCTTTTCTTAGTTGTTACTCTTTTCCTTTAGGGTTTTGTTCCTCTTTTCTACTTTTTTCTGATCATATATTTCTTCCCCCTTTTTTCTGCTCAGTCATACAGACTGCCCTTTCTTCTCCTCCCTTTCAGCTAGTTCTGATTTTTTTTGTGCCCCCTTCTATAAAGGATTTCTCTTATTCTCTTCATTGTCCATTTTCTCCTTCTGCTTACTCTAGACTCATCCTCTAATTCATGGTTTCTTGCTTCTGTATTCTTTAGATAGTCAAAGCTTCTAAGATATCCAGTCTAGCCTCTGCTCTCTAGGTGCTTTCTGTCAAGCTTAATTATCCCATGGATTTCCTTTTTCTGTTATGCCTCATGCTCAGAACAATGCCAATTATTGCAGGTATCAGAGAGGACACTGCCCCAAGGTAGCACCCTTCCCTCCTGGTTATACCTCATGACTTTCCCCCTGCTACACTTTCCTGGAAATCTCTTCCTTTCCTGTCCTATTCCTCCAGGTGCCACATGCCCCCAGAGGTTCTACCTCCCCTTCTTCTAAGACAAGCAGACTTTTCAGACACCAAATACCTCAGACATCAAGTGTAAGGTCTTCATCTCTCTTCACTCATAGGTGCATTCATCAGTGGAACCCCCTTCCACCTCTAAATGTCTCCTTTTCTTCCCCTTTTCAATGTTTTCTCCCTCCTCTTCTGTAGGATCTTCTCCTTTTGAGATCAGAGGTCACCTTCTCCCTCATTGCTAGCCTTTGGTTTAATCCCAGCACATCACTTGCTCTTCTCTATTCTCCTGCTCCCTTCCCCCTCTTTCATGTACCTTTCCATGTTGTAAAGTAGTCCTACAAAAGTAGCATTCACCTGTAGGCAGGTTGTCACCAGTTTCTGTCCCTGTCTGTCTCTTCACTGTTAGTGACTTCTACCAATTTTCTACTTCATCTCTGTCTCCTTGTGTACTTTTAGAAAGAAATTTCTTACTGGTTTTACTATTGCTATCTGCATTTATTTACTTTTCTTGCTTGTAGTGTTTAAGAAGCAAATAGTATCTTCATTCTCATTTTCTTTGTAAAAATGTTTCAAAATCTTTTTTTTTTGAGGGTCCATCTTTTGTTCTGTATGGTTAAGGTTAAATTTACAGGATAGGTCACCATGCACTGCATCCTGAGTGCAGTGCTCTTTGGAATATAGTACTCTATTCCCTCCTCCTTTTACTAGTGGGTGCAAAATAGTCTTGTGTTGTTCAAATATCCTTTCCTCTGTATTTGAAAGTTTTTCTTCGGGTAGTTTGTTGAACTTGTTTCTGAGTTGAATTATTAAATTTAACCACTATGTGCCCTGGAATTTGCAGTGTTGGGTTTTTTCCCTGGAGGTGATCTGTGAATTCTCTCAAATGAGATTTCATTTTCTACCTTCTACTTCTTCTCAGAAGTTCTCTCCTATTATTTATCTCATTATGGTGTTAAGGTTTTTGGTCCCATAAAGTTCTTCTGGGAGACCTATATTCCTCAGGTTGTCTCTGCCCATTCTAACTTCAAAATCAGAATGTTTTGCTTGCATAGTGAGCATATTTTCTTTTAATGTCTTTGTTTTTTATTTCTCTTCTTTTAGAGTGTCCTCCACTTCTATGTATTTGGATTCCCAATCTGTTGTTCTCTTTTTTATTTCTTGGTGAGGCTTGCCATTCCAGATTCAAGTTTTTCTATACTGCTGATTATTTTTGCTGTGTAGGATATAATTCTGTTCTTATAATTCTTATTTGTCTTTAAACCACTCAGTAACAGCATGTTACAATTCCACGATCTCTTCAAATTCCAAAGGGCCCTCTGTCTCATCAAGTGTTGGATCATTTTCCTTCATTTTTCAGTATTCATTCATAGATGCCTGAACTCATTTACTAGAACTGGAAGCCACATTTCTTTCTGTTACTGTTTTTCCTATTGACTCATCTACTTATGTTCAAGGTCTTTGATATTTCTTCTTCCTGAAATCTTGGATACTGTCAGTCTCCTCTTCATGCCACCTTTCCCCCCCATTGTTATTTTCCTTATTATTCTTTTCCTGACTCTGTCCCCTATCATCTCCAGAATCAAATTCCAATTTCTCTGGCATTCAAATCTCTTTACAATTTGGCCCTAATCTACCTTTTTGTTTTATTTATTATTTATTTTTGCTGTTACTCATACATGATACTCTTTTCCATCTCTGGGTCTTTCCACAAGCTATCACCATGCCTTAATTTGAGTCCTTCCTCTCCTGGGAATTCTGAGCTTCCTTCAAAGTCCTGTTCAAGTTCTATCTTCTACATGAAGTCTTATTTGATCCTCCCATCAGCTAGTAGGCATGTCTCCCTTCCACTCCAATTATTTTGTATTTATCAGCTACCTATGTATGTCCATGTTGATACTCTCAAACAGAATGTAACCTCCTGGATAACAGGTAATGTTTCATTTTTAAATTTGCGACCTCTGTATGACAGCATAGTACCTGGCATATATTAGGTACTTAATAAAAGCTCTATGATTTATAAATAGCCTCTTTTGAAAATGCATAATATAAAATGAGAAAATGTTTCTTAAAACTGTTCATGAAAGGAATATACACTTTAAAAAACATACCCCAAGTTTCTTCTGTGATATAAAATCCTCTCTACTGAGTTTAAGATAAAATAATCCTGGGAACACAAAAATCAAACATGTTGATGTACAGGTACCTTTAAAGGGGAAAACAAAAAAACAAACAAAATGATGGCATTAGGATCAGAACCTGAAACTAAGAGTCAATGTATTACGTGGAGCTTTGGGAACAGATAACTTACCAACTATAGCAAATATATTTCTAATGTCAGGAACATATAGTGCAAGTAAAACAACGATAATATTGAGTGCTAAAGTAACCAAAAAATGATGAATCCATGAGAATGGGTGATTAGGAAAAAATGCCATTATTATTGCTTTCCTTGCCTGTATAAAAGAAAATGAAACAAATTTAAGACAAGAGAAGGTATCATTAGGGAAATGCTTGTTTATACATAAATCTGTCCTTTCAATCTTCTCACAAAATGTCTATTTTCTAAAAAGTTCTATCTATACACTGCTTTAATCATGAAGCTTTTAAAAACACTCATGGGGGGCAGGGAGGAGCCAAGATGGCAGAGTAAAAGCAAGAACTTGTCTGAGCTCCCACCCCAACCACCTCTAATACCTGTAAAATATGACTCTAAACAAATTTTAGAGCTATAGAACCCACAAAGTGATAGAAAGAAATCTCCCACTGAAGGCAGCCTGGTAGGCCAACAGGAAGGGTCTATCACACCAAGCTTGGAGCTTGAGCTGCATGGTCCCAGACCTGGGGTGGCAGAGAGCAGGTGAAGCAGATTCCAGGAGACTGGATCGCTGGCAGCTGTGGTGGTTTCCAGACTTTTCGACCCATAAATGCCAAAGAGAAAGTAAAAGGTCAGTGGGGAACTCTGTTGGAACTGGGTGACGGAGAAATGTGGTCTGCCCCTGCCCCTTGGGCGAGAGGTGGCGGTGGCGCAGTGGCTGCAGCTACTGCCATGTGGCTCCTGCTCTTTGGATTGAAGGGGGTCCAAGTGACCATTCAGAGGGTAATCATTCTTGGTTTCACCTGCTTAGATCTGGATCATGGTCTTGGGTGGAGGTCCTAGGGTGTGTGGTCAGTATGCCAGAGCTTGAGGTGTTTCTAGAGAGGGCACCCTCTTCATAGTTCTGATAACATTTGCAAAAACTCCTATGATTTAAGACACAGCTCTCTCCACTCTGGAAGCAGAGTTCTACCATGGCAAAGAGCTCAAAAGTCAAGTAATTGGCTGGCAAGATGAAAAAAGCAGAGGAAGTGAAATCAGACCATAGAATCCTTTTTTTGGGGACAAAAAAGATCAAAACATGGAATCAGAAGAATTCAATGAAGTCAAAACTCCCACATCAAAAGCTTCCAAGAAAAACATGAACTGGTTACAGGCCATGGAGAAGCTCAAGAAGGATTTTGAAAATCAAGTAAGAGAAGTGGAAGAAAAAGTGGGAAGAGAAATGAGAATGATACAAGAAAATCATGAAAAGTGAGCCAATAACCTAACTGAAGAAAATAACACCCTAAAAAAACAGACATTCAAATGGCAAAAGAGGCCCAAAAAGCCAAGCAGGAGAAGAATGCTTTAAAAAGTCAAATTGCCCAGATGGAAAAGGAATTTTGAAAACTCACTGAAGAGAATAATTCCTTCGAAGTTAGACTGGAGCAAATGGAAGCTAATGACTTTATGAGAAATCAAGATCTTAAACAGATGCAAACAAATTAAAAAATAGAAGGCAATGTGAAATATCTCATTGGAAAAAACACTGACCTGGAAAATAGATCCAGGAGAGATAATTTAAAAATTATTGGACTACCTGAAAGCCATGATCAAGAAAAGAGCCTAGACACCATCTTTCAAGAAATTATCAAGCAAAATTGCCCTGATATTTTAGAACCAGAAGGCAAAATAGAAATGGAAAGAATTCACTGATTGCCTCTTGAAAAAGATCCTAAAAAGAAAACTCCTAGAAATAGCATAACCAAATTCCAGAGTTCCCAGGTCAAGGAGAAAATATTACAAGCTTTCAGGAAGAAACAATTTGAGTATTGTAGAAACACAATCAGGATAACACAAGATCTAGCAGCTTCTACATTAAAGGACTGAAGGGCTTGGAATATGATATTCCAGAGGTCAAAAGAGGAGCTAGGATTAAAACCAAGAATCACTTACTCAGAAAAATTTCAGGGGAAAATATGGTCATTCAATGAAATAGAGGACTTTCAAAGTATTCTTGATGAAAAAACCAGAGCTGAACAGAAAATCTGACTTTCAAATACAAGAAGCATGAGAAGGTAAACAGGAAAAAGAAATCATAAGGAACTTATTAAAGTTGAAGTGTTTACATTCCTACATGGAAAAACGAATTGTAACTCATGAGACTTTGCTCAGTATGAGGATATCTGAAGGGAATATGTGTGTGTGTGTGTGTGTATAGATATATGTATATCTATATCTATATCTATATATATATACACACACACCACATATATATGTATGTATAGGAGGGTGCATGTGTGTATAAATACATATGTAAGTGTGTATATACATGTATACATGTATACACAGAGGGCACAGGATCAGTTGAATAGGAATGGATGGTATCTAAAAAATAAAATTAAGAAATGAGAGTAATATATTGGGAGAAGGAGAAAGGGAGCGATAGAATAGGGTAAATTATCTCATATAAAAGATGCAAGAAAAAAAACTGTTACAATGGAAGGGAAGAGCAGGAAGGTGAAAGGGAATGGGTCAATCTTACTCTCACTGAATTTGGCTTACGGAGGGAATAACATACACACTCATTTGGGTATCTTACCCTACAGGAAAGTAGAGTGGGGGGAAGGTAATAAAAGGAGGGACGATATAAGGCAGGGCAAATTGGGGTAGAGGGTAGTTAGAAGCACATACTTTTGAAAAGGGACAGGGTCGAAGTAGAAAATAGAATAAGTGGGGGGCGGGATAGGATAGAGGGAAATATAGTCTTTCACAATATAACTACTACAGAAACATTTTGCATAACTACACATGAACAATCTATTTTGAATTGCTTATCTTCCCAGTGGGGGTGAGTGAGGAGAGAAGAAGGGAAAGAATCTGGAAATCAAAGTTTTAAAAACAAATGTTAAAAAAATTGTTTTTACATGTAACTGTGAAATAAGATATACAGGCACTGGGGTATAGAAATCCATCTTGCCCCACTAGAAAGCTAGAGGGGGCATGGAGGAGGATATAAGGGAGAGCAGACTGGGGGAAGGGGTATTTAGTAGGTTTGCTATCTTGGGGTGGAGGTAGAAGAAACAGGGAGAAAATTTGTAACTCAATATCTTATAGAAATGAATGTTGAAAACTAAAAATAAATTTAAAAAAAACCACTCATGAGATTTAAGTTTTATTCTCAAATATTATCTTCCTTTTACTTAGGACCTTGCCTTTAGTCTAGTGTACTTATGTTCTATTATGCATAATAACTATTTATGTACATATCATCTCTCCTACTAGGTGGTAAGCTCTTTGTGAGCAGAAATTGCAACTTATTCATCTCTATGTCTCTGCTCTGGGCTTAGCACTATACATGGTAAATGCTTAATAAATATTTGTTGTACTGAATTTATTTTGCACCTTACTGGGTAAAAAATTTATGAAAAATGTGAAAACTTTCACACACATACCTTCTTAACTTCCTTGATTACCACTACTAATGTGTCTGACATGGAGGTCCTACTATGATATTTCATCCTGGTAGACAAGATTTATATTTCTGAGGGCTACGCAAAGCACAACTACTGGAAGT
>CM053589.1:5919454-5931117 GCA_028646515.1 Pseudochirops corinnae | reverse complement strand
ATGCCCATCAACTGGGGAATGGCTGAACAACCTATGGTATATGAATGTAATGGAATACTATTGTGCTATAAGAAATAGGAAGGAGATGAACTTCATAATTACCTGGAGAGGCTTATACAAATTGATGCTAAGTGAGAAGCACAGAACCAAGAAAAATTTGTACACAATCACAGACACTTCATATGTGTGACGACCAACCTTGATAAACTGGACTCTTCTCAACAACGTATAGCTATAAGACAACTCTACAAGTCTCAGGATGGAAGGAGATACCTACATTCAGAGAAAGATCTAGAAAGATTAGGGTTTAAATGGAGACTGAAGCAATCTACATGGTATCATTCTTTTTCATGTTTGGTTTTGTCTTTTTTTTCCCATTGTTCACTCCATTGGTTACAACCCTTCTATACAACCAGACTATTGTACAATGTGAAAGTATTTGCAGATCCTATACATAATTGCACGCCACCATGGTGGGGCAGGGAAGGGAGGGGAGAAAATTTGAAACTCAAGGGATTGTGGAACTGAAATCTTGTAAACTAAAAGTAAATAAACAAGTCAATGAAAAAAAAAAAGAAAATTCACCATCTCCCACCCCCTACATCCCCAGTACATTACCTCTGGCTTTGACAGATGCTCTTGGTAAAGGCTCTGCATTTGAGGCAACGAGCAGTGAGTAAACCCAGGCTCCCTACCTTTTTATTTTGGGTGTCACAGAGTGAATTGCACAAGATGAGCAGGCACAGAGGAATGCTACCTTCTCCTAAACTTTCTTATACTGTCGAGTGTGTCATTGCACTTCTACTCATTCAGGTTTACAACTCCAGTGTCATCTTCCACTTCCTCATTTTCCTTCATCCCACAAATTCAGTTTCCACATCTTTCACATCTACCTTTATATCTCTTCCATCTGTCTTGTTCTCTACTGAGATTTATCACCATAGTTAAGGTCTTCATGATCTTTCACTTGAGTTACCGCAAAAGTTTTCTAACTGGTTTCTCTACCTCATCTTTCTCTTCTTGAATTCATCCTCCAAACAACCACCAAAGTGATTTTCCTAAAGCTCAGATCTGATGAGGTGACGCCCCTACTCAAATTCCAGTAGTTCCCTATAGAATCATCAAATATTGTTTCATTTTTCTCTCATTCTTTTAAAACTTCTATTCTGAATAAGCTTTATAATTTACATAATTGCTAGTACAGTAGTGCAGGGATATAATTTATTAACAAATAAATATATGCATATTGGAAGTGCATGCTCAAAAAATTTTAATGAAAAGGGTGCATGATCAAAAAATTTTGGTATCTACTGACTCAGAGCAGAAATAAGTTAGAAATAAAAAAATCAAGGCAAAAGAAATCTACAGTTCTGTGGAGGATGAAAACAAAAATAAAGCAAACAGAATGGGGAAAAGTAGTCCTGATTAAGTTATAAAAAGACAAAATCAGGGAGACAGAAGATAAAGAATTGGGAATAATCCAAGTTACTTATTACCTTGCCTAAAATATCCTTCTTCTCTCCTTCATCTATGAAAATCCTATACAAATTTCCAGCTTCAGCCCAATTCTTACTGATTCTATAAAGCAACACAATGATCACTATCTGCTCTAAATTACCAAAACACGTACAGTCTATACTACACACATTATCACTTAATTATGTGATTTTGCTATTCTATGATTGTTTCATATGCATGAGTCTGGTGAATTGAATTGTGAATTCAATACTTCTGTATCCCTGTGGCTCCTAAACCCAACGTTGACCACACAGAAGGAAGAAAAATCCTTGTTAACTGATTACAAAAAATTTTTATATTTCTATTTCTTTTTCTACTTCTAACTTAATTGTTGTTTATAATAATGAGTTATATGCACTAACTTGTAAATTTGAAAAGGGTGATAATATAAAAGATCTAGGGCCAAATTCCCAGTTATATGACTGGCACAAACTGGAATTTTGAGGCAATTACATGGTAAAATTAATCTTTTTCACCTTATAAATGTTCACAGACACAAAAAAGGACAAAAATCAATAAGAAAAGTTCAAAGACAAAAGGGAGACATAATCATGGTAAAGATAGTGGTTTTGATTAGCATTATTGTGTAGCTTTGGCGCAGAAAAGTTAGTTTTATTATGTCATTGATTTAAAAGTAATTTTAAATACAGTTTTGACATAAAAATATAAAGAAATTGATCCTCTCAAAAAACCATGGAATAGTATCCCTTATTTTCCTATTCACCATTTATTTTAAAGCCAAAAATTTAAATGCATCAAAATGGATTTGTCAAATGAAGGAATAAATATTTTTTTAAATGTATTTTTTCAATGTCCTATTGCAAACCAAATTAAAATTTTGCTCACAAGCAAAAATCTGAACAGATGGTTTCTAAGATTACTATAAATGCAGAATAAGAGTATTATTTCCATATGACTATTCCAGTTAGAAATCTGGACCAAATTAGAGCATATCTGCCATGACAGAAATTAATGCTGTAAAAACTACAGTGGGCATATCTTACCAATACATTTCACCTGTTTCAAACTATTAACTATGAAAACTAAATCATATAGTACAACTTCCAATTTAAAGATTTTTCATCAATCAAATTAATTATTTAATATCCACAAACACATATCTGTATGCACTGGGTTCTACCTAAATAAACAGAATAATAATAATCATTAGGATAAAGGCATTGCCAACATATCTTTTTACGTAAAGACTGGTATTTATTAATTTAAATATATCTGGAGATTGTAGGATCACAGATTTAGAGCTAGAAGAGCCTTAGGTATCCAGTCCAACCCCCTCATGTTTCAGACGAAAAATGGAGGCCCAGAGACATGAAGTGAACTGAGGTCACACAAGTAAGAGTCACGGGGAAAAAGGAAACAAACATGCCAAAGCACCATGTAAATTAAATGTAATGTAAATTAAATGATTAAACGTAAAACTGTTTTATAGGAATCTTCCAAATGATAAGAAGTCATGATAATATAGCACTTTGGCTCTGGGGATCATGTTTCGGTTTTATCCTCTATTTCAGCCACCAAACTGACGTGATCGCCTGGCATAAACTCTGCCACACCAGGTGATCCCGACAATTCTGCAGGACAGGCTTCGCTGTCTCACTCTGATGCTGTTCTCCTTTCTCACTTTTTATGAAGTAAGATGCCCACATTTTATTTGTAAAACACAATTTTGGTAAGCGGCTATAAAAAGAAAAAAACTTTTACCCAGCTTATGAAAAGTATATTTAGATAGATATCTTTTTGCAAACTACTGAATACTTAGTCCTACTAAGCTTAACACTTGGACTGTCACCATGAAACACATCTATGCAAAGGGAAAAAAAAGAGGATTTTCTAAATTACATGTAATAACATCTTTAAGATATTAAAAATCTATTTATGTTGCCCAAGAGAAGTTTCTGTTTTCCTTACATTTTTAGCCATGCTGAACCATCCCAGTTTTTCTTGCATAAGTGAGTTAAATTTAGTTGGAATTAATTCATTTTTTTAGTTGCTCTAAAAATTAGCTAGCTAAAAACTCTAACAAAGAACTGCAGTTTAGAAGTAAAAAAAAAAATTATTTCTTTGTAGCAGAGGCAACACAACAAAAAACTCTCAAAAAACTAGTTCAGAGAATAAGTCCCCCAAGAACCTATCGGTATGGCAGAAGTAAACCAAACTTGTGCAGAAGAACTGAGAAGTTCTAGTTCTGTGGTCCAAGCATGTGGTCCAGTTTCACTCATCACACAGCATCATGATGACCTGTGCCGATGAACTTTACAGTTTATGCCCTGTTGGCTGCAGGGTCACAGACAACTATTTCAATCCTCCCACACATCTTCCTTCTCTTTGGACTAGAGAGGAAACACACATATACTTGTTTTATCTAAGGCTTTTGAGAATATTTGAAAATAAGAAATTCAGGCAATTGGACGCGTTCCTCACGACCTGATACTAGTTTTGCCTTCTTGTTTAGTCAAGTCAAAGGAACTAAACTTACTGTCCTACTTAAGGAAAAACAGAAGTGGAGACACAGAAAGGAAGGATATTTGTGGATTAATAAGGAAGCATCCTGGAGTGCAAACTCAGCATAAGACAGAATTAAATCAAAAGCAAGAACAATGAAGCCACGTTTAGAAAGGGAAGACACGCCGCCCACCGATGTCTTAAACTTACCACAAAAGCAAAGACCGCCTTAAAGAAAAATGATAAACTACTTGTGTAGCCAAGAAAGCCTGTAAAATAACAGTAAAATAAAAAGCAATTTATAAGGAAAGTGATCCTAATGTACAGCTAAAGCTATATGTCACGGGCATGTTTTCTATTACAGTTGCTGGGTATCTGGAGCTTAGAGCTCAGAATAACAGCATTCCAACTGCCTGTCACAGATCATTTATGTAGTTTTGTAGGGCAGAATTGGAACTGGCTTACCACTAATGGCACACTATAAGGAAAGCTGCTCTTTAATGTTCCACTGTAAAGATTTTATTTTAGTATGGCAGACAAAATACTACTACAGCCCAAGTAACGGGGTAACTAGGCAGGGCTGCAGGCAGAACCATTTACAATAAATCCAAGTTTAAACGTCTCCCTTTCCCCCTCCTGCACAAATATCTAGTCCAGTGAAAATTAAGCCCATTGGTAATTAATTCATTGTCAAATTGGTCAAATAATATTCTGTCCCATTCTGAAATCACTTACCTAACTTCGGAAGGAGTGCGAGGGGGAAAACGATGCAGACACATAGAATTATCAGCAGTATCCTTCCATCAAGATACCACGACCTATTGGAAAAAAACGTGTCTTTAATTTTAGTCAAGGGTCCAGAAAAGAAAAAATATGTTATTCCGATATACTCTGCCGATGGACAAAACACACTCTAAATAAAAACTACCTGACTTTCTTATTCATGATCTATATTTTAGAAAGCACTAGAATGTGACTCTGGGTTCTCAAGAGGTCCAGCAGATTCTGTCTTGCTGGAAAGATGTAGAACATGGTTCTAGCCACAGACTGAGTCTATTTTCTAGGACCAACAGAGTTAAGTGCAGAAAGGCTTACTGCTATTTGGTGATGACCTTTTTTTGGCCATGGGAACCTATAAAACAAAGAAAATTACAAAATGGCTCACAGTCATGTCTAACCCCATGTGTTTCTGCAATGAAGGTAATGGAATGCTGAGAAAAGAGGTCAAAAGTGCTAAGAATCACAGTTTTTAGACTATTTATAAACTTGACTATTGATACTCTGAATGCAAGATCCTGGATACAGTGACCAATGAATGGATATACTGCTAAGGGATCTCAATCATTCTCTTTTTTTTCCCCTTTTTTTAAAAGTTCATTTTATTTTATTGCTTTTTGGAGGGGGTAAGGCAGGGCAGTTGGGGTTAAGTGACTTGCCCAAGGTGACATGGCTGGTAAAAATAACTGTCCAAGGCCGCATTTGAACTCAGGTCCTCCTGACTCCAAGGTCAGTGCTCTATTCACTATGCCACCTAGCCACCCCTAAGGGATCTCAATCATATCACTCTTGACATTCTTGCTATAAACAAAGGTAGATGCAAGTTGCAGCTTAATGGACAGGTCACAAATACTCTTTTGAGATGCAAAGAAAGGAGTTGGTAGAAAAGGATTTGTCATTATCCAGAGGCAACAAGAAATTATTTCATGGAATAGCAGGTCATGAGATATTTAATTTAATAATAAATATTTTCAAAAAGACCACCCTGAAAATAATATGCAATCTATGTACCATAATCAGTTGCTTATGAAGAGAGAAATTCTATGAAGAAAGTGCTGACATTCCAGATTAAATCAACATTCACTCTAGCACTTGTTCATTTCATGCAAAGGTGAGAAAAGGTAGGGATGAAGAGAAATATATAGGAAAATATGGCTCAGGTTCACGAAGCAATCCCCAACAGAGTTCTAAATTACACTGAAGCCTCATACCTAAATGTCACAAAAACTTTAAAAACAACAACTGGTAAGCACGGGACATGGAAAAGCATTGAACAGCACTGCAAAAGTCAAAATGGATCAGAATGGATTGACAGGAACAGACTTGTTACTGATGTGAGAATCATCCCTGAATAGGCTGTTTGGAGACATTCAGGCCATCAGCTTGATAGTGCTAAAATCATAATCAGTAAAAAATAAATAAATTATGGGGGCAGCTAGGTGGCACAGTGAATAGAGCACTGGCCTTAAAGTCAGGAGGACCTGAGTTCAAATCCAGCCCTAGACACTTGACACTTAACTAGCTGTGTGACCTTGGGCAAGTCACTTAACCCCAATTGCCCTGCATTCTCCCTTCAAAAAATAATTAGAATACTGAAAAAATATGTTAAAAGAAAAAAATTAATTCTGATCTATTTAAGCAATTTACAATAAAAATGAGAAGCTAATAATGGAAATGACATCCATGATAAGATAACAATTTTATGCAGATGTGTAACCAATACAAATAAATTATTACGACAGATTAAAAAAACTCAGAAAGTACTTTTTGTCAGTTGACAAATTACTTACTTGACAAACACATAGAGAGAACTACCAAATGTAACCCCAGGTTTTAATATAAACTAATTTTTAAAATCTCTGGGGAAAGAATGATGTAAAATTATGAATTTGGATAGTAAAAAGCTTAGCAAGATAATACAACTAAGCAAAGTCATCACGTGAGCATTTAAAAATGAAAATAGAAGGATGAGAAACACAGAAAATTAAAAAATATTTTTAGCAATCTCTTTTCTCCCAGAAGGAGTCAAATGACTATTACCTGGACCCTAGGGTTTGCTGGCGTCAGCTTCAAAAACCAATTGCTAAAAGGTCAATGGGGCATTTGTTCCTCAGAAATCAGTAACTGCTACGAATCAGGGCTTGATTTACTATCCTGCTGATGGTCTAGACTTAAGAATGTATTAACAATGCATTTTAAACTTGAAAGCGTAAGTACATACACACATTTTTTCTTTTTTCTAGATTCCCTGGTTGTTACACATTTACCAGCACACCTTTGTGCTGCTCTATCAATACTGCCCGGGCTCTTCAGGAGTACGGTGAGAAGGAGACTGGTGACTGCAGGATAAAAATAATACTTGGCGTTTATACAGAGCTGTAAGGACTGCAAAGTGCTTTACATCTGTTATTTCTTTGGAGACTCACAACAAACACGCTTGAGCCTTAACACTGCAACCACCAGATGAGCACACAGGGGAGACAGAAATGTACTTAAGCAGCACAAAGAAGAGGAAAATAGCCAGATTAGACCAATACTATAGAAGAGATGCGTGCTGAAGGCAACACAGTTCTGAGGTGTTGAGGGAGCTTTATAAAAGATATGTGAAGGAGACAAAGACATCAAAAGTGTGGGGGAAAAAATCTCACTTTATTAAAATAAAGAGAAAAGGTGATGGAGAGAACATCTGCAATACCAACCTATATGCTGACTGTCCCAATACAGGAGTCATCTATACGGAAATACAGGGATCTTTGAGGAGGATCTGAGCAAGGAACAAGCAGGCTTTTGCAAATGATATTCTGCAATGGGTTACATCTTTACTATGTCACAACTGACTTAAAGAGACAGATTCTAAGATCCTACAGCGTTTATTATTTGTTGATTATTTTTCTAAAATTCTCAGAAAAAAAGCCACCTTACAGGTGCCTCTCATTCATTCATCAATCTCCCCAATACGCCTTGAAAGAAATAACTGATTCAGTTATTCTGATCATAAACACCCGGTGAGGCACAAAACCGAGATGTTTGCCAAAGGCATCCACGTGATGGAGGAGATCCGGCAGAGTCCAAATTAAAGAGAGACTCCTACGGAGGGCAAGGTCTCTCAGATACCCCTTTGCAGACGATATTTTGTGGTTACATCAAACACTCCTGTGATCATTCAGCGGAGTCTGGCTCGAACACCCACATGAAGAAGACCAAGCAGATCTATTGCCTGGACTAGAGCTTCATCATCAGAAGATACATGAGGGACAGACAGTAGAGATGGAGAATAATGAGCGGGGCCCAAAATTAAATAAGAGATAAAGAGTGGGCTGCATTGTCTTTGGTAAATTGCAACACTCCTTTAATGACTCCCAAGCCTTCCATGAAAACAAAAGTCTATCTTTTTAATACTAATATTCAACTAATTTTGCTTTATGGAAGTAGAACTTGGAATACAACAGTCTCTGAAGAATTAAAATTCAGCATGTCACAGAAGGAAAGTGAAAGTGTGTGGTAGATACAAGTAGGTTACAATATATAATTAATGAGGAAATGTCAGAGAAAAAGGAGAATAAAAGATGCCATGAAGGAACTGCACAATAGATGAGAAGAAGGGCTGGTTATATGGTGAGAATGAAGGATGACTGAGATGAACAGCCGGAATGTACCACTGGTCCCTGACAAAGTTAAGAGAAAGAAGGAGGGCCTCCAACAGATTGCATGATATTGGAAGATACTGACAAGATTCGCACAGGATGAATAAGCATGGATGGGTTTCAATCTGTATCACTGGAAAGATTTCCAAATCAGGGTGATCACAGATCCATTTAAGTATTAGTAACAAAACAAAATTAAAGCATTAGCCATCTCCAAAAGAGATTATACTTTCAAATATTATTCACTTCAATCTGCACCCATATTATCTCCTAGAGTAGACTTTCTTAGGTATGCAAAAAGAAAAGAATAGAATATGATCCCTGTCTTTATGAAATTTGTAGTTATCTTAGAATGCAAAATATTTTCTAAACCAGGATCAAGAAAAACTACCACTCTTTAGAAATTCTAAGAATTTAGAGGAGAGAAGCCACTCCTTAGTCAAATTCAGCTACTAACATGTTTAAGTCATATTTGGCTTTTCCCTAAACCACTATGCATGCCTCTAGCAGCCTGGAGAATCAAACTGCACAAACTTCATAAAGCAGTGTCTATGGCTGGGAATGGCACATGGCCACAAACATTTTTTTTTTTGCTTTTTGGAGGGGGAAAGGTAGGGCAATGGGGGTTAAGTGTCTTGCTCAAGGTCACACGGCTAGTTTTGTGTTAAGTGTCTGAGGTCGCATTTGAACGCAGGTCCTCCTAACTCCAGGGCCGGTGCTCTATTCACTGCGCCACCTAGCCGCCCCCCACAAACATTCCTTATCAATATGCTCTATTTGATGATTAAATCTGAATGTTAACAAAGATGCTCTTCTTTTAAGAAGAGTATCAGAGAAGGACGGTATCTCACTTGCTCTTCTCTACACCTAGATTCCCAACTCTAAAAAAGCAATCAATCAAGAAGTATTTATTGAGCACCTGTTAAATGTCTGACTTGTCAGAAGCCCAAATATTTTTAGTTCTAGTGGGCCTCAAATTATATCCTTCTTTGCATTTGCATAAAGCCCCCCTTTTGGTTATAGAGAGAACCTACACTTCCATGTAACATTCTTGTGAGAAGGAACGCACACAGTGACACATTTTAACACAAAAGGTGACAATAATAATTTTCAATCTTTCTTACACAATAATCTTTCAGACATACTTGCATGATGAAGGCCTGACTAGGGGAACAAAGTATCTGCTTCCTCCTGGGACTTGATAGAAGACGTAGTTACCAACCCAGGCCACAGGACTAAGAGAAAAAGGCCCCAAGGAACACAAAACAATTCTCACGTCCTCCTTGTCAGAAAGGTGGAGGCTGAAGGAGGCTGAATGAGTCCAGGTTAGGAGGGTTTTTCCTTTTAAAACACCAAGTAGTCATTTCTGAAATCTTTAACAGGAGCTACTTTTCTTCTCAGATGAGATATCTGTAAAGCACTTAGCACAGTGCCTGGCACCCATTAGTCACTTAAAAAAAGCCTTCCCCCCTTCTTTTATGCTCATGTAAGGTCACATGGTGACTATCTAAAGTCTAAACTACTGATTAGGAGAGAACCTACACTTTTCACTTTTAACATGAACTTCACCTCAGTTTAGCAAATGATGATGATAAAGAAAACTTTTCTAAAACCATTCATTGAAGACTTTACCTTCTTCTAATTCACTTTTTTATTGGGTTTTGATTCAGCGTGTCAAAATTCAAAGGGTTGTGGGTGTTATGAGGACTGATTTGTAGAACATACCGTGACTCCTTGAGAAAGAATGAACACAGATTTTAATCCTATGCCCCATCTCTGTTTATCAATCATTTATTATCCTCCTCAAGAAATCACTGCCCAGTGATATTGGTGAATTGTGTTAGGCAATGGTTATTTTCAAAGAAACAGAAAAGGGAAAATGTAAAGAATATAACTGTAGCCCCCAAATGTCTTATCAGTTTACCATTAAAAAAGGATTTATAAAGAATTTCTTTTGTTTGGTATTTAAGATTTCACTGGGATTAGGGAGAGATCCCAGTAAGAAAGCTCCTTCTGACAAAGCAGCCTGACCACTGTGCTGCCTTTTACGGCTGTAGAGAGTGGCCGAGGGACCTGGGCGTTTAAATGACTCGGACCCACGCCCTCCGAACTCAGGCTGGTTCTCTTTTCACTTTGTCCTACTGCATATGTTATTATAGCTCTAGAACTGAAAAGGGCCTTAAATGTCATCCAATCTGGCCTGCTCGTTTTACAGATGAAGAAACTGAGGTCTAAATCCTGAGTCTGAACTTGTGTGACCTGACCTGGTGACTGGTTCTAGGTCACAGAAGCTGAGCAGCCATCAGGATGAGATTTGAACCAGGGGCTCTGAACCTAGAGACAGTGCTCTTTTCATTGTGCCACAAACATTTCCAAAATAAAATTATTTTTTAGAAGAATATATTCACTTAAAATCATTTTTTCTAAGTATAAAGAATTTGTTAAACAAAGCTTCTGTTTCCCAAATATATTGTGATTTGAACGTTTTTGGGGCAAAACACTAGGAAAAAGTTTTATATTTCTTAGAAAACTTGTTTGATATGTGGGTTTAATCCTACATGATAAAAATGTTCCAAGTATGAAATATAGCGAATGAATCCTTTGCTGTATTGCAAATACTCTGCCATACAGATGTTCTTTTTTCTTTTAAATGAAAACCAGATTTATTTATGAGTTGCTTTAATATCATTCCCAAATGGAATGGGACAAGAGTATCATATGTTCTGAATTAGCATCTTACTTGCATCCCATATCAATTATGTAACTCAAATGCAAGACAACTTAATTGTGTCAATCATGTCCTCCTGACAGGATCATTAAATATTAACAGAGAGTTCCCAAGTTACAATATTTTAACAGTGTGCTTTTAAAAATGTTGAAACCATTCCATCAAAAATGCAGATAACAGAAGTTAAGATCAAATGGCGTGCTGACATGGCATTTGACTGTTGAAGATTAACTTTTAAATGTGAATATTATTTTAAATGTAGATAGTTTATTTCCACTGCCTTTGTAAGGATTAGTTAAAATACTAAAACCAAAATACTCTGTGAAAACACAAGTATATTAATTTCCACAAATAACTTAGAGAACAATATGAAATACTACTAGTTGTAGTTTAAGGTAAACTAACCCTGTAAAAGAAAGAAAATAGATATTATAATGGCCTAGGAGAAAAATGTGGCCATATAACTTTATCTAGGAAAAAAAAAGGTTATAGATGTATAGTTAAATTCATTCAACTAAATTTGTTTCTTGACT
>CM053589.1:5870356-5919354 GCA_028646515.1 Pseudochirops corinnae | reverse complement strand
AATATGCATATTTTAAAATAGCATTACAAATTCAATTTGGCTACAGAGCTTAAAAATGTACAAGTAAAAATCTATGTACATTATTTTATAAAGTCTGTCTGGTTTATTTCTGACACTTGAAATTGTAAGCAAGCAATAAATGACATGAGTAGTACCAGACTTCAAAGGAACTATCTTTATTTTCCATAATGCAATGAATATCACATTAAAGAGTTTTTTTCTGAAAACAAGACACACACAAGCCAATACACTATGATATAAGCTTTAGTCTAAAGAAAGATTTTGAAGTAAATTTAAAACTTCTGAAAACAGCTTAAAATGACAGCCATAACAGAGCTACGCTGAAAACTAAAATGTTGTCAATGTTGGTAATCATATAATAATGAAAACAGGTCACTGCAGTGTTCAAGTTGGGATGTTTCGGTTTAGTTATGTCAAGCACATTTTCTTGCAATGGTTTTGATTCTCATTTTAAGTGTACACAGTGTTATACATGGCTACATATCTAAAGATGCCTAAGCATAACTTTATAAAGAAAAAAGTACAAGCTGTAAACCAAATTTGAAAAAGTTGGCCTACATTCTAGTGAAAGTTCACACGCTGAAACAGGATCACCAAATCTGAAGGCCTGCTAGGTTTGGTATTATAATTTTTTGAAGTGACAACTTCACAACAATTTGAAAATAACATGCTTTCTCTTCAAGGCGTATTCTTTCTCACAGTTTTTGTTCTACAAGGCAAAGATTTCATATAAATGATACTTTGGGGTTCTTATGAGTTGATCGTTAAGTATTCAGCATTCTTAATTAGGAATTGAAGTTTTATTAATGCATCATATATATTTATATAGCAAAAATTAAACATTTTACACAAGACATGAAGCTCACTGGATACAATGCACTGGAGTATTTGCGGAAAAATATAGATAGGATTAGCACAGAATGTGAAGGAACACAGGAGGAGTATCCATACCAATGAAATTATGACTTCATTAGAAACATCAAAAAAAAGTACATGTGGAGATGAAATATTTTCCTTACCCACTATTGTCGCCAGTCAGAAATTGTGAAATCACACCAGGAAGTTCAGTTTTAATAACTAAAAGGTAAGTTGACATCACTGTAAAGAAGACGAAAAGACTTAATATTAGAATTATGCAACCTCTAGCAACTTAAATACAATTTAATTCAGGTACCACAGGAATGACAGGCAGTAAAGCCCCTAGAGCAACACGCACAGAATAAGGGTTTGCATTTAAAATGGATACCTATCCTCACCATCCACATTAGCATGCATATGTATACGTAATACATAAACAGGGCAAGTTTATAAAGTCATAGTAGAGATGGAAGGACCTCAGAGGCCGTCCAGTCCAACAAACTCATTTCACACATGAGGAAACTGAGACCCAGGGACGCTGACTTGCCCAAGTTCATGCATACGTAGTGGTAGAGGCAGGATTAGAACCTGGATCCTTCAACACTAAAACCAGTGCCATTTCTTCTGTTGACAATTCTATTTTGAAAAGTTAACTGCTAAGGTAAGAAAGCATCCCTTAATTCCAGGTCATTAAAAATGAAATTATGTTTAGATTTCCCTTAACATATTAAAATTTCATAAGAGGAGGCCAAGCACCAAAACTGTCACGTGTACTTCTGCTCAAAGCATAAGGCTTTACTTTAACAAGAATTACTACTTCACCATAATTAGCTTGGAAGCAAGGATAATTAATACATTTGCTAATTGCTCTTCACTTGTAGGGACTGATCCAAACAAACTAAAGCTCTCTACAGACAAATATATAAAAACTAGCAGGACAGAACTACCACGCACAATGAATTATTTCTAAATGGTTCTCTGACAATTCAAATAGTATTTTATTATTGTGCTAGGCATTAATGATATACCAAGACAGAAAGAAAATACTCCATGCCCTCAAGAAGCATACAATCTATGGAGAGCAATAATATGTATGCAAATAATTAAATACAAAGGACTGGGCTGGGTGAGGAGGGGGGAACAGGAAAGGAATCACGTAGAAGATGGCCCTGGAGCTGGGCTCTAGCAGGAAGCTAAGGGTTCCAAAAAAGCAGAGGTGAGGAGGGGAAGGGTTCTGGGTTTGGGGCACAAATGGATATGGAAGATGGAATGTTGTATGCTGGAAATAAATGTATCTAAGGGGAAAAACCTGTTCTGTGAATAGTGCGATCATTTATGTCATTCAATGAAAGAAAAAAAGCTTTCAGACCTAACATTTTTATGTAGCTTTGTAAAAATCAAATTCAATAAACTCTTCATTATATGCTTGATTCTAGTTAGATACACTACCTATCTGTGTTAAAACACTTAAATTTAGATGTTGAAATATACGGAAACACAGGTGCATTGGGGCTAGCATCAGAAGTCCCCCTCTCTTTCCCAAGAAATTGAGGCAGAAAAAAAAAATCACCAACACCCAGGGAGGATAAATCTCTCCTTATTCACTGGCACCCTTCCTGCTGCTTACAAACATGCCCACATCTCATCCTTAAAAAAAAAACCCACTCAGAAAATTTTATTATCCCCTCAATTTACCATCCTACATCCCTCTCCCCTTTCCCAATCAAATTCCTTGATAAAGTTGCTCATACCAGTTGCCCGCATTTCCCACCTCGCACTCGCTTCTTCCTGTCTTGTAGTTTGGCTCACCACCTCGATACTCAACTGAAATTGCTCTCTCCAAGGTTAAGCGCGCTCTCTTAACTGCCAAATCCAGCCTGCCTTTTTCTAGTCCTTATTCTGACTGACCCTGTTCTTCTGGGCGCTGTTGACCACCCTTTCTTCCGTGGGCTGATGCTGCTCTCTTGCCTGTGTGTCCACTCCTTCATCGGTTCTGTCTCATCCTTGTCCTATGAGCTCCCTTCTTGTCACCCTCCACATACTCTCTGGAGTCCTGGAGTCCTCTAACCTTTCACTCTCCCTCATCAACCAGCTGTAAAGTCTTGCCAATTCTAATATGTATATTATATACATGCCCTTCTCTCCACTCACCCAGCCAACCCCTAGTCCAGGCCCCCATCCCCTTTCCTTCGGACTGTTGCAATAGCCTCATAATTGGTCTCCTTGTCTCCAGTCTCTCCTACAGTCTAGTCTACACCCTGCTCAAGAAACCACAGTAACTCCTTCTTGCCTTTAGGATACAGTATTAACTCCTTTAGCTTTTAAAGCTCTTTGTAATTTGGTTTTAGACTACCTTTCCAAACGTAGTGCACATTACCCTACCTCATGTACCCTGTGTTCCAGTCAAACTAGGCTGTTTGCTCTCCCCCATACATGAAATAGTCCTCCTATGTCTTGTTACTTTGTACAAGCTATATGTTTGGAATGCAACCCCTTTTCACTCTCACCTCACAGAAGCCTTTTAAAACTCAGCTCAAGTACCAACTTTCTGCATGGAGGCTAGCCTGATCCCTCTACTTGCCAATGCCTTCTCCTGAGAAATTACTCTGCATATATAATTGTAAATGGTATCCCTCTCCCCCCTACCATGTGTAGCAGCAAGCACCCTAGCACACCCACGATGGCCTACTTTTAAAGGAAAGACTGCTCAAAAAGGGGGTAACAATCCTACTTTTAATTACATTCACTAGTTCAGGGGAACAGTTGGCACCCTGAACATGGAGAAAATACAAGCAGAGAAATTAGCACAAAGACCAACAGACAGGGCTCCAAATATCTGAAAATAGCAACATTGCTATACGCTTTACAAATATCACTGGACCGAGGGAGCACAGACAATACCTGAGTAGTCAGGGGGCTCCTGAACATATGGCTACTAAGAGTCTCGACCAAGAAATCAAAAGATCATTCTCGTGAGTGAAGCCCCAAAGCAAAATGCCAGCCTCCCAGAATATAAAACGAAGACTCTGCCCCTGACTGGCTCAGAGCCAGAAGGCACAAAACCTACTTGACTCAGCACAGCCATGAATTATCAGTGTTCCAAGGAGATTAATCCTTCAGATGTTTACAATTTAGCCTGGGCCTGGGATGGAACTGAGCTCCAAAAAGAAAACCACAAAATCCCGCCTTGCTTGCACTTATACCACGGCACACAAATTCCTTAAAATGAGGGACTCTCCCCAGTGCCTCACATGATAGGTGCTTAACAAATGATGAATGGATTTAACGCAGTTCTCCAAATGTGAGATAGCTTTGCTGATATTTTGATTGAAATTAAGCTTCAAAGTTAAGTTTCATCTTATTAAATTTGACCAAATTTTCACAGGATCACAGATTGTATGAAATCTGTGAGCATAAGGAGCCATAAGGAACCTCAGAGCCTACCTAATCCAGCTCCTTCAATTAAAAGATGAGGAAACTGAAGCTCGGGGAGGTCAAATTTCTTCCCCAAGGTTACATAGGTACCAGGCAGCCAGATTGCGCAGGGGACGGAGCGCTGAGCTTGCGGGAAGCCTCATTTTCATGAGTTTAAATCTGACCCTACATGTTTACTAGCTGTGTGGCTCTGAGCAAGTAATTTTACCCTGCTTGCCTCAGTTTCCTCTTCTGTAAAATGAGAAATAAATGGCAAATCGCTCCAGTATCTTTGCCAAGAAAACCCCAAATGGGGTCATTAAAAGCAGAATATGACTTAACAGCAACACAGGGGTGGTAAGTATCAGACAGGATTTGAACTCAGTCCTTCTGACTAAAGAGCCAAAGTTCTTTGTAGCTTATAAATCTCCATCTAGACTATCAGAATCTTTTAAAATTCTCATATCATACAGTGTACTTAATATAGTTCTTTAACTTTCTAGGAATTAAATTCGAGCTCACTGGCTTATAGTTTGTAAGCCCCTTTTTCCCCACTTTCCCACACCCCCCTCTTTGTTTGGAAAGGGGGAAGAAGAGAAAGGCAGGGGGAAATCAAGAATTTGCCTTGTGATATATAAACATGAAGGAAATGGAGTGGTAATGTGATGTAGTAGATAAAAGTAATGGATTTGGAATCAAGAATGTCTGGGTTTCAGTTATGTCTGGGTTTCAGTTATATCTTTGACATATATTGACTGTGTGACCACGAACAAGTCACTTCATATCTCATATCACAGAGTTCAGACAACTCTCTAAGACTTTAAGCTATAGAAGATATATATATATATATAGATATATACACACACACACACATACACATACACACACACACAGAGGGAATTTCTACACTGGGATTTCCATATACCAATAAATAGGACAGCTATGGACCAAAAAAAACGTAGAGAAATTCAGAGAAACAAGGGAAGACAACTACAGACTGAAAGCAGAGTAAAGTAAGCAGAACCAATAGAATATACAATAACTACAATAACATCAATAAAATTTAAAAATTTAAAATAAAAAAAGTTGAACACTGATTTACTATAATGACCAATCACGGTCATTGCACCTCTCCTCTTAGTAGGAAAAGTGGACCACAGATGTGGAAGGTAGTCTATGCTCTCAGAAGGAGTAATTGTATCATTTGGTTTTACTTTAAATTTTTTTTCATAAAATAAGATGCACTGAGGTAGGGGAAGTTTGGTTGATTAATAAAGGGGAAACACCTGGGCTAAAAAATCCCCAAAAGGCAACAAGAAAACTTAAAAACAAGACCTATCTTCTCATTCTCTGAGAGCTTCTAACTTTTTTTTATTGTAGGCTCCACCCTTTCATTTAGTACCCAAGAATGCAGTTCATCTTGGTCAAGTGATTTGAACTCATTAAGGGGACCCAGGTGTTCTTTCACTCACTCCTAACTTACCTTGGTATGTTGTGGCCTCCCTATTAGCCACTGTTGTTTTCTCCTTTCTGGTGCGAAAATCATTCTCTTTGGCAGAGAAAACAGAAGCTAAGGAAAAGCTGAGCAGTTCTGCCTTTTTCCTTTTCATTAATTATCTTGGTTCCATCTTTTTTCTTTGGTCCTTCCCACCCCCTTAAAAAAGATAATGACGATGACAACAATGCCTTTTTTGAACCTTCACTTTCCTTACCAACCTCAGCTAATTCTAATTTTTAGCACTCCCCAGGACAGTCACACTTATATTCATCCTCTGTGCCTTGCCTTTGTTTGCTTACAAAGCTCTTAAAAATTTATGCTGGCAGTTTCTAGTGTATTCACATTGGTTTCTATAGGTTCTTTTTTCTTCTCTCCGAGTTCTTTATGTACCTCCCGATATTTATATGTAAGGTCTTCATATCCCTCTTGTAGCATTTCAGTCCTTGAGATCCTACTTATTCTTGCTCTGAAACTTTAGAAATCTGTTCTATCAAAATTCAGGGTGCATGTTAGATTATTCCCAGCTCTCTTCTCCTCTACCAAAAAAATCAAACATGAAATGGCTACTTCCTCCCAAGGTTCTCATTATTTTCCACTTCAGCAATCAGTTCCCTGCCTTAAATAAGTTAAGACTAAATAAAATGAAAAAGGATCATTGAATTTAAGTGCAGCCTGGTTCTATTCCTCTCCCCCCTTTTTAAAGAAAAAAAAAAAACAAAGCTTTTAAATGTTTTCTTTTTTAAATAAAATTTCACCTTAATATAGCAAACCTTGGCATTATATTTTCTAGTTTTCTTCTAAAAAGAGCAACATGCAAAGATGGTCTTACATAATATTAAAACTGTTTTTAATATTATGCAAATTATGTAAATAAAAAGTTTTAATATTATGTAAATAAATATTCAACATTTTGATACTGAAACTATAAAAAATCACGAAGAATGTGGTAATTCTATATAAAGACACGTATATTTTTTTATTTGCAGACTCAATCTCTGATACAAATGACATATCTATAGCAAGATTAAATTAAAAACAGTTGTTAGACCTCTAAATAAGGAAGTAATCATCTCTCAGTAATGGAAGGATCAGTTTTGTTCAGTGTATGATTGTTCATTTCTTCCCAATACAAGCACAACTACTGACTAAAACCATGATAACTTAGAGAAATCTATCTTTCTGTTACAGTTATGTTCCTGTTTTATCATTCTGGGACAGTGTATGAAAGATGTTTTAAATTGTTCATATCTGTATAAGAAAGAAAATACCAGTTTTTCTTAGGAAGATTTAGAGTTTTAGCTTTAAAACTATGGAGTCTTTGTTTATAATACTTTATCTGTTCCAAAGAACTATGCACATATGGTGTGATAATGAGAATCATGAAGTGAAGTTTCTGAAACTGGCCTAAGGCTACTTAAATACATCTTGTAAGGAATGAAAGACAAGAGTATTCCTGAAAACTAGGAATGCAGACTTTCTGTACAATGTAATTTATTATCTCTCCATCAATCTCTCTTGCTTGGATTAATCCAATACATACACACATTTCTAAAGTTTCAGACATTCATCTCCTTCAGAAAATTTCTATTATTTCTTTTGGCTCTTGAGAAGTAGAAGGCTTCAATTAATTTAAAGATCAGGTTTCCTCGTAATATACAATCTGTCACTCTTCCTATGAATTCCTACTACCCTCTGGCTAATCATTTGATCACATATATCCTTTGTTGTACCTTACTCTTTTGTTTTCAAATGGGAGTCCAATTTCACTGAATTTTAATCTGAAGAAGTGAAACATCTTTGCCTTAAGAAACCTGCACACATCAAATATCTGTTTTCTTTCTCTCTCAAATGATCTCTATAGATATAAAACATACAGCAAAAATTAATTTCCTTTTTTAGACTATGTTAGCATATGTCTTAAGGCTTATAAAAAAACCATGTAGCTCTCTATAGGAAAAGCAAATCACTGACGAAACCAGTAATGCTGTGCTCGGTATTCTGTTGTATTTACTATCCAAAAGGTTAACGGCAAGACACACACACACGGATATCTGTATATGTATACCTACAAGCACATTTTCATGTACAGACCAGCACCTATCCTGGTCATCAAACTAGGATAAAAAAAATCTTAGCTGCTTTCACACATGAGAGTCAACTTCATAAAGACAAATGTAAAAAGTCTTGAAGAGATATGAATGGAGAAGATTCCAATCTCCACTATTTTCACTTAAGAGGCTTACCAGACCACAACAGCTGCCACACCTTTCGTTTCATGTCTTCCATTAATAGCATAAGGAAGGGTTTAAAATGTATCTTAGGCAGAGGGCACAGGCAAGGATGTGTCAGTGATTTTCACTGACACAGATATGTAAGCAGGGCCCTAATACGAGACATACCATGTTGTACTCTAAATCAATAGCCATAACAGGGTCATCTGTAAGAGGTATGGTTATGAAAACCACGTAGTTCAGTGGCTCTGGCATCCACACCGAGGCCAATATCACCGCTATAAGACATACCTTGATGACAGGTATTTAGCTATTACAAATCACTCAGTTTCACCACATTTACTAAACAGAAATTCTCTTCTGCCTTTTAAATGAAGGGTGGAAAGGATCTAACAGAAAACTACTAAAAGGGAAAAAAAGGAGAACAAGTATAAAAAAAGTGTATTTATCTACCTGATTGACTATAGTTCCAAGAAGTATAGAATCTAGAGAACAGAATCTTTCATATTAAAGAGCAAGAAACAATGAAATAAACAGCAAATAGTACTTATATGGTCGGGATGACATCTACATGAGGGTAGAATAGCCTTGTAGATAGAGTGCTGGGCTGAGAGCGAGCAGACCTTTGTGTGCAAGGACTGACTGACATATACTAGCTACGTGAGCATAATAACAAATTACAATCATAACATTTATGTAGTGTTTTAAAGGCTGCAAAGTGCTTTATGAGCAAAATACTCCTGGGTTATGGTCTGACCCTCACAACAATCCCGTGAAGCAGGTATAAAGGTAAACATTTACAGGCACTGTCAGGCCCATCCTACAGATGGGGAGCTGAGCTCCAAAGACTTCATGAGACTCGTTCAGGACGCAGCGAACTTGAGCAGCACCACTTGGACCTCACCCTCTCTCACCCTCTTCCTCCTCTTTACAGCACTCTGCCCACTCTGCCTCGTCGGAAGTCACTCAACCCCTTCTAGACCAGGCAACTCTCTAAGACTTTAAGCTGCCGACACGTCAGAGTACGAAACCACTGAAGGTCTGAACTTAAAAAAAGAAGGGAGAGGAGAAGGGGGTGGAGTTTTTGTGTGGTCACAGAAGTTAGAACATGAGCAGTTAGAACACGGAAGCTGGCGAGCATACAAAAACGAACGGCCAGATAAAGAAGGATTCCTCAGAATTACCTTTCAATTGGATAACATTTGAACACAGCATCGTAGTATCAGTCCAATGCTTTCTTTCTCTGATGACAGAGCGGATCATTTACAGACACAGAAACTATCACACGGTTAAATGTCTAAAACAAAACTGCTCAACAGAGCTGAATATTTCTATCTTAATTTATTTCTATAACTACAATCCCTCCCCTTTGCTTGTGTGCTAGTCTCTCAGAAGCTGACTTTAAAAATTCATACCCGAGATTTCATGGTTTCAGTGGTTTAGGGAGTTGGTGGTGAGTAAAGTTCTGTACCAACGCAGATCAACAAGAGTTTCCCAACTCACTCTTGAACAGTTGCCTGGGGGCAAAAAGGTCAGGCTTCCCAGGTCACATAGTAAGGAGCAAAGACTCAACACAGACTGTTCTGACTCCGAGGCTGAATGTCCTCTACCCAAGTGAACTATGGTTTTAGTGCTCTGAAAAATTAAACGGAAAAAAAAAATCACTAAAAACACCAAAATAATTACTAGAAACTCTTCCTTTTCAGCACTGTAAAAATGCTCGCCAATTTGTTTTAATTGCCATCATTAAACTGGAATAAGAGCTTCTTTAAAACATCTCTAATGGGAGGAACCCAGCATTAGAAAGCAATAGTTTAAACAAAGATAATTAACTTTTTGACTAAACAGCTCAAATAAAAGTATGAAGAAAGGATTACTTGAAGCTATTTTAAAAAGAGATTTAGGTTTTCAGCACTTAGGGAAGTTTAGCGACTTCTTAAAGGATTAGTCAGTCAACCCAAAACAAAGAGATGCACTAAGGGCAGAAATACTATGTTTGCTTCTCAGTCTACGGGGGTTTTCATTTTACTTCTAAATGTTTTCCAGGTATTCATGAAAACTAATCTACTCTGATTCTTAACATCTTGATTTTTTTCACTGAAATTCTAGATTCTGAGTTTTCTTTCTCTATGTAACCCCCTCTCCCAAAGTGGTTAAAAAAATCTTGATATTTTAAAAGATCTCAACCCTGAGTTTAAAAATATTTCCCCTCACTGCCCAGAAACCTAAAAACAAAATGTGTATAAGGAGTCAGGGTGAAGCCTAAATCTGGGTAAAAATCCAAAGATTTTTACCATTTAGAAAATTATGTACCACCATAATAGCATTTACTTCAGTTAAATTTTAATTCATTCATTCATCTATTGTAGAATCATAAAATGTTAGAGCTAAAAGAGACCTTAAAAATGCCTCAAACCCCTCCTTTTACAGACGGGGAAATTAAGGCTCATAGGAGTTCCGGGAAGTAAATAGATGATCACAGACTTAAATCTTCTTCCCTCTTAGCAGAATACAAACTCTGTAACTAGCAAATCTCGGTCAGCACCATGGAGGACCCAAGCGTGGGGAAGGGTAGAAAGGAATAATATAGGTAGATACACTATTTTACAATGCATTTAGCAAATTTATAGAATTCATTCATTCAACTGAAGTTTCGTTCCTATTACGTGCATTAAGTTCCCATCATGTGCAAAGCACTGTCCTAGGCGCAAAGATAATTCTTAAGTCATAAACATTTCATATATGTCCTTTAAAACTATTCCTTTTTTTTTTTTTAAACTATTTCACTCTTTCACTGTTTCAACAAAAAAGGTACAGGTAGATCTTTTGGAGTAGACTTATTAACAAGGGAACTGATTAAGTAACAAAACTATGCTGCCGACTTAGGTTAAACTGGCCAGCAGAGGGAGTCATGACAGTAGGGTACTGCCCCAATTCTGGTTCCTTTCCATGGAGACAGTCCACATTTTTTCCTGTGGTAGCGTCTAACTGGAAAGAAAACCTATAGCAACCTAGTATCTGGCATCTTAAAACAGGGACTTCAGTTTTCTACATCAAAGGAAGGCTTATAAATGATTCCACATTAAATCACAGATTTTCTACCTAGAACTATAAGCTCCACCCAAACACAAAACCAGGCAGCCTGATTAGGAGGCTAAAGTTACTGGGCTTGATGTAACTGATCTCGTTCTTACCTTTCAGACTTAAGAGTGGAAGCCCAAGATGCCAGTGCTCTGCTGCATTTCTTCCTAAGGCTTAGATCACAAATGAACTCATTCCAAACCTTACCCAGCCTAACCTTATAGCACAGAGCCTGGTTCTGTGGAAGCCTGGGGCATTTAAAACAATGTTTGAAGGGGCGACGACACTAACTTTCAAGATTCTTTTCTTTTAACCTGTGGCTGTGACTACATACAAAAATCATAATTACTTCAGCTATACTTCACGTTAATAATAGTAGGAAATAATTGCCTACCATTTTGTTCCACTTACCTCAGGTTATATTATGTGAACATATATATATTTTAAGACTGAATACAAAATGAAGTTAGAAATACTGCTATTACTACATCCTGGCAAGATGATTTTCTTTGGTCTAAGAGAGCTGGAGATTTGGGGGTTTACATATATACCCAAGTTGGAGAATTTCATTATTATGCTATCTGTCTCTGGCAATCAGCTAAATGCAAAAACTAAGTCTGTCCAAATTGGAGTTTAGGTTTGGGTTTTTTTTGAGGGGTGGGTGGGTGGGAAGAATTACACAATTCTTCAAATTTGGCTCAATGAACTCCCTGAGGGGGACGACTTCTGCTATTAATCTACTAAATCCAAACTCTCTAAGCCCATGCTTTCTGCCTTCAAATTACCTTCGTACATATTAAAACTTTCAAGATGCTTATATGTCTGAATATATCTCTCAGCAACAACGACCTCCTGTCCCTCAACAACCACCACTCTTCATTCAGAGGAATCATGCGGTTCTTCAGCCCTCCCTTCCCATTCCTGTATTTTCAGATTCCTAATGCTACAAAATTGTTAGTGTTGGCTAGAGATCACTAACTGCTCTGAATTCAATTCAGTTTAACATTTATTATTTTATCACACGGATCTCCATTTTCCAGTTCTTACTAAAATAACTTGCTCTCCAATTTCATCCAGCATGTGCAGTAACAGTCTTGCTATAGCATGTAATGTATTATAACTAGTCCTTGAAACAAGATCTCCTAATTTAGTCCAAATTTTTTTTTAAAAAATTACTTAGCAATATTCTACAATAGCAGATGTCTCCCAAATAGTGTGATACTCACATTGTAAACGGATCATTGTTGACTGATCCATCACAGCAGGTATCACAGCCAGCACAGTAGGTTTTCCATAAAGTTTTGGTACCACATTGTCACTAGAGAAAATTGCTATCAATAGTGTCCAAATATCCTGTAATCTTCTCCTCACATCAATTAATAGCTTTCCTTCTCCCTCATGAATCTTAACCAAGATAGGCCACCAATGTGGCTGGGTCAGCATAGGACCTTTCCTCCCATCATTCTAGAATATTATCTTAAGTGTCTATCTTCCTCACCATTTTTACATATTTTTGTTGGTGGGCATGATAAGTTTAGAAACATTAGGAATGCAGAAGATGGAGATTTTGCTCAAAGATGCCAGTCTAAATTGGGATATACTATATTTACAAAGCATTAAACAAGTATTTTGCTTATTGTATCACTAATATTAACATGAGCTACACACACATACACACAAAAGGACTTATCATCTAACTGGCCTCTTTTTTAAAAAGAGAGAAAAAAGTGACTACCATTTGGGGAAAAAATAGTATTTTTGCCAATATTTTATTATGAAGGGTTTTAAAAGCCAAAGAAAAGAGTGCTTTTTGTGTTTTTTCCTAGTGGCGAGAGAGAACTCCTGTAGTTTCAGACGTGTGCTTTTAGGTCCTCTGACAGCTAGCTATGTGGAAAACGGATTAGAGGGGGAAAAGACAGGAGGCGAGGAGATCAATTCTGGGCCTATTGCAATAGTGCAGATAAAAGGTGCCTGAACTCGGTTAGTGGCTATGTGCAGAGGGTCCTATGTTTTCTCCTTTAATCATCTTCAGCTCCTTCACTTGGTCCTTATACTATATGATGAATCTCTCCCCACTTCAGTCCATACAGCTGCAAAAGTGATTTTTCCTAAAGTACAGGTCTGACCACATAAATAGCCTCGTTCCCTATCACTTCTCAGATCAAATACCAACTCTTCTGTTTGGCATCCAAAGTCCTTCACCACTTGGTCCCCACTTACCTTTCCAGTTTTATCATACGTTACTACTTTCATGCTGGCCTTCTTAATCTTCATCATACGTGATACTCCATTTCCCACCTGCAAGCCTTTGCACTTGAAGTTCTCCATGCCTACGTATGCCCTCCTCTCCTCTGCCTCTTGGAATGTCAAATTTCCTGTAAGACTCAGCTCATGCACCATCTTCTACATAAGACGTCTCTTGATCTCCCTAGCTGCTGGTGCATTCCACCTCAACATCTGTCTTATATCTATTTAGATTAACCACTTTTTAAGGATAACGTAAGGTCCTTGAGGAGAGAGGCTATCCTGCTTTATCTGTTTTCCCTTGCACCTAACAAAGGGCCTGGCAAAGCAGGTATTTAACAGACTTTGCTGACTGATGGACAATCTTTACAAAGCCTTTTATAAGCCTCTACACTCTGGCTGCTCGCCTTTGGATCTTCTAAAGCTTATCGATGTCTTTAAAATATGGCACTCGGAACTGAACATAATGCTCCGGATTTGACGAGAACAAGGCAGAGGACAGCAGGAATATGACCTTCCAAGTAGAGGCTATTTTGTGTGTCTTAACAAAACCTGCCACTCCCTGCTGTAGGTTTTTGTTGTTTGTTTGTTTGATTTTGGGCTTCCGTATCACAGTGCTGCTTCAAGTTGAACTCCCTCCCCAGCACCACCCCTCTCCTTCCCCTCTGGCCTGGCATTTAAAAGCCCTCCCATAGTTTAGCTTGCGTCTGCTTTTTCAGTCTTTCACATTACTTCCCTTCACACACTTTCTGAATAGGTAAGGACCATGGACTGTTTGTTGTTCCCTGCTCTGACCTCTCCCATTTCTGGGAAACTGGTTAGTACATCCCCCATGCCGAGCAACCAATCTCTCCACACTGTGCCTGTTGAAGTCTTCCTCCTTTAAGATCCAGTGTGGGTGATAACAGTAATCACAGCTAACATACAGCGCTTGCTGCCAGGCACCATACTAAAGGTTTTATAATTATTACCTCATTAATCCCGGCAGGAAGGGACTATGACTATCCCCATTTCACAGATGAGGAGCTGAGACAAACAGAGGTTAAATGACTTGCCCAGGGTCAGACAGCTGGTGTCTGAGGCCAGATATGAGCTCAGCTTTTCCTGACTCCAGGCCCAGCACTCTATCCATCAGGCTGCTCCATGCAGGTCTCCCCAACTCCTTCCTTCCAGCTCTCTCTCTCTCTCTTCTCACAACACTTTGTTGTTACTAAATTCTCCCTAATATTATACTTATTTACTTATACTTTAATTCCTCGTTAGATTGTAAGCTCCAGTTTCACTTTTCATCTTTGTAGAGATACTTATATAGAATAGAAGCTTTAAAAGTTTATTTAAGTGAAACATACTTAGCCAAATTTGACATCACTATAACTTCCCCCCATCAGTCTATCACTTTTTCTGGAAGAAATGCTAGGTAAAGAGATCAAATTTAAAAGCCACTCTTAAAAATTACACACTGTAAATTCCGAAAATGGTAAGCCATTTTAAATAGACCTAGCCAAACCTGGCATATTGGTAACATCCAGGTTTTGGAGCAGAACCCCTCCCCTCAAGTGTCACAGTGACAGACTGAACACATCAAATTCTAGGTTCATATTACAAAACGGAACATCATTCAGAATAGACTTTCAAATCAGCATAAGCAAATATAGTGACTGAAAAAGTGAGAGGTTGGCTTCCTTGATTACAGCAGGAGCTGCTGAGAAAATAATTCTTCCTAAACAAAAACATAACATTTTTTCCATGGAAATTCAAAGAAACAAAATATTAATTAAATCTTGTGAGGTTCAGAACTTCCAAGCACGGTGGCAAGCACAATTTTTGATTGGCAGAAGGTCAAGGAGACGGTTGCAATGTGCAACTGCCCAGGGCTTCAGGTTTCAGAAATGAACTTTATTAAAACTACCATAATCAAAGGCTATGAATTATTACGTACAAGAAACCGATTTCAAATTTCTTTGACTATGCAATCTCGTATTAGACACAAAATTTGCAAATTTTGTAAATCTTCCTCATGTAGCTTTTTGTGTAGTTAACATTTATTTAGTGGTCTGGAGAATGGTCAAACAAAATGAGTAAGTTGTCTATCACCTGTGGAAAACTTTAAATTCTATACAAGAACCCTGTATTTTGTATTTAGATGCACAGCACCTTTACTTAATTCCAACTGGCATTAACCTCACCATTTTATATTCGCTGTCGCCTCTAATACTGAAATGGGCTCTCATCTGATTTCAAAGTTTAGTTTTAGAGTCAAGCTGTAAGGCAAGAATGTAAATGTGTACAGAATGGCCAGCTCATATTTGTCATATTTGTTCCCACCCAATGTTTCTCCCATCTGCTTCTTCCGCTTCAGCCATATTAGTAAGTTTGCCTCACTGAAGACAAGCCAGTTTTCACATAAGATTTTTAGAGTCTGAAGAGACCATTATGACAGAATTCACTACTGTCCTTCCAAAGCATGCCAGAGGCCCACTTCTAGAGCAGAAACCCAACAATGAACTAAGGCCTTGATTGGAGCATTGCTGTTGTTGTTCAGTCATTTCAGTCATGACCATGTGCAGTTTTCTTGGCAAAGATACTGGAGCATTCTCCAACCCATTTTTCAGATGAGGAAACTGAGGCAAACAGGGTTAAGTGACTGGCCAAGGGTTACACAGCTAGTAAATGCCTGAGGCCAAATCTGAACTCAGGTAGCCCTGACTCCAGACCAAACGCTCTATCCACTGTGCCAACTAGCTGCCCGAATTACTGGTAGATTTAATTGTTACAGTGGCACTAAGATGGATCATACATGCCTTCCAAGGCAATATGAAACATTTCAATGGTCACAGAAACTGCTCATGGTCACAAATACACCCAAAATCAAAACAAGAAATAACTATTAAGTCATAAAACATTAGTACTGGACTTAAACTTCCTTACCTCCAATATTCTGAATAATTATCGTACTTGCCACAGCCACCTACAAAGTAACACATTCATTCAGAAGACGTAAGAACATTTAACAAGAAATATCAGAATATCAGAATATTTTCAGTACAAGAAATATTATTACTCAACTAGAGAGAGAAGGCACTCCCAACACTGAAGACAGGAAGTGCGTCATGCCTAACATTTCTAACTTTACATCCAAAATAATACTAATAATTGTCTCATATGAAACTTTTTTTTGAAAGTTCCCCTAGAGCCTTTAAGGTTTTGTAATTTTAGCAACATGGGTACTCTGTCCAACTAATTCAAATCACACCCCTTCTATTAACATCAGATGGTTCTGAGAGTTGCTGCGGCTAAAAAATTCATCACCCTGTGCCTAAGCGACTGAGCCTCTCTGAATTTAGCTCTACCAGCCATCAGACAATAGATACAAAGTCAATTACTAGGTCTATGCTAGAAATTTTTTCTAGTCTAAAAGAGCTTATGCTTTTCTGATATAAGCTTCAAAAACTCAGGGGTACCTCTACGACACTAGGAAATTTCAGAGGACTTCAGTGGAAGCCAATAGTAAAGCACAAAAAAACTTTAGAAAGGTTTTTATGTGGGGGGGGGGGGGTGTGGGAGGAAGGATGCTGGAAGAGGGAATGAGGCAAATTTCTTACCTTGCCAACTACTGACAGAGTTTTGTATTAATCAATGAATGTTTTATTCTCACAGAAGCAGAATGGCATAGTGTAGTGCTGGGCTGAGTCAAGATGCCCCAGGTTCAAATTTTACCTTGGAACTGTACGAACCTGGGCAAATCAAGTCCCTGAGTCCCTGGGACTCAGTTAACACTAAGAGTCACAGACAGGCTGCGATCTCAATGGAATCCATCTGGGTTTTTTTTTGCCAACTTAGGCACATTTTTCTGTGGGCAGCCTGATGCATGCTACTGCTGTGTGGGCAGAAGGATGACATGTGGTCCTCAGAGCTCATTAGTATGGCACACAACAGGTCTGTGGGATTCTCTGTTCCACCTGTTAAGCAGAGGTAGGCTGTCTTGAAAAAGATAAAGGCATTAACTAGGACAAGTTCAAAGAGTTATAATATGGTAGCTCTCTAACCACCTAAATCCAAAATATGGAAATTTTGTACCCTATAGTAATTAAAAAAAACAAAACAAAAAACCTTATTCTCTCTAACATTTAGAAATCCCAGCCTTGGGGTTGGATCAATTCATTGGCTAGCCGCAGTGTTCAGTCAGATACACCAAAGTGGGTGCAGAGGAGGAGGAGGGAGTACCCTCGAATCATAGTGGACCTACATACTCAATATATCTCAGGAAATATTTAGCCTCCTAAAGTCCTTTAATTGAACGTTCCTTCAATGACACCTTACACTCTAAGTGACCTAGGGGTTTGGACATAAAGCTGAGCAGATTTGTGATGATCTAGGCACTTGTGATTTCTCTTCTGGCATTTCCCAAAAAGGAATTTGCAAGTGGCTTCTTTAAATAAGCCAAAATCTATTTGTCAAAATGATGGCTTGAACTTTTTTTTGTATACAAAGATGATGCCTAGTATTTTAGGACATGCACTCAAAGTTGTTTTTCTAGGAATAGTGATAAATTGCACCATGCCAGAAATACTCTCTTGCCAGTTGCCCTTGTGATAAATAACAAACGTTTGCAAGATGGATTCCTGAAACTGGAAACTGCAATTCCTAGCCATAGAACAGTTTTCCTCCAGGCAAAGCTATTTAAAAAGTTCTCAGAACTTTGGCTACTCCTGCATTATACTTTAACTTCTTAGACAGATGCAAAAGTGTAAGAGTACCAAGTCTATGACCACATTATGAAATCTGTAAAAGAAATCAAGTAATCAATATTAAAATATCCTTTGTTAATAGTCCAAAATTTTATCTGACTATAACAGGTTTACAAAAATAATTTCAGAAATATTTAAAATACTTTTCATGACTCACTTCTCAGAAGAATATACAATACACAAAATCTCCTAGTTTCACAGATGTCAAAACAGACCCAGAGAGGATTCTCTGTAACAGAAATGGGTCAAAAGTTGAGCATCTAGTTCTCAGTTTGGCCTTTATCTACTAGAAACCATAGCACTTTTCTGCTTCGTGTTGATGAGAACATAAAAGAAAATGGCAGTGAACATCTTTGCTTATTTTAAGCAATAACTCTAATAAGTTTCACTTTTTAGCAATCTATACTCTTCCAGAAAATTGATTATGAAGTAAGAAACCCAGAGAGATATACTAATGCAAATTAACAGTGATGATAGTGAAGATGCTTGGAGACATGTTTATAAATCAAGATGAACTAATCAGGATGTTTCCTTAAAACGTTTTCTTCTACTGAGTCTTTGACAAATTTGTTCTTCAGTCAAACCACGTGCAGGAAGTTCCCTGATGATTGAATACATTCTCATATTTATATCTTTATAAAACAAACATCCTGTTGTCTTAGAAATAAAAAAATTGTCAACGATAATACCAGAAACTTTTACAATCAGTTTCATATACTTGTCATATTTTTCACTTTGTCAAAGTTGTAGTTCATTCAGATCACTAAGGGACTAACTCACAATGTTATAGAGTTTATCATTAAAATAATGTCTTTTTGAAACATGTTTACCTTAGTTTGATTATAAATCAGAATTTTTTCCTATCACCTTTATAGTATCTTCCTGAAATAATACAGTATGTTTCAAAGCACTGAGCTTGGAGCTGGATGACTTGGGTTTTGATTCTAATTCTGCTACTTCCTAGTAGAACGTAACATAATGTCTCTGACTCTTAAGTTTCTTCATCTGTAAAATGGATCACCTATCTCACAGGGTTAACGTGAGGGTTGAACGCGTTAATGAAGGCAAAAGCATTTCATAACTGCAAAGTACTTTGTAAACACTGGCTACGATTATCATCTTTCCTACCATTCTCAGGAATCTATTTAGCTGTTCTAACAAATATAGAGAGAGGAAGCAGGGCTTAGTAGACAGAGAGATGACCTTGAATTCATCAAGGCCTGGGTTGAACTTACACTTCTAAAACACACTAGTTAGGCAGCCCTGCCTAAGGAACAACCTCTCAATGCTCCAGGCACCTATTAAGTTGGATAAGACTGAGCATCTGCAGTTGGGTATGCATTTCTTCACCAGGAGTTCACACCAACAAAATCAGAGATCTCTACCAAACAAAACAAAATAGACAGCCAGTGTAGCTATCTTTCCCCTCATACAGCTGACATAGATTTAGAACTGAAAGGGGCCATGAAGTCAGATAATTCAATCCAATCATTTTGTAAGTGAAGAAACTGAGGCCCCAAGAGGTCACACAACCTCCCTGTATTTACAGAGTCATGTCAGAGGGAGAACATTTTGGAACAGTACAGAATAGTAACTTTGGAAGCAGAATGGGGTCATTAATATGGCAGTTTATGACAGGAATAAGTCCATTTGTGACTGCTTGTGGAAACAGGTAGCATGCTCTAATAAGCCAAAACAGCGGTCAGGAAATCGGGTCTCTAGTGCTCACTGCCGCTTACTAGCTGTGTGACCCCAAACGAGTTTTCTAAGTCAAGATGCACCTAGTGTGTTCTAGAACTGTGCTAAGTACTACAGATACAAGAAAAGCAAAAAAGAGTCACTGCCTTAAATGAATGCAAACTGATGCACAAAAAAGATAAAAAGGATAAGCAGAGAGCAGCCACAGGGGGAAGACATTAGCACGGAGACAAGGAAGTCTTTGCCAAAGGGATTTTTAGCTGAGGCTGGAAGGAAGCCAGGAGGCAGAAATTAGGAGGAAGAATTCCAGGTACTGGGAAGAGCCAGAGGGTTGAGTGTCTTGTGTGAGAAATATCAAGGAAGTCAGTGCCCCTGGATCAAGGTATGTGGAGGAGAAGAAGGTGCAAGAAGACTAGAAAAGCAGGAAGAGACAATGTTACAAGGTTAAAAGTCAAACGGAGGAGTTTATATCTGAGATCCTGGAAGCAATATGGAACCAAGCGTTGTAGGGTTGGGAGGGTAATGGGCATGACACGGTCAGATCTAGGCTTTAGGAAAGTTACTTCAGCCATCATGTGGGGAATAAACAGGAGTTGGGACGTGCTTGAGGCAAGAAGATAATGAGGAGGCTATTACAACAATCCAGGCATGATGTGATAAGGCAGTGGTTCTCAACCTGTGGGTCACGACCCCTTTGGGAGTCGCCTAAGACCATCAGAAAACACATATTTCTGATGGTCTTGGGAACCAAGACCCCACTCCTCCATCTGTCTCCAGGCGGGTCCGCCCAGATGCAGATACGCCCACATACGAGTATTAAAGGGTCGCGGCACTAGGAAGGTTGAGAACCACCACGATAAAGGCTTGTATCACGGCAGCTGGGTGAGTCGAGAGAAGGGAGTTATGGTCGAGATGTTGGGGAGGTAGAATGGAGACAACCTGGCCAATGACTGGATATCAGGGATGGAAGCTGAGAATACCACGTAGACTGTGAACCTGGGCGACTGGTAGGATGGAGGAATCCTCAATAGCAGTAAGTTTAGGAGAGGGTAGGGTTTGGGGGTGTGAGTTCCATTTTCAACACGTTCGGTTGAGGTTCTCTACAAGACATTCAGTTTCAGATGTCCAATAAGTATTTAGAAAAGAATGAAAATATGTAGGAGCACTTATAAATGACTCTCTCAAGAAGTTTAGCCAGGACAGGGAGAGATCTAAGATGACTAAAGGTTATCCACAGATACAATGAGGTGTTTTTTTGAGGATGGTGGAGACACGGGCTATATATTACAGAGAGCAGGAAAGCAGCCAATAGAAAGGGAAAGACGAACGATTAGTGAGAGTGGGGACAATAGAGGGGCCAATCTGCTGGAGAAGACAGGATGGAATAGGTTTGTACATGCATGGTTTGTCTTAGGAGAAAGGCCACTTCTTCATGTGAAACGGGGGGAAGGGACGCTGCGACAGAAGACATCTTGAGTTATGAGGAGGGGAGAATATGGAGTTCTCACAGAGAATGACCTCAGTTTTTTTGTGAAATATAAAGCAATGTTTTCAGCTAAGAGGCTATGGAGATGGGTAGCACTGAGAGATTTAAGGAGGAATGAGAAAGTGAGGAAAAGCACTGAGGTGAGTAGTATAGTATATTGATTAGGGAGGTATAAAGCGATCAGTAGTCAGCAATTTGGCACTCCAATCTCAGTGTCTGTAGCTTTCATGGAACACAGTTGTGCTCCTCTGTTTATGGACTGTCTATGGCTTCTTTCATGCTACAATGGCTGAAGTGAGTTAGGACAACAGAGATTTTCTTTGGCTCTGATTGCTTCACAATGTCACTCAGGGCTCTACAAATTGCAGTGATGCAATTACAATCCAACCATGTTTCAGATGACACGTGTATCCCAGAACCATAAGATTTTATTTATTTTTTGTTTCCAGTGCAGACCCATCATGGTAAAAAAAGAAAAGAAGAGGGGGAAAAGTGTCGTTGCAATGTTTTGAGCTCAGGGATGAGACAGATTTTTCTGAGAACTGCCCTCAATCACTATTATTGAACACTGATTGGTTTAGGAAATTTGTTTTTGCTGCAGACTCGACAATGTTTCTTAATGAATTCAACCTAAAATTACGAGGCAAAACAGCACTTAAATCTAAAATTTATACTGTGATAAAGTCAATTAGACAACTAATGTTGTTTGAATCAAAATGTCAAGTTTGTTTATACACTCCTCATACTGTCAAAAGTTAAAACAGGGAGTGAGATTGCCACTTCCACACAAATTTGTAGCAGCTATTTCTGGAACTCAAACTTACAGTTCCAACAGCATTTTTCAGTCCTTGATGCAAAAGGAATCTCCATATTTCAAAATCCATCTAACTGTGCAAATGAGGAGTTCCACCTAATCTTCAATGGGAAGTAATTAATCTGCAATGTAATAATATACTAAAAGGCAAATTTCAAGAGAAGAATCTAACAGAATATTACAGATGCCTTCTAAGCAATGAATATACTCAATTAAAATCATATGCTAGTAGGTTGTCAGTAGTATTTGGTAGTATCTACGTGAAGAGACTTCTTCAAAGATGAAACATGTAAAATCTCACTATAAATAATCATTAAAGATGAACATTTGCAATCAATTTTCATAATAGGGAACAATAACTTTGAACTCCAACTACGTGAAATGTCGTCTTCCCCAAAAGAATTGTTTTTCTCATTAGACCTATATTACAAAAAAATTATACTCAATTATTATTTTGAATTTTATCAATAAAAACTTGATTTATTTTCTCTCACTATATAAGTACTACTATAGACTGTAAGTATCCTTGATTTGGCTTCTTGGCCCATAAAGCCTAAATAGCTATTGTGGCCCTTTACAGAAAACGTTTGCCGACTCCTGTATAAATGGACTGCCTGGCTGAAGTGATGATCTAGTTAATATGTCACTGTCTAGCTGATGTTATGTTACATAAATACAAACTGGGCTTTGCTTCAAGATATTATCCAGCTCTGTGCAGGAATAAGTAAAAGAAGTGGGGAAGACTGGGCCTTTGGACTCACATGTGCAATATTTATAGCAGCTCTTTTTGTGGTGCTCAAGAACTAGAAAGTCAGGGGATGCCCATCAACTGGGGAATGGCTGAACAAGTTGTGGTGTATGAATGTAATGGAATACTAACGTGCTACAGAAATTACTGACAGGCAGACTTTAGAAAAACCTAGCAAGACTTACATGAACGGAGGCTGCGTGTGGAGAGCAGAACCAGGAGAACACTGTACACATTAACAGCTCCAGTGTGCAGTGACTGATTTTGATAGACTCAGTCCTTCTCAGCTATGCAAGGACCTGAAACAATTCCAGAGGACTCATGACAGAAAATGTCGTCCACATCCCGAGAAAGAAATATGGAGTCTGAATGCAGAGTGAAGCAGACTATTTTCTTCTTTTGTTTTGTTTTTTCTTTCTCTTGGTTTCTCCCATTTGCTATAATTGCCTATACAAAATGACTAATGTGAAAATAGGAATGTTTAATAGGAATGTATATGTACAGCCCATATCAGACTGCATGCTATCTTGGGGAGGGAAGAGGGAAAGGGGAAGAGAAAATTTAAAACCTACGAAAGTAAATGTTGAAAACTAAAAATAAATTAATTTTTTAAAAAAGATTGGGCCTTTGTACAGCAGGATCAGAAACAGGATAAAGGGGCAAGGGACTAGAGAATGGAGCATAGTATGCAGTTGAATGGTTCATTAAGGTGTCCAGATGGGAAAGGAAGGAGAGTATAGCCAATACAGGGATTATGGCCTGGGAAAGAACAGAGGGCTATTGGGATTGGAGGTCAGAGTGATAATGAAGAATACGGTTATGAGTTTTAAGTCAGAAGGAAAGATGGAATGACAACGGATTATGGTAAGATAAAAGAATTTACAAGTTCATGAATACAGATATAGAACACTCGGGGGTGATGGCAAGATACAGGGTATGAACATCTTTGTATACAGGAATAGGTCTTGGAAAATGAATGAACTGAGGAACTAGGAAGTTTGGATGTCTGAGGGAATACTGACGATTATGAAGGTTATGTCCTGTTTCAGCCTAGTTTGTATTATAGATAATCGAAGAAGCATGTTGTAAGCTGTGAAGTGCCACATATATATGTAAAATATTACATCTTATTCCACTGCCAGATTGTAACATTTTTTGGAGGGGGAAGGCAGGGCAATTGGGGTTAAGTGACTTGCCCAAGGTCACACGGCTAGTAAATGTGTGAGGCTGGATTTGAACTCAGGTCCTGCTGACTCCAGGGCCAGTGCTCTACTCACTGCACCACCCAGCCGCCGCAGATTGTAACATTCTTGAGGGCAGACCCCAACTACCCATTTTTCCCCTTTCTCCTAGTATTACCAGGACATGTTATGGTGCCTAGCTATAATAGGTACTAAAATAAGGATTAGATCTGTCGTAGGGGAACTCCAGGGAGGAAATGCCTTTTACCAATGCAGATCACCAACTGTACTATAACACATCGTCTTGAAGGGCTGTTTGGGGTATTGATGAAGGGATCCGCCCAGGATCGTGCAGCCAGAATGTGAGAGAGGCCCAAGGAAACTAAACGCAGGCTTCCCGAGTCTAAGGCTAGCTCTCTATCCACTATCACTCTTCATGCATCTCCTATCACGTATTTGTATGGCTGACTTTTGTACCCAAGTATAAGACTTCACATTTATCCATATTGAACTTTATTTCAAGATTCACCAAAGCGTCCAAGTCTATCAAGATCTTTCAGTACCTGCTGCCGTCCTGTGGGCTGGCTACCGCGTCATCTGGAAATCTGGTAGGCATGTCATTCAATGCTTTAGCCAAGCCACTAATGAGGATGTTACACATCCAGACACAGAGCCGGGCCGCACTCACGGCCAGATGACAAGCTAATCTAACGCAGAACCATGGAGAATAGAAGGCTACTTTTCTTGTTTGGTCATGCAGCATTTCTGACTGTATCTAACTGTATTATCATCTAGTCTCTTGCAATCTTATCCATAAAAACAGCACAGGATACTTTATCAAATGTAGGCTAAAATCTATAGAAAACTGAGTCACCTAATCTACTAGTCTAGTTACTGTAAAAAAAAGACATAAAGCTGGTGGGGCAAGATCCGTTCTTGATGCAGCATGTTCACTCTTTGTAAACAATACTGCCCTAGATGTTCACTAACAGTCTCTTAAATGTTTTATTCTAGAATTTCTCCAGAAATCAAAGTTCGGCTCATTGGCCTGTAATTTGTGGAATCTATTCTCTTTCTCCTTTTTCCTGAAATTCAGGAATTTTCCCTCCTGTAGTTCTGTAGTGTTTGTCTCACCCTCTATTAAATTTCAAATATTACTGGGAGTGGTTCAGTAATCATAGTTGTCATTTCTTTGAAAATCCGAAGATACAGTTCATTGGATAGAGCACTATACCTGGCCCTAAGCCTCAAGTTCAAATCCAGTCTCAGACAAGTACCAGCTGTGTGACCCTGGGCAAGTCACTGAACTTGTTCACCTCAGTTTCCTCATGTGTAAAATAGGAATTATATATTATTTACATATAAGTGTGTATATATAAATAATATTACATATATATTATATGTTACAACACCTGTCACTGCGAAGATGAAGTAATAATTGTGAAGCACTTAGCACAGTACCTGGCACACAGGAAGTACTATTTAACATTAACTTATGATACGGGCTCATTAACGATAATCACACACTCATTTGCTATCTCATTTGTTGTGGACATCAGTTCCCAAGTCAAAGTTTTTGTTTGTCATTTCCATTATAAAGGTCACACTCGCTGGAAAATGGAGACTAAGACTGAAGCCCCTCTGCCTTTTCTGTTCTCAAGTCATCCTCATCGTACCTACTCCCGGTAGCAGGCCTAGCTCCTCTTTTATCCTGTTCTTTCCTCCAATATAACTGAAAACACACACACAGACACAGACACACACACACACACACACACACACACAGACATACAGACACACAGACACACACATAGACACACACACACAGACACACACAGACCCCAAAACCTTTTTTGGTATCTTTAGCTTCACCAACAGACCATACCTCACTCTGAGATTTTGCACTTCTGAGCTACAGGTTCAAGATCTTTTGGAATCTGACTGCCAGTCTGTGAGCTGGCTATTGTGTCATTTATACCAACTCTGTATCACCTATAAATGTGGTGAGCATGCTGGTTAATCCTATTTTCATAGGATCCTGCCACACTTCAGCCTGTCACTTATCTCTGCTTCTGCACTCACCTTCTAAAACTCAAAGACAGTTTTATGGGTTGTCCTCCATCTCTCCTCATCTCAGCCTCCTGGCTGCCCTGGCTTTACTGCAGTCTCAGCTGAAGTCCCGCCTTCTGCAAGAAGATTTTCCCCATCCTCTTCCACCTCAGCACCTTCTCTCTGAGACAGTTTCTTGCACGTTACCTCTGCCTCTGCCATCAGTCTGAGCCCAAGAGCGTGAAGTGGTTTTTTTGGACATGTTCAGTGTAAGCTCTCTAGAGGACCTTCGGTTTGAGATGTCGAATAGTTATAGAAGAGGAAAAGGAAGCAGAGCCACCTATTGTTAATGGTTTTCTCAAGGAGTTTAGTCAGGAGATCTAAATTGGTAACTAAAAGGCATGGATAGATCCAGTAAAGATATGGGGGGATGGGAAAGACACAGGCCTATTTATAAGGCAGTAGGGAAGCAGTCAACAGACAAAGATGAAATCTTTTCAGTACCGAGGCTGGCCCATAGTAGTACTGAACAAATGCTGGCTGACTGTCACTGTCTTTTTAGGCAGCTCTCATTTCCCCCTCATCATTGCAACTGCTTCCCTGTCCATCTTTAGAATTTCATTCTTGAGTGTATTCCATGTAATTCCATTTATCCTTCCTCTGAAGTTTACGAAGTTTACTCTTCTCAAATCTAAGGTGCACGTCAGAATATACCTTTCTTCACCTCTTTCATATACTCAAAAAAATAAGTGGTTTCTTCTTCCCAATGTTCACCTATCATTTCCACTCCAGCAACCTTCCTGCTGCTAAAACATCCGGTACAGATCTTCCCCTTGTTGGCACCTCCACATTCTGCAAACAGGGAGAGCAGGTAGATTGTCTGGATAACTAAAGCTGCCAGTCACTCCTATCTCATGTCTCTGAAACAGGTTTATGATCTCTTCTTCTAATTTTTTCTTTCTGTCCAGGAGGTAAAAAAAATATACTCCTAACAAAGTCAAGTTTTCCTGCCTCCATTTATTTTTACCAAAATGCTTTAGGATTTCTCATTTGTTTCAAGACTCAGCTCAAGCACAAGAAGAGGCCTTTCCTAGTCCTCCTGGCTGCTACTGCCTCCTTTAACCTCAAGGTTATATTCTAATTGCCTATTTTTTATAGGTATCTATCTATGTATGTTTTCTCCGCTATCATAGAAGCAACTAGTTTTCACGCTAGCCTAGTACAGTGCCTGGCTTCATAAGGAACTGCAGACTGAGCATCCCTTCTGAATGCTAGATTTACACTAAACGCATACCTGCTTGATACGCTGTTCTCTACACAAGCAGACCCCACCTACCCCCTTGAAATGCTCTCTTTCTCATGGAGGAAGCACACCCAAACAGAGCCGTATTCCTGTAACACGTTTCATGCCAAGACTTGGTGATAGCCATAAGATAAAATCCGCCTCCTTGTGTTAGGACCTCTAGTTCTTCTCTTTGCTTCTTCTCATAGACATCTGAGGCCAGAAGTTTGACTACTAGCTCCTTACTGGGATTCTGTCATCTATAATCTCCTGAATAAGGTGCTCTGCTTCCTTCCTTCTTTATAGCTGTTCTCTTTCGTACCAACTATAGTGTATTCATTCCATCTACTATTTGAGTAATTCTGTCAAAAAAGAGAAACTGTTAAGTCTGACGTACTTGTTCTTGATGACACCATCCTGGCTTGGGATATTCACTGCTTGCCTTTCTGGATGGTTCAGCAATAATCTCTTTAATATGCTCTAGTGTGTGTGTGTGTGGGGGGGGTGAACTTGTGGCCTTAAGGCCATATGTGGCCCTCTAGGTCCTCAAGTGCAGCCCTTTGACTGAATCCAGACTTTATAGAATAAACCCCTTAATAAAAGGATTTGTTCGTAAAACTTGGACTCAGTCAAAAGGCAGCACCCAAGGACTTAGAAGGCGACATGCGGCCTTGAGGCCATAGGTTACCCACCCCTGTAGAGTTTTTTCCAGGAATCAAAGTCAAGCTCATAGACCTAAAGCTTGTAGACTCTACTCTCTTCTCTCCTCTGAAAATCAGGACATCTGTCCTTCTCCAGTCTTGTGGTACCTCTCCTATTTCCATAAAGGACATACTCATGACTTTTCAAATATCACTAATATTGGCTTAGCAATCAGATCTGTCATTACCCTAAGATGCAGTTCATCTGAGTCAGGTGACTTGAATTCATCAAGACCAAGTATGTACTTTCTTATTGTCTCCTTACAAATCTAGAGTACTAATTTTGGTGTAAAGATCATTCTTTTTTTCTTTTTTTGCTTTTTGGAGGGGGGCGAGGGCAGGGCAACTGGGGTTAAGTGACTTGCCCAAGGTCACCTGGTTAATAAGCATTAAGTGTCTGAGGCTGGATTTGAACTCAGATCCTCCTGACTCTGGAGGTGCTGGTGCTCTATTCACCACGCCACCTAGATGCCCCAAGATCATTCTTCTTTGCAGAAAAAAAGCAAAATAAGAATCAATTGTTTCCTTCAGTAGGCAGCAGTGAGGAAAACATAAATCATACCCATGCCCTTCACTTTCTTGTCCAAGACTTTGTAACCCTTGCCAGTACTTTATGCCCTCTGGCAGTATCCTTTCTGTCCACACAGACTGCCAGAATTGGGTAGCAGTCATACATTTAGACAGGTCTTGGAAGGATGATAAATTTGTGCTTCATGGGATCATAAATGCAGAGCTGCAGAGTACCTCAGAGATCATTCAGTCCAAACCCCTCATTTTACGGGGGAGGAAACAGACCCAGAGAATTTGAGAGGCTTGCCCAAAGTCTCACAGGTATTAAGTGAAAGCCCTGGGATTCTTTGTAATGTCTTAGATACAGAACTTGGGAAGAAGATGAACCTGTCAATTGTTGTTATCAGTTTGAAATTACCTCCTGCAGTATCTCTGTGCAAGGAAATCACCAACTACCATCATTTTTCCTTTCTTCTTCTGACTTTTAATAGAGGACCTGTCACATGACGCCTGCTATGGCTCTGTGGCTTCATTTCTTGGAGGACCACTTGCTCCTCAGATCATCTTGTTTTCTCCTCTTCAGAAAGAGACTCAAATTTGCTTTTAACCTTAAAGTTTATATTTGTCCATTTCCCTCTCTTCCTCCTCTATATGACATTTTTCTACTCTCTAACCTTCCAATAAGGATCAAGCTATGCCTCCTCTCACTCTCAACCCCCACTGAAGAATTACTTCCTTATTTTTGTAGGAATATTTCATTTTCCTAATAACCTGGGGTATAGAAAGACATTCCTTGAGTTCCTTTCCCTTATCTTCTAGGAAGAAGTACAACCCACCCTTGGAACATCAGTAGCAGTCACCAGTCATTTATGTCATTTTTTTCCTTTGGCTAATAAGTCTTCCCTTTTATACTCTTGTTCTGCTTCCCTTACATTTCCTGTTATTCTCTTAATTTCTTATTTCCTCCTAATGAACCACTTTTCATTCATCATTCTCTTTTATTGAGAAAAAGAGGAAAATAGTATCCAGTTCTGGTTTGGTCAAGTCAGGAGAAAAAAGTTACCTTTCCAAGTGCTCCAAATGCAAAAAGACCAAGGTCTTCATAAGATGTAACAGCTGTCAGGAGAAAAAAGAACAGTGGTTTGGGGTTTTTTTTTTTGGTAGATTCTATATTGTTTTATCAAAAATTTATTTATTATTATAAACAAATGATATCATCATTTTCATGGCTCCAGAGTAACTGGAATCAGTCAAACACAGAATAGTTCTAATGAAGAGATATTTTGTGACCTTCCACACAGAAGAGCTGCCTGATTTGTGAACTATATATAAGAAAGTTTTCTGATATCCTACAATTAAATTTTGTTCAATCTGAAGAAATATAGTCCAGGTCCTAGTACTTCTTGATCCAAAACTTCAACCTATAAAGATTTTGGATGGTCTTTTAAAACTGGAGCCTAAACAGATATTATACCACTCAGAAGTTGCCTCAAATCTTGTAAATTAAGCTATTATTGCAAGAAAAGTACTAAGAAGTAACACTAGCTACCGTGGGAAAGTTCTGCTGATTAACTACACTATAGCAATTTTAAAAGGGATAACTGCAAAAAGTGATCACAGTTTTTTAAGGCTGCAAAATCCACTATAATATTTTCACTATGTAAACTTATACAGGAAATGGGCCTTGGAAACTAAAGACATGAAAAGGTTGAGTCAAATAAACAAGGTGTGACTGAACTTTCAAAGAATTTGTTTTCATGTCACTCAGGATAATAATAATAATAATAATAATAATGTACTTTCTTTCATATAGCACAATAATACTACTGTCATATTGGTCTATGAGTGAAGGTTTTGAGTGTAGGCTTTCCTAAAACTCTTATTACAGGACAATGATTCCCTTAAGCTGTTTATTTTACAAGCCTTTCATTACACATTCTTTTTAGCACTTCACAGAACTATAAAAACCTTTTTTAAAATTAAAATGAGAGAGGCAGTGTGGGATAGTGGAAAGAAAACTGGAGTATCTTCCAGAAGCCCTGTGCCTTAATTTCCTCATAAATAAAATGAGGGGACTGGACTAAATGATCTCCGTGGTCTTTCCTAGTTCTAAATCTCCTTTGAGACCTTCCTCAGATGTTAATACTACCTCCCTCTTCAAATGACCTTACATTAAGGTTGTATCCCACCATACCAAGTCATTAGAATATAAGGTCGCTGAAGGTAGGGGCTGTTGCGTTTTTGTTTTCGTATCTTCTATGCTTTAGACATATTAGGAACTGCTTCCAAAGTTACTGATTTTCCAGTCAGTCAGTCACAGCCAGGAAATATCTAAGTCATTCAGATAAGCTTTTCTAAAAATTTGTGCATGGTTTGGTTATTTTTAAATAGTAGCACTAAGTAAACATTTACCATCAGAAAAAGTAAAAATCTTCATTAAAAGGTACAAAGCTATAACTTAATTACCCAAAATGAACATTATTAGTTTGTTTTTCCACCTAAAAATTAAATAACTTTTACTTCTCAAGCAACAGTAAACCAAATTGGGGCAGCTAGGTGGCACAGCGAATAGAGCACCGGCCCTGGAGTCAAGAGGATAAAAACTAGCTGTGTGACCTTGGGCAAGTCACTTAACCCCAATTGCCCTGCCTTCCCTCCTCCAAAAAGCAAAAAAACTAAAAGTAAAAAAAATAGTAAACCAAACTGAACACTTCTAGAAATGCTGTAACTATGTACTTATCTTCTCTATGCAAATTCTAATGTAATTTCAAACTATGCTCCTAGCTAAGGCCCACCATAGCAATCACTATTCTTTTTTATCTAGTAATCTGTGGATAATTTAGTCTGCAGTACATTGTGGCAGAAACAGTCCTACATTTGAAGAAAAGAGACAGGGGTTGCAGTTCCAGCACTATAAGCTTCTCAAGGTATCACTTCTTGTCCTCTCAAGGCCAAGAAGATCACTAACTACCACATATCAAAGCATCTTGAATAGCGGTCGCCCTACTGTCTTGCCAGCTGGATAATCTAGGGCCAAGTGAATTCAGTCATTTTGGAATCGGGGCTCTCATCCGCATACATCAGAAGACTGTATCAGACAAGCTCTGAAGGGCGTCCAACTCTAAAATTCTGTGATCCTGTGAGATAACTCAATTTTGAAATCAACAAAAAAGATCACTCAGTTGTGAACCCTGAATTTCCAGTTTGAGTATCTGGGTAGTGACTATATACTGTCATGTCATCGGACTACAGAAGTGCAAAAATTATGGGCACTTTTCTACACCTGAGACAAGAAGAATAATTTTTATGCTTAACAATGTTAAATCACAACTTAAAAGAATTATCTTCATTTATTCAATAAATGTGTGGTTGATACTCTTTTTAAAAAACTCCTGTTACTTAATTGCTAACAACTTCAACCTCCCGCCTCATCCATACCACAAAATATTACTCGATTAAATAAAATTTTGACTTTCCGTGTCTATTTACTGAAATTTCTTCTTGTTTTATCGCTGTTAGGCACTGGCTTCTTCTTGTTCCTCCCCTTTCTCCATATGGCTGCTATTAACAATAGCTGACTTCCAAAGAAACAAGCACACTGAGAAACATCAAAATCATAGAAAGAATAATTAACCTCTCTTGCATATCCTATGGCACGGAAACAATCTGAAAGATGGAATTATTTTCATCTTTTACAGGAATTCATGTTAGCAGTACCTGGCACAGCCCATGTTAAATAAATAACTGGAAGCAATCAGAAGAATGTGAAAGGAATCTATTTTAGGAAACCTTTTATATATATTTTATATTAGAGAAATCAATGTTGTGTTTTGAGGAGACTGAAAGTCTGTAAATCTTAATCAAATAAACAGGAGAGAAAATCTTATTTAGTGTGCCACTGAGGCCTATGTCATGGCTATTTTGGTCTGGCAAAGTGTTAAGTCTTCACAGGCACAGTTTAGAAAGCTGCTTCTCATGAACATGTGGAATATTTCCATCCAGTTACTGTCTACTCCGCATTTTTCCTTCAATGAAAAAGGACAATTAATAAATCTCGGCTCAAGTACAAAGCTCGAGCTTCTCAGCAGCGGCAATGTTATCTTTGGAGCTGGGTTGTGGAGCATAAGTTATTTAAATCCAGTTCAGCCCTCAGAAGGCTGGCCACGTGGAATGATTCCTTATTATTTCAAAGTTTCTCTATTTGTAATGTTTTCCAACCTTTTCATCTTGTTTCCTTTTGGCTGCACGGTGACCATAAAGGTCAATTATCTAAAGTCACTAACTTATCAAACACTTATTGTCTGACTACTACATGACCTTCACCATTTTCAACACTGTTGGTTTACTGGCTCATCTTTGATAAATATTTAAACTTCACCTTCAGGAAACTCTGTTTTCTGTACTACCTCTTACTTGTCTGACCATTTCTTCTTTTTTGATTTCTGGTTCTCTTTTTTCATTATCTATGTTCCCTTCCCTTAGCAAAGTAATTATCGAACATATTTTCAACTACCAAATACAAGGAAAACTTCAAGATCTCTACCTCTGACTTAATATGATTTTATAAATAACCCCACTTACGCATGTACCTATATAGTATATACCTTGCCATTTAAACATATTTAATGAACATTGCCTATTGCCCAATTTTTCATTGCTTTTCAAACATTTTCTTTGCTATCTTCTCAATCGGCCAGGCTAATAATCTTAAGGTCGTCAATGACTCCTTTCTATCCTCAATTGCTTCCACGTAGTTCATCCCTGAATCTTGCCAGCCCTTGCTACCTGGTATTTCTTATATCCCATAACACTCTCTGACTACCTTCCTAAACTCTATGACTCCAATCTCTCCTTCTTCATTCTATTCTACACTTAGCAGTAAGAATCATCTTCCTAAAAAATTGTTTTGAACGTGCTGTCTTTTACTCATTGTCACAGTACTTCTCCAGAACAAAAAAAAAAAAAAATAGAAGCACTTTTCCATGTCTGAGACATCATGAGCAATGTTTTAGAATCCTATGATGGTTCTCAGTAGTATGGGGAGCAGAAGCTATGAAGGAAGGAGGCCTAGATTAAAATCCCAAATCTGAGCAAATCACACAATCCCTCCAGAATTCAGTGTCCCTATCTGTAAAGTGAAGAGGTCAGACTAGAGACCCACAAATGTCCTTTCTAGCTACACATTTATGTTCTTGTTAGAGCATTACTTCTTACATCAACATTAAAACTTCTGACTGTAATCTTTAAAAAGTTTACTTAAGTACCCTCATCTTTCACTCCATCTTGTCTCATACTTTTCATTTCCTTTCTTTTAATCTGCCATTTCCTGCCTCTTGAACAATGATCTCAATTCTCCCGGCCAAAAACTACCCGTACCCTCATTTAAAACTCCCAGATTTTACCTCATCCATGGGACGTTTCCAGGTCAGCTGCACTTCTAGTGTCACCAATACTCATTTACACTCATGCGTAAGGTTCTGCACGCTGGCAGATTGGTTTTGTTGCTTGTTTTCAGACATATATTTGCATTCTGTCTCCTTCATTGCACTGTACACAACTCATAAGCATTAAGCATTCCTTCTACTGGCTTTAAAACTTCTCTCAGCACCAAAAGATGCCTAAAAAACACCGCCAGCTAACTGAGTTACCTATTAGATAATGAACTAAATGTTGCATTGTGTATGAGAGAAATGTGTTTTCTTTGTTCAGTCAAGAGGAAGTTGAGCTTAATCTTGAGCTCTGAAATAAAACTGTTCCACCTAAAATCTGAACCCTGCATAGCAACCAATTCTAATTATACCTCTACTAATAATGCAGAGACGATCTACCACTCAAGATCTAGAAAAATGTCTTGGGACTCAGAGAGTCCAATATAGAACCTGCAGAGTATATCTCTGGCCACAGAAGGATGCCCTTGGCTTCTAAAAAGGGAAGATAAAAATTCTCCACACTTCTGCCTTATGAAAACTCATGATGAGGTTACCTACAAAAGTTCTGCATAATTCTCTGCCTGACTTATGAGTTATAATTGGGTATTATAATTCTACTACAAGAAACTTTTTTATATAATCAAGCACATGTTTTTAAAATGTCACTGATATTATTAAAAGAAGCCTACCTCAGTAGAGTATTTTTACAGTGATTGAAGGAATTCAATCAACAGAAGAAGGAAGCAGTAGTATCTGTACAGGATCATGAAGAAGCCAGTTGAAGAACCCAAGTAGGTTATTGAGAGCAAAGGAAATTAAGAAGGAAAGAAAAATGGTTTTCTTCTACTTTATAATGCCCTAAAGTAAGAAAAACAACACAGATATTAGATTTCTAGAACCATCAGAGATGGATTGGTATGGGTAGGTAAGAAATTTACATTTCAACTAGGAAATATCTAGCTGAACTAAGGTGTTTATTTATTCATAATCTGAAAAATATATGTAATCATACAACAGGTTAAAATCTTTTTTTTAAAAAGCGGTCTCATAGAATTAAGATCCAAGATAGGAAGAATACAGGATAAGGAGCCTTTACTAAATCCTCAAAAACTAAGGAATAATAATTACTTTATATAAAGTAATAAAATGAGAGGCAACTCTGGTGAGACAGAGGACCACAGTCTGCGTGAAGAAGACCTATATTCAGGTCCTTCCTCTGACAACAATAGCTATGTGACCTTGGCAACAAGTCACTTTATTTCTCAGTACCCAAAGCCATTCTGAGATCATAAATTACAGAGAAGTTATTCCTCTATATCAGAAAAGGGAGACTACCCTGGGTGTTCCCCATACTGCTGAAATTACAGGTCTAGATTTTTTTAAAAGTTAAATTAAAAAATAAAGCAAATCAGACTTTGAGTCATCCTTTCCTGTGTATGAAGATGATGTCAATGCCCACTATAAGCAAAGAATGCCATGGAGATAAATGTGCACTGACCTGCCAGCTCTTGGCCCTCGGTATGCCCAAGGGCACTTGTCTGCTGGCTGGTTAGCCAACAAAGTGAAGGTCAGCATAAATGCCACCACCAGGGCATTTATGGGCTAAATCATCTACCTGATTTTCATTCATCTAGATTCTAGATACCAGTTATCCCTTTAATTGAAAAAGAGACTGTGACACTTGCTGGAAATACAACTGAGAATGCTAGTTTTCTCCTCTTTCTAGCAGCATCATTGTTGGAACTGTACATTTTAGCCTTCTGAAAGGCCTCAATTCACCTGTCCTGTAGTATCTGCTCATCCCAAAGTATTTCAAGGTCCCTGAAGTATGTAAGCAATTGGCAAGTGTAATGGCTACTTCAGAATACGTATGATCTTTTTTACTTACCTGTCTGAACACACATAGTAAGAAGAAGATGAACTGAGTAAGAAGCCAGGAGGGCAACTATCAGCAGCAGGAAACTAAAACAGAAAAGAGTAGGTGATTAAACAAGTTTGTTTTCGTCCCCTCTTTCAAGAGAAAAAAAACCCCCTACCTCAAGAATGTCCTTACTTAGCCCTCATGTTTGTTGACTGCTAGTCACATCAACGACCCTACTATATATCACTATTTCACTATATTTATGTGCTAATCGATCAACCAGCCTGCAAAAAGGGGCCTACTACGTGCACTACGGTGGCTGCTGGGGATACAGCGAGAAAGAATGGAACAACTCTTAGTCATATTTCAATAGAGAGGCAACAAGTGCAAAAGGAAGTACAGTTAGTGCGATAAAATCAGTACAAAGTTGTTAAAGACAAAGTAATTTCAGAGGGAGGGAATGAAAAGCTTGGGAATTAGGAAAGGCTTCATACAAAACGTGGTGCTGGAGATGTGTCTTAAAAGAAGAGAAGAATCCCCTGAAGTGGGGCGAAGATGGACTGAATACTGTAAAGCGTACTAAGTTTTGTAGTTCTAACGTGCCATGAACTACACTTACTCCTTCAGGGCTTTCTACTTAGAGATGAGGACCCTATTTTGATTGTACTTGTACTAAATTTAACCTACAAATCCTGTCTTCTTCAAAGACTCATAAAACTGCAATCTGAAATGCCAGCCAATGATATATATTGCTTCTCTCTAAGGACTAAAATGCAGGTGGTGAAAAGCACCATATGCACAATCCCCTTCGGAATATAGAATCCTCAGCTCCTACAGCTTTTCCCTAAGAAACAAGACACTACTGCCCTGAGAGCTCTTCTCAGGGAGCTGTCAAGGAGCACTCCACTATTTCCAAAAGATAACCAGAAAAGCTGTGGAAGAAGCTCTGTCACAATTTGTGTCCTATTTAATGCCTGACCTTGTTGTAAACATCAGTGTTAATAAGCAGTAAAAGGTGTGTAGGGGGGAGGTTTGTGTGTCCAGTTTTATGTAGAATTAGTCTGACATAACAATTCACAACTCTCCGTAAGGCTTTTAATGACTTGAAGAACAAAAGAACTTTCAATAATCATTTTCCAAATCTGCTACAGCCAACGCAGTTAGGTGGGCTAGTGAGTGGTGAGAATAAAGAGACAGGGTGTAATCAATAGTCTGTTTATTCTCACCTCGTGAGCCCACCCAACTGCGCTGGCCCTAGCAAGTGGTGCCCACAACGTGGGGCAACAGGACTGCTGTCAAGTCTCTAGTGACTGGACCCCCAGAATTTGCCGGCAGGTAGCGGGCCTGCAGGAGATCCTAGGGACAATGGATTTCTTTCAAGATAAGGGGAAGGCTCCAAGAAGAGTGATCGTCAGCGCACTGAGTTTTCATTTTACATAATCGGAGCTCACAGAGACTTGGTATGGGAGGAAACTTAGTGAGGGGCTTAAAAGATAAAGGAAAAGATCGGAGAATACTACAACTTATAGTGTGTAAGAGATTTCAGTTAAGAAACAGATTCTGAAAAAATTTCTAAAAATAGTCTATCAGGCAGCCCCATGGTTCCCTAGCAGTTGTCAGATCACAGGACTTGATTGGGAAGCAGTGGGAGAGGCTTTAGTTAATTATTTTAAGGAGAATGGACAGAAGAGTGACTCTGATTCCATATTTGCAATTTATATAACATCATCAAAGTGTGCCTAGCAGACAAAACAGGTTTTAAAGAAATATTGAGTGGCATGGGTGAAAGTGAAGGGAGTGATCAGGAAGAGACCACACCTCCTGAATTTGTGGGAGAAAGATCCCCAAAAAGAGGAAGACTCCTAAAAAATACCAAACCTCTTAATCTCACTCTGTGTCCATCTTATAATTCCTCATGCGGAACTGAAAAACCTGGAAAGCCTAAAGCCTTCCCAGTAGTTTCAGAATTATATATACCTTCTTGAAAACTTATGAAAGAGAAAGGACAGACATTATGAGAAATGGGATTTAAAGGCTGCAATTTGTTAGCATACCCTGTTACAGCAGACACCCAGGCCACTAGGACATGGCAAAAATTAAATATAAAACATCTTAAGGAGGTAAAAAAAAAAAGGCTGCACAGGAGTACAGGGCCACAGCTTCTTATACGATGTCATTATTGGAAAATTTAGCAGTCACGGCTTTGACACCATATGATTGGAGGCAAACAGCCAAAATATGTCTAACTCCAGGGGACTACTTAATGTGGGAGGCCAATTATAAGGAAAAATGTCATAGCAAACTATATGATCTCATGTTAGCAGAGGGGCCTAAAGCACCCAGTATTTTCATGCTTTTGGGTGAAGGACCTAATACATTACCTAACACACAAACGGCACTGGCAGTATATAGCACTATTCAAGAGTGCGCAATACAAGCCTGGAAAGAGATAATCAGTTCCGGTCAAGCAGGAAAAATTTTTACAAATATCATGCAGGGACCTGAGGAATCATTTCCTGATTTTGTGGCCAAAATACAACAAGCAGCTGAGCGTACATTAGGAAGTACTGTGGGATTGGAAGAATTTGTAAGACAAATAGCTGGAGGGAATTGCAACTTAGATCATAAGAAAGCCTTTTTGGCACTTCCTGCTGATGCTTCCTAGGATCAATTAATTTGAAAATCTATGGAGGTAAAGTCTATGGTCTTTCAAGCACAAATTCTAGCAGAAGCACAAGCTGCCACAAATAGAACAAGAATTGTTTTAAATGTGGTAAAGGGGGTCATTTCAAAAGGGAATGTAAAGGGAGTGGCAGTAATGGGGAATCACAACCAAAAACAAAATGCCCCAAATGTCATAAAGGCTTTCATTGGGCTTCAAGGGCTTCAAAATGCAGATTTGGAAATGCACGGAAATGGCCTCAAGGGCCAAGTCCCGGACCCACAAAAAACAGCAGGAATTTAATGTTCAGTTCTGCACTCCAGAGGTTCAGGAGGGCAAGCCAATTTGTATCCCTCCCCCTCTGAAGTAATTCCCCTTATCTTACAGCCCTCTGAGGTTACATCCCTAAATATTTATCGCGGCCAGGAGAGAGAAGTGCTTTTTAGGAGCTCCTCTTCAGTCACAGTAACCTCAGAAGGGGAATATGTGGATACACAATTCACTCCAACCTATGTGGAACAAAAGAAGTGGGAAGATTATAAGAAGATTAAAATTAAAATTATGAATCTCAGCAATTCCATGATCCAATTAAACAGGAACAATGGATATTTCAAAAACAGAATCCAGAGGTCACGTGGTCTCAAATCATTACAACCTCAAGGTTGTAATGTGTGGAGGGCAGGAGAATTTCGGGGTCTCTTAGACACCGGGGCAGACAGGTCCATTACCAATCAAGAACAATGGGATCCAAAGTGGACCGTTCAAGAATCAGATATAAACGTGAGGGGCATCGGAGAAGTCAGCCAGCCTTCTCAAAGTGTGAGGAAACTAACTTGGGAATTTGAGGGCAAGTCAGGAAAATTTCAGCCGTATTGTCTGGCTTCCTTGCCAATGGCTTTATGGGGCAGAGATAATTTATCATGACTTAAGGTTACCATCACAACAAATTTTCAGGAGGGGCCCTGATTGATGGGCAGCCAACAGCTGATCCTACTGAATGGCTTACCACGAAAACAATACGGGTGGATCAGTGGCCCCTAAGTGCAGAAAAAATTGCTGCCCTATTAGACATTGTGCAAGAACAGCTGGAACTAGGTCACACTGAAATGACAAACAGCTCATGGAATTCTCCAATTTTCACAATTAGAAAAAAAAGACATCTGGAAAATGGAGAATGCTTATGGATTTGCGGGAAGTAAATAAGGTCATAAAGGATATGGGGGCAATTACAGCCTGGTTTACCCTCTCCTAACATGGTACCATCACAATGGCCTTTATGGGTCATAGACATACAGGACTGCTTCTATAGCATACCTCTCCAAAGTCAGGACCAAGAAATATTTGCATTTTCTATAAATGTTTGCATTTTCTATTTCCATAAATCTAAGAGAACCCTAAAAAGATTCTGTTGGAAAGTATTACCCCAAGGGATGAAAAACAGTCCCACATTATGTCAAAAGTTTGTCGTAAAGGCTTTAGAATCAACTGGAAACAAATATCCTACAGCTTACTTAATTCATTACATGGATGATGTTCTATGTGCACACTAAGATGGATTTACCCTAGAGAAGATACCAAAGGAGGTTACAAATAATTTCGCTGCTGTAGGACTTAAAATAGCCCCTGAAAAGATACAGAAGACAGCTCCTTTCATGTATTTAGGCAATAAAGTGGAGAATACTACTATAGCGCCTCAGAAAACGGAAATTAGGAGGGATAATATTAAAACATCAAATGACTTGCAAAAGCTTATAGGGGATGTAAATCGGATCAGACCTTGTCTGGGTATTTCAAATCAATGTTTGTCACCATCACATCAATTACTGGAAGGTGATACCAACCTTAATTCTCCTGGAGTTCTTATTACACCTGAAGCTAGGAATGCACTGGATTACATTTAGGAAGCTATCAGAACTGCAGTTACACATAGGATAGACCCCTCTGCAGGAATACAACTCACTGTGCTGAACACGAAACACGGCCCTACAGGTGCCTTAATGCAAAATGATTTCGTGATTGAACAGGTTATATTTCACATCAGCCAAAATATTCTTTACAAACTTACCCTGATGGGATGGCTCAGCTCATAAAGAAAATGATCAGACGATGTTTATGCCTAAGTGGTCAATTGTTGTTATTATATGCTATCCTTACATAACATCGTACACCAAAAGGCATTTTCAGATTCTTAACAAACAATGAGTTCATAATCACTAAGGTACTAAGGATCAACCTATTTCAGGACTGAATGTATTTACTGATGCCACTAAAGGCTACAGAGCTGCTGTGTACTGTCCTGATAAACAGGTTATGAAAATGATCACCACTCCTTATGATTCCAAGCAAAAGAACCAGCTCACAGCTACAACATCTGCTCTCACTCTATTTCTTCACCCTATTAACATTATTACAGATTCTCAATATGCAGCCCCAGTAACTCAAAAAATAGAAACAGCCAACACACAGAGATAAAACTCAGTTGTACACGCTGTTCCGTGATTTACCAGATGCTGTACAACACAGATCACATCCCTTTTACGTTATGCACATCCCTTCTCACACTGGTCTTCCCGGACCACTTTTTCAAGGGAATCCCATAGCTGATCAAATCCTTGTGGGATCACTAGAATTAGCAAGTGAATCCCATCATAGACTTTCACCAATCCGCCAGAATGCTTGCCAGGAGCTTTGATATCCCTAGAGAACAAGCTAGACAGAGTTAAAAGCTGTCCGTCACGTGTTGTTTGCAGTCCCTCTGGACCCAAGGGTGTAAATCCCTGTGGACTGTTGCCCAGTGAAATTTGGCAATCTGATGTTATCCATTATTCTGTTTTTGGGAGGATGAAATATATACATTTAACCATCGATATGTATTCAGGGTTTACGTGGGCAACTGCTATGTCTGGGGGAAAAAACCTCTCATGTTCAAGAACATCTTATTACATGCTTTGCTGCTGCGGGTGTGCCAAAACAATTAAAGACTGACAATGGCCCTGCCTATACTTCAAAAAGCTTTGCTGAATTCTGTCTTCAATGGGGTATTCACCATGTTACAGGGCCTCCTTATAATATTCACCATGTTACAGGGCTTCCTTATAATCCCATGGGTCAGGCTATTGTTGAAAGAAAAAACACACACTTAAAGCTGCTCTTCAAAAACTAAAAGGAGGAATTTGGTGCTTGGGTACCCTGAGACGAATTTTGGGGTTGTCACTATATGTAATAAATTATTTAACATTCAATCATGAAAATAAAACACCAGCTGAAAAATTTTGGGGCACTACTAACCATAAGATCGGCAATTCTAAAAGATCACAGCCCCGGGCAACTGTAGATACAGAACGGGTGAAGTGGAAAAATGGTAAGGGACAATGGTGCGGTGTGCACAGAGCAATAGTGTGCGGCGTGCACAGAGCAATAGTGTGCGGCCAAGGCTATTTGTGCATTTCCACAGATGAGGAGGAAGTCTGGACACCAGAAAGGAGAACAAGGACTGTGCCAACAAACGGAGAGACTGCACGTTCGGGGGCCAACAGCGGCGGAGGAGCCAGAGCCAACATGAGGGCAAATGGGCGGTGATGCTGCTTGCTACTATCCTTGCTCAATGTCGCATAGTTGCCTCTACAAGACACTGGGCAGTCAGGGGTCATCCGCCTTGGGTGGAGATGGTTGGGTGAGGGGGGAGTTTCTTCTGGAAATCACCTTAGAAGGAAACGGGTCAGTCGTTATTGCCAAAGATTTTGATGTTCATAATGCAAACATGACCTGTCCTGTGCTTGACTTTAATTTCACTGGGTTAATCGATGAGCCGCCTTCGTGTTTTTCTCCTCTTAATACCTACTCATGTAGCTAAGCACAATTATCAAGTATCATTATGAGTATCATCCTTGGGGCAGAGTCAAACGTGCTCACGCCCCTGTGGGCATTCCTGTTAATGTATCTTCTACATCTATGTGAAAGGGCAGAGTTAAAAGAGAGCTGAACGTGAACGTCTATGCTGAAGGAATTTTCAGAGTTAATGAGCTAGTACACTTTGGGAACATCACAACATATACTATGGGAATTTGGGGGACTTTTTCGAATTGTTCAGGATTGTGGGGTAAACATCAGATGCTGTGTCTGGACCAAGACAAGTGGGACTCATCTTTGGCTCAAGCGGATCCCCCATTTTTAAACTGTAGGACTAATGTACCTGTTTGCCATCAGGTGGAACAAACCTACGTCTCCCGGCACAATGACATGAACATTAAACACAGACATGGGGGATACCCTAAACAAAATTGGTTTGGACACTTACAGAGAGAAAACTTGGAAATATGGAAAATCCCTTTGCCACGGGCCCCAATAACAACGGTTTTTGCTATTTTTGCTCCTAACATGACATACTCGAGCAAGACCGACCACAGCTTTGTACGTGCCAGTTTAGGAGAAAGGTATGCATTTGTGTGGGGAAATCATAGCAATGTAAATATCACTAAAATTGATAAGCATTGCAATGTCACATGTGTTAACTGTAAGATTTCTGAATGTCACGATAATACTTCTTTCGGACAATTTTTATTTATTATAAGAACACCTAGTATGGTTATGATACCTGTAGAGAGCGAGCATTGGTTTCACTCTCGTGCTGATCATTCAAATTAATTAACAATTGGGTTTCAACTGAAAAAAGAGGTGGTGTTGTTGGGATAATTGCTTTAATTACTACTATAGTGGGCAGTGTTGTTATGTCTATGTCCATCAGCACTGCACAAAATCAGATAGCATGAGCTCAATTTTTGCATGAATTGTCTGTCAATGTTTCATGAGAATTTCTGTTACCATCAGAAATCAACAAGAGTTTTTATAAAGCAATAACACAGCTCAGAGATGATTTAATTGCTACAGCTGATGAGACTGAATTAATGCAAGTTAGACAGAGGTTAGTATGTGATTATAGATATATGTATTTCTGTATGGTAAACAAACAACGTAACGAATCAGAACCTAACATAACTCAAATCAGAAATCATCTTAACGGGCTGTGGGGTGAGCGTAACACATCCCCTGACATAAACGATTCAGAGAATTTGGCTCACCTTATGGATCATGAAAGTCAGCAGTCACTACTACCGAATTCAGAGGCAAAGAACACTGCAGATTGGATGAAGAGAGCTCAGGGAATATTGCCCAGAAGAGTACAGGAAACATTAACTTTCTTAGGAACAGGCTGGTACTGGTGGCTCTACGTACCCGCTTACCCACCCTTATTTCCCGGCTTTCTCATATCATTCAACAAGTGGCACAGAACGTCCAACTGCGTGACTCTGCCTGCAGCGTTTTAAATAAATAAAATGGGGGAGACATGGAGAATTTGGGGTCTCTCAGCCCCACTCACGGAATGTTGCCCTCTCCTAGAAAAACATCTGCAAGGTTACAGGGCAGATAATGAGGAGGACGTGTAGTCCTGTGTGTTTGTGCCTCCAGACGTGGTCCTAGGATAAAGCCCTAACAAATAACGAACCTGAAGCAAGGGAACAAGGGAACGGGATCCAAGGAGGGGACCTTCTGCTGGGGGACACAGGAACTTGGTGGGCTCCCCCTATCACCGGCTCTGTGATACACAGACGATGGGTTACACCCCATCTCCATATTCTCTCCACTCGCTAGCCCACCCAACTGCACTGGCCACCGCACAGATCACTTCAGTACGCAACATTACATTCAGAGTCCAGGTTTTTACCTGTGTCACAGAGATACACACGTGGCCGAGAGCTGTGGTTTTATCAATGTGGGAAATAAAGTAGTGTGAAGACTCCTTCCATCAAAGCAGATCAATCACTCATCTTTAATATAGTCTTAAAGAACGGTTAAGTGACTCATCCACAGTCACACAACTAATATGTGTCAGAAATAAGTCTTCAGTCTGGGTCTTCCTGACTCCAGTGCTGACATTCTATTCACAAACACACGCTGTTTCTCAGATTTGTGTGAGGTCAAACTAAAGATACATCTGGTTTTCTAGCTGATAAAATGCATGAAGTCTTAGATTTTATTTATTGTGTTTTGTCTAAAGTGTGGTTTATAATACTCCTGCTTCAAAATAATGAAAACTATTTGGTCTCTTATGAAAACATAATATTCACTAAGAAAATTGGGCAACTGGTGCAAATTAATTTCCCTAAAAATTACAGGAAGTAGACAAAAAACTTCTTAGATGAAACAGAACTACGTTTCCAGTGCTTTGCTTTAAATTCACGACTGAGCAACTATTAATATTTGTTTCTTCAGGCAAAGCCTTTATATATAGTGAAGTCTGTAAGATGTTAGGGGAGAAGATCACAGAGGAAAAGACTAGTAAGGAGAAGAATAAGATCATATACTTAATCTTCCTTTTACAGTTGATAAGTAATATGAATAACTGATAAACCTTTGTTCACTTTGGCTAAAATGACACACAGTATGAGTCAATACTTAAAGGTATGAGACAGAAGGGAACAACTTTTTCATCAGGATTTTTATTTTAGCCATGGGATTAAAATACAAGCTAGAGGGAAAAACTTTTTTTTTTCTATAACTAAGTAAATGCTTTAAATCAAATTCCATTAACTAATAATGCATGTTCCCACTGAAGTCTCACTTGTGAAGGTGATTCTGAGATCTCGGAGGCTCTGCTAGCAGAGTTTAAAGTCAAGCAGGTGCTGATAAGCTGGAAAGGTTTTGAATAACAGACTTAGATTATACGACTATTGTGTGAGTGTCGGTCCAGCTAATTTAGCAGAGGTTCATCCACCACAGGGTTGGCCACTAGAAGATAACTTTTTTCATTAATAGCTCAAAGAAACCTATCGAGGAATAAAATAAATTGATTTCAATCTTCTGCACTGAAAGGAATGAAATAAAAAATTTCCAAGGTAAAAACTAAGTTTAATTAAGAGGATTTTGTTACATATATAAAGAAATAACATAAAGACCATATTGCTTCACATACAGTCTACCCTCAAATATAGGCAGCACTCCTAAAATAAAATCGGGGGCAATGGTCAACTCTCTTTAATTTATTTTGACCAGTATCTGATGGTCCTACAAAAATGACCCTGTAATTATCAATGACAGTGGGAGCAAGAAAATGGACACGTACCTAAACGCGATAATACCTGTATCGGCCATGACGCAGGCTAGACCAAAGGTGCTCCTGCCCGTAACGGCGTTCATTAAGTTAAATACTGAGAAGCTAAAAGAAACTCCTGAGCATTCATCACTCGGAAGCCCCTGCAAGCAAAAACAGTGAACAGTTTAAGTACTAACTTACTGGAAGGCAAATCTATCCAAGGAACTACTTGTATAGATACGCGAATCTATTCTTCCAAACATTTTTCCCAAACTGAAAAGAAGATAATGATACTTGGTAAAAATATGGAAAGGAATGTATGTTTTCTCTTCTGTGGACACTGTTGTACTGATAAGAATTTCAACAATACTGACACTGTTTATCCCAGTCTCTCAAGAGGCCCCAATTCTATCTTGCCTGACATGACCTTCTGAAGGCTTCTCCCGTCATCCCAACCCTTCGGATTAATGCCCCGCTGTGGCTCCAGGGCTACGGCTAGAGGCAGGCGCTCCTGAGAGTCCTTGTGGTAGGAGATGGACGACAATCACCTACAACCAATTTGCCTCACAACACATTATTTCTTGGTACTAGCTCACCAAATGTATACTGGTTTTGTTTGTTTTCTTCTCACCAGTTCTGAGGGATGGAAAATGAAAACGCATTCAGTAAGTACTTTCTATGTATCAAGCACTTTCCTCACCGTGGGGGACATAAACAGAAAAAGCAAGACCGTCTCTGCTGTCAAGAAGTTCACACGCCAACTGGTTAAGACGACACTCACAAAGGAGGCTTCAGTCTCATGGCAGATGGAAAAGCCAAGTGCACTAAATATCTGGCAGGCAACATGGTGTGGCAGCTATTCCCTGGCCAAAGACTGTTGGGAAAACAGCAGTGGGTCCAAGGATGAGAGCAGGGTGGGGCTCGGGGCCACCTGCAGAAGAGGGAGACATGGGGGGGGTCAGCATGAGCTGGAAAGAGAGATTCGGGGGCTGGTGGGAAACATGCAATTAATGTTGGGCTGGGAAAGGGTAGATCCTTGACTTCCGATTTTGGCAGGTTGCGGGCGCTACTGTTCCAGAATGATCCGATTACTAGTTGTCTCAGGAGAACTGGTTTTAGGCAAACCATCTTGAGGGCATCCATAAAAATGGAATATGGGTCACATTTAAGGACTGGTGGCACAAAGGCAATAAGCATCTCAGAGGAGTGAAAAAAAAAATCAATACAATCCATGTTTTAAAACAACTGAGTCCGCCTTATTGACCATGGGATAGGCTATAAATAATCGCTAATATTATTTCGAACTGACATCTCCAAACCAAGTAAATCTAACAGAAGATAGTTAAGCGAAACAATTTCGATTCTGTAAATCCGGTACAGGCCAACTTGAAAAGTGCATTCTCCCAAAAAGGGTTTGGGTAATAAATCCCCAGAAGTCAGAGAACTCAAAGTCGGATGACATGACAGTGTCTTTATCCTAAACTTTAGGGTCTGGGAACTGTTAACATTTCCATCAAGATTTTCTTTTTTTTTGAGATTCCTATCTTTTGGTAAACTGCTTCTGCACCCTACCTGTCTCATGTTTGCCTATGTACACACGTGTATTCTCCATATGTGTGAACCTGTATGTAACAGCACGGGACTTTGGAGAAGACTTGAGCTTAAGTCCTACTTCCCCTGCCTACTCTTATGTGACTACAGATGGACAAGCTACTTCATCTTTCCTAGTCTCAGTGAAAATGAGTATAACATTATTTATTCCACTTACCTCACAAAGCTGTTCTGAGAAAAGCATTTGCAAAATATAAAGTGACATATAATTATCACAAAATATAAAGTGAGTTACTAATATTAGTATTATTATTCAAGAACTCCCCAAGTCATAATAGACAATTCAACTGGAAAAAGAAGTATCTCATGATACTACCTTGAGGCACACTTCAGGGAAATGGAAACAGGAAGATGATAGAAACCGTAACAAGTAACAGTGAATCACAGAACCCTAAGCCTGGTCATCTCCTCCAGCCCCCAGCTTCCTTTCCAGCACTAAAGTATTCCACCTAAAGCAGCAAAAGCTTTTACTTTGCAATGGAGTATTAACTATCCATATTTCTGAGTTGCGGAAAATAAAAGGCTTGTTTCATCTAACCTTGGTGCTCTTATACTAGGTCACTTTCCTTGCTCACTCCCCCTCCCTGCTTTTCCGGCTGTTCCAGGACCCAGCCTCTCCTCTCCCAGCTTTAGGCATTCTCTCTGGCTGTCCCCTCTGCCTGGAACACTCTGCCTCTTCCTCTCTACCTCCTGGCTTCCTTCAAGCCCTGGGAAAACACCACCTTGTACAGAAAGCCTTTCTCAGTCCCTCTTATTCTAGTGCCTTCTCTTGGTTAACTGTTTTCTCATTTTCCTGCATATGGCTTGTCCAGTAAGTATTCGTTTGCTGGTTGACTTCTCTTGTCCTTCCTTCCCTCACCAGACTGTGAGGTCCTTGAGGGCAGGGACTCTCCTCAGACACATAACAGACACTCGGAAAGGCTACTCTGCTACGGATTTTTTCCAGAAAACAGCCTGGTTCACTCCTTTTCTCTGACGTGACTCCCCCCACCGCCAATTTTAAGTCACACAACCAGCTGTTAGGTGGCCTTTTAACATCCCTAGAGTCCCAATTCCAAATCACAGCGATCCCATCTTTCTCAATTCTATTTAAATAGGACTGTCGAATACCCATAGCCCAGGCCCTGTAACTCCGGAACTGAGAATGAATTAAACGGAGCAGGATCCAACTCCCAGAGCGGAAAGGCGTCTGACAGGCAATCTGGTCCACATTCTTTGCATGAAACTGGGACCCAAAGCGGCAAAAACAATTTGTTCGAGGTGCCGCAGTTACTTCTGGTTTCCTCCCTCCTGATCCGCCGCCTTTCTCCCTTAGCACGCACCCGACTCCCCAATTTAGGAGGAGGAGAGGTTTCTAGGCTTAAACATCCATCCTCGTTAGAGAATTTCTGAGCTAGAAACAAGCGGAAGGCCGCGAGGTGCAGGGCTCAGCCCTTTCTCCGCCAGACCTTCTGGCGGCGCAGGGAAGCCTGTGGCCACCATCTCGAAACGTTAAACAAAAATGAGATACGGAGCTTTACGGAGGAAACCAAGGATGCTGGAAGGAAGATGTGTTTTCTCCTTCCCAAACCATGGCCTGAATCCTAGGCTGCAGACTAACGCGCCCCCAACAAGGCTCCTCACAGCTGTGAAGCTCGCTCCCTGCAACTACCCTACAGCAAGGAACCCATACACCCTTACAGGCACCCGCTCCGCGCCGAGCCCCGGGAGCAGGAAAGCGGAAAGCAAGCCCCGGCTCCCGGGAGCAGAGCTCAGGACGCGGCGGGGGACGCGCAGCACGC
>CM053589.1:5823128-5870256 GCA_028646515.1 Pseudochirops corinnae | reverse complement strand
TGAATGGGGGAGGGTGTCGGGGGTCAGGACTGGGGGCGCAGGGGGAGCGGCAGGATGACCATCCTTAGGAAGGCGCTGTTTCTGTCGCGACAGGGATGGGGCGTCCAGGGGGAGCCGGTGTCCCGGGCCCCGGAACACTCGGAGGGGGGGGCGGCGTCAGGGCGTGAAGAGCTTTAATTCTACGAGACGCCGGGAAGGAGCCCGCCGCGGGCAGCGCGTCCCACCTGCGGGAGCACCAGGGGCTTCCCTTCCCCCAAGGACCCTCGCGGCTAAGCTGGAGGCGGGGCCCCGGGGCTCGAGGGGACCTTAGCGAGCCCCCAGTCTGCGCGAGAACCGAGGGCCCCGCGGGGAGCAGGGTCCAGAACCCCCGAGGGGAGTCCGACTCTGCCGCCGCCGCCCAGCCGCCACTCACGCTGCGGAGCAAAGAGCTCGACTCCTCTTGCTCCTTGTCCTCCTCTTCCGGCTCCTCTTCCCGCTCCTGCCGCGCGGAGACGTACCAGCCCCGGCCGGCGGCGTCGATGCTGCCCCGAGCCCTCTCCATGCCGCCTCAGCCTCCTCCTGCAGGCTTCAGCGCCAGCCCCGCCCCCTATTTCTTCGAGGCTCGCGCTCCCTCCTCCCGCGCACGCGCGCAATTCCAGCCGCGGCCGCAGCGGGGCGGCCCTCGGAGTCCGCTCTCGTTAGGGGTGGGGGAGGGAGAAGCAGGCGCGATTTGATGACGTTTATGTTTAGGCCCGCCCCTCCCCACAGAGTGACGATGCCGTCGCGCCCCGGCCTCCCCACGTGCAGGAGTTCCTTCTCTCCTCTGGATGATGAGGTGCGAGTGGTTTGCGTGAGTTACTCGCCCCTGGGGCCAGAAGCGGGGAGCTGAGGGGGTCTGGGGATGGTTACTGGCGTGGGGGCCAGGGGAAGGGACCCCCTGGAGGTGGTGAGAGGTCCCAACTATGACAACCCTCCAGCGGAACCGGGAAGTGACCAGCGACAATTTCTGTGGCCAGTCTCGCCTTGCTTCAGGAAAATCTCGCGATATTACCCGGGAGGGTCAGAGGTCACCGTTTTCATTCTGTGGCTCGCGCCCTCTCCCCCGGGGCGTCTCCGAGCCCTTCGCTCCGGGGCTTATTGAAAGATGGGAGCTGACCTTTTGGTTTGAGACCCAAAGCTTTGGGGCCGGAGTGTCCCCTGGACTTAGAGCCGGGAGGGGCGTCTGGGCCTCGCCTTAAGTTTACAGTCGAAGAAACTGAGCCTCGGAGAGGTTGCATGATTTGCTCGAGGTCACAAACGGGAGGTGGGAGAGCCGGCCGAGCCCCTTCCCCAGCCCCCCAGTCCAGCCCTCGCGCTGGGTAGGGGGGCCGCGAGGACGCTGTGGAAACGCGGGAAGCCGGTTTAAATTTTGGCCCCCAAGTCCCCGTTTTCCGAATGCTTAGAATCGCGAGTGCGAAGTGTTGCTTCAGTAAAGGTTGAGAACCCTTTGTCAGGAGTAACGCGTAGCGCCGTTACGGAAGCGGTTTGAAAGAATCGTGTAAAGTAAGTCATTGTTGAAGCTGCAGACGTGCCCGGGGAGCCGGCGTGGCTTGCTCTTCAGCTCAGACGGCTCAGACTTACCCTCTTCGCAAGTCCCTCGGTGGATTTTTTCCCCTTTTCTCCCCGGAGTTTTCCTATAGACGAATATCTGCACCTGCTTTTTGTACTGTTGTTTAAGGGGAAATGACCTCTGCAAATACAGTTAATTACGTGCCTCACCTGTGCAGTATGTTGTTCTCCTGCTTCCTGAACTACAGTGGCTCCCTGTTGCCTCCGGGATGGAATAGAAACTCTTCCCTTTTGGCTTTCAAGCCTCGTGCTGAGCTGGGCTGGCATGAACTTTCCAGCTTTATCATACATTGATCCGCTGTAATCCAGTTCCTCCCGCATGTATCTTGCATGGAGCTTTTTGCATCGCCTCGTCAGACTGCGAGCTCCGAGAAGAGGGTCTAGTTGTCTGACGGTATCCTTAGCGCTTGGAACACTGCCTGCGCACAGTAGGTGCCTCTTAAATGCTCATTGACGTTGATCGGGCCAAGCTGGCTGCCTCTGTTTCTCACAAAAGGCAAGCTGTTCCCTGGCCATTATGCGTTTGTGCTGGTTCTAACCTACCTGAAATGAACTTGCTCCTCCGCTCTGCTTCAGCATCTCCTACCTCCTTCACAGTGCGGTTCAAGTTCCCGTCTTCTACACGGATGGAGCCTTTCCTCTTCCCCTCAGCTGTTAGTGCCCTTCCTCTCAGACATTTTTGTGTTTACCTAGGCTTCTTGAATAGGAGGTTTTTAAAAACTTTTTTACTTGTATTTTTAACTGTTTGTGAAGAAGCTCCCTGAGCAGCTTCTGAACCATTGGGAATTATTTCATACAGTTCTTGATTTTTACTTTCAGAAACTAGTATTACTGAATATTTGCATTTTGACTTATAATTAAAATTTTTTTTTTTTTTAGGATTTTGTGGAGATCATTTGGCTACTCAGGATTTCTGAAAACATATCTTTATGGAATAATTACATCAAATTCACAGATTCCTTTCACTTCGATATCGCTGGCACAGAGTCTTCATAAAACACTGGCTTTTTACTTGTCCCGTCAAGGAAACAGGTTCTCTGCAATGCCAGAAACAGACATGAACAAAATTGACCCTGAATTGTATTCCCCACCTTCTCAAGTTCGTGGAATGACAAAACTTGATAGAACTGCATTCAAAAAAATAGTTACTATTCCAGTACTTAATGTGAGGAAAGAAATGGTAAATAAATTAGTGAGATCCCTAAAAAAGGTACTGCTGCAGCGTCCAGGCATAAAACGTGTGATTGATGATCCCAAGGATGAAGGAAATAAACTTGTTATGTTGGATCCTTATAAGATAGTTTCTGGTGATTCCCTTGAAGAATCTGAACTTCTTCTTTTAAAGGAGCTTAATGTTAACCCCCAGATCTCTTTGTATAGTTTGGAGCTAACTTATGAAAACTTTAAGACAGAAGAAATCTTGAGAGCTGTGCTTCCTGAAGGTCAAGATGTAACTTCAGGGTTTAGCCGAATCGGACACATAGCCCATCTCAACCTTCGAGATCATCAGCTACCTTACAAACAGTTAATTGGTAGGTACAACGTAGAAAAACTTGGGTTCGTTGTGTATGTTCTAAGTTATGTAAAGACTAAAGAGGCAACATGATAGTGAATGGAGAACTCTTCTCAAGGAGACATGGGTTTGAGTCCTGCGTAGGACATGGACTAGCTGTGTCATGGGCAACTTTTAACCTTTATATCTCAGGAAGTTTTCTGAGCTTGTAATTTACAAATGAATTGAGGATTTGTATGTGTAGAGGGAGTTTGCACACTGAGAGTGCAGTTCATTTCTCTCCTCGCACATAGATCTCCTCCTCTTTGACCAACTAATGAAATTAAAACTTTGGACCAAAACCAAGACTTTTATTTTACAGCTGTCAGGTTATAGGCGGAAGAAATTTGCCCATTTTAAGTTTAGGTCATGTTCTGAACTGTAATCTACCTCGTTTAAAAACCCGTTTAGAACATCCTCTCTGGAAGTTGTATCTGTGAAGAAGTTTAGTTGTCTGCCTAGGCTTTCATGGTCATCAGTATGTAAGTGAAGGTATAGACTTAAAAATTCAGAGTTATTTGCTGTGCCAAAATTCACTGGTTGGTATTTTGCAACAAGGGCATTGTTGGTACTTAGTGATTATTGATCTTTAAGTCTAAATTGAGATCCCAGCTTTTGTGAATTTTTGATTTAGGTCTGAATACAAAGTATTTATTTTTCCATGGCTATAGATCTAGATTTTTGGCTAGGTTCATTATTCCTTGGCTACTCGTTCTGAATAGTCTTGTAATTAATATAACACTAATTTGTTGGAGAAGAGGGTGAAGGATTAACAGTCTAAATATTAAGTATCATTAGCATTCTCCGGGCAAATTAATGTTTCTTAGATGTAGAATAATTATTAATAAGCTTAGATATTATGCTCATCTTTAAAACATAACTCTAGCATTTTGTTCAGGTTAAGACTTGTCAATTCTCTTATATCTTATATCATCTTTTCTTTTCCTTTATTTTTAATGATAAAAAGGATTATCAGAATATTGAATGCTACAAGCAGATGTTATGGAATTTTCTATATTAACGTAGCTGTCACTTGAGTTGAGGTCTCATGATTTCTCATCTAGATTATTGCAGCAATTTTTTAATCAGTCTCCATTCCACAATCCTCTTCCCACTGTAATCTGTCCTCCACCTAATTGCCAAAGTGATTTCTTTACGTGAAGATCCAACCGTGTCATACCCCTATTCAGCCAACTGTTTAACTTTTGAAGTCCTTCACAACCCGGCCCCAGCCTGTCTTTCTGGTGCCCTCATGGTACCCCTCTCCTCTTCCTGAACTCTGCCATACAGCTAAATTGGCCTCTCTTTAATCTCCCTTCTCCGGGCCTTTGCACTGGCCGTCCCTCTTGCCTCACCCCCACGTCATAGGACTCTGTCTTCCTTTTAGGTGCAAACCAGTCATCACCTTCCTTTTGAAATCTTTCTGGACACCCCAACTGCTAGTGCCCTTGTAATGGGAATGGAAATTTGAAGATCTTCCCTGCCCCTTAATAGACCTAAGTGGTAATTTGAAGAGCTCCCCTGCTGTGAAGTAAACTCTGCCCCCTGATAGGCTGAATGGGGTCACATGGAGCCTTGGTGGGAGGAGTTTGCTGAGGAGAAGCAAAGCCCACAGAAGAGAAGCTGGTAGAGAGCCAGACAGTTGGGGACAGAGGAGCTTAGGCAAGAAGATAGAGGTTTTGTGAGTAAATATTGATCTTGAATTGGTTTGTGGGAAGGCCAAAGGATGCTGTGGCTCTCAGCATTATTATGGCTTCTGAATATCTTTGGTACTTCAGCTTACTGGTTTGGGGATTTGGTTTTCTGGTGTCTAAATAAATCCTTCAGCTTTATCCTTCATCTGGAGATTCTGGCATATTTTGCAATCGAATGTCATGCCATACTTACAGTCATTGTCTTTATTGTGATCGTGGGCGCTGTAAATATTGCCTTGGCTCTCCAGCCCTCCCTCCCTAATTTCTGCGTGTATTTGTACTTATTCTCTTATGTCTACACTCTAAAGAGAAACCCCTTTAGAAGGTAAAATTTTTAAAGTTGGAGTTGTTTCATTCTTTGTGTCCCCAGGGCCTCACCAAAAGTGGGCACTAAATAAATGTTTGATTGCTATATGGATAGATGAAGGGTCCTCACAAGAAATTGTCTACACCAGTGATATCAGAGGTTCTGCCCATCCCTACCCTCCACCCCCACCCCCAAGGAAATTAAAAGCTTTACTCATTGGTCTTTAGATTTTTTCCCAAAAAGTTTTATTCTTAATCTTAGGCAAACTGTTTCACTTTGGGTATTTAGTTCTGATACCAAAGAAGAATGCAGAATTGGAGCTTTTGCCCATTCATGTTACGGTATTGAAAATTCACAGGCAGGTAATTATAGAGAAAGTATTTGATTGGAATTTCAGCTCCTTTATTGCTCATTCGCATTGCTGGTTACTTTTATTAGATTTTTAAATCAGATTCTCTTCTAAATCTCAGGATAGTCTCGTGGAGGTTTCTGAACCAGCATTGAAAACTAATTAAAAGGAAGGAAACCTGCACATATTAAATACCTACAGTGGGCCAGGAACTGTTATTTCTTTTGATTCTCACAGCAGTCCTGGGAGGCATGCTGGTATTATCTCCATTTTATAGCTGAGGAGACCAACGCAGACAGGAGGTAAAGTGATCTGCCCTGGTTACACAGCGTGGCGATCGTCTGAGGCGGGATTTGAACTCATCTTCCCGACTCCACACCTAGTGTTCCACCAGCTGTGCCAGACTTCCTCTCTTTTTGACCAGAAGGATTACAATTATCGTACTAATTATAAATGTGTAATATTTAATTATAAATTATTTTAAAATGGATATGTTTATTGTTTGGCTTTTATATAATGGCAAGTAAAGCCTGATGGGAAGAAAGCAGCCCTTTGAATGAAGAAGACCTGACTCCAAATTCTCAGATCCAGCATCTGACAGATAATTGTTTTATGACCCTGAGCAAATAACTCAACCTGTATTATAAAACTATGATTTGCAGATTTGCATTGCTGGATGAGGCAAGTTCTGTATAACAGTGAAGTCACAGATCTGAACAAAACAAAAATTTGATAGGTGTACAGAGCCAAAGACTCAGAATATTTCTTTTATTCAGAAACATTTGTTTTCTTTAAAATATTTCCAAAATGAACATTTACCTAGATGGCTAGAAGCTCAACTGTTTTTGCTGATATTTTCAAAGTTTTCCCTCCTACCCTTTCAACTCATGCTTACTTATTAAATAAACACACTCAAGGGGCTTCAACTATGGGGTAAATTTTTTTTTTAATTACTGAGACCATTAGATAACCCCAATGGCATTAGATTTTTATAATTACATTCCTTCAGCACATTTTACATGCAGTTTTAAGGAAAATGTTTATATGCATATATATATATATATACACATATATTTACAAATGTGTATGTGTATGTGTGTGTGTGTGTGTGTGTGTGTGTGTGTATATATATATATATATATATATATATATATATATATATATATATATATATATATATATATATACATATATATGTATATATATATGCACAGTTTCAGGCTTTATTTTGTAAACATTAAAGAAAACTTACAAAAACATTTCCCCCCATTCTTTTAGGTCAAGTTATAATCGACAAAAACCAAGGCATCACTTCAGTAGTAAATAAGATCAATACTATTGACAGTATTTACAGAAACTTTCAAATGGAAGTGCTATCTGGAGAGGAGAACATGGTAACCAAGGTACAGTATATCTTCTCATCTGTTGTGCTGAGTCAATCAAAGTGACTATTTTAAAGGAATAAACTCAATTTTTAAAAATAATAATACATTTGTTCATTCTTTCAACCATTTACTCTTTCTTTTAACACCCTGGCAACATTGAATTAATTTCACCTTTCCCCTTCCAGCATTAAAACAACTTACGTTTATCAAAGCTCTTACAGTACATTTGTAAGTAAATTTTAGTCAGTCACTTCTTATTTGTTGTTCAGTCATCTTGCTCTTGGTGACCCCATTTGGGGTTTTCTTGGCAAAGATATTGGAATGGCTTGCCATTTCCTTTTCTAGGAGGAAACTGAGTCAAATAGCGATTCGTTCAGCAAGCATTTATTAACTGCTCACGATAGGCTGGGACCTGAGATAAGCCCTGGGAGTACACATATCAACCCAAAGATAAGTCCCTGCCTTCAAGGCCCTTATGTTTTCATAGGGGAAGACAGCACATAAAGCTAAATAGGAAGCTAAATAGGGTAATAGGGTAAGGTGAGGAAAAGATGAAAGGGCTAAAAAGAAGCCTTGTAGAATGAGCCCTGAGGAAGCAGGAGTACAGCCTGTGGTGTTCTCCTCAAAATGGTCCGCCTAAGCTAGGAAATAAGTTAAAGCTACTCTCTTAGAGAACAAGGTTTTACAAGAAGCCCTATGGGGTGGCTAGGTGGCACGGTGAATACAGTACTGGCCCTGGAGTCAGGAGGACCCAAGTTCAGATCTGGCCTGCTTAACGCTTACTAGCCATGTGACCTTGGGCAAGTCACTTACCCAATAGCCCTGCCTTCCCCCCTCCAAAAAGCAAAAAAACAACAAACAAAAGAAGCCCTATGTTGTCAAAAAGTTAGAAAAGTAGAAGTAATAAAAGAGCCAAAAAGATGGATGGAGAATACATATTCTTGTTAGCTACTGAAAACTAGTTTTTTTTGAAAATTTGAGTATAGCAACACCTAAATTATTGATACTCTTTTTAATATTGTTCAAATCAGAATCATCAAGTGTTTAAAGGTTTCCGTGTACTTTTAGGAAACCCAGACTGCTCTGAGTTTGGGGACACGGCATTATATAAAGGCAGGCAGTGACGAATTTTATCCCGTGGGAGAAAAATCTGCCCAGTTTTAAGAAACAGAATATTGACATGAGGGTATTGATAGTTTTCAGTTGACATTGTAAAGGCTCTAGGCTGTTAATGACGGGTTAAGGTGATGGCCCTGAATGGCAGCTACGGGGGTGGGGCTTCCTGTCTGGAAACACCGGTTTTAGCTAGTGTGTGTCCATACTCTCTACTTTGTCTTGACTCCGGACGGTGACGAGCAATTTTATCTCAACAACTATACCTCTGGAAGTCTTTGTATTTACGGGGGCACTTCATGTTCTTAGATGATTAAAGATTACTCTGGTTTTATGTTTTAAAAACCATATTAAGTGTGAAAGTGCTTGTGTTTAAATCATATTTATGTTCATTTGAAGTACATTTACTTTTCCTTTAAATGCTGAAATCTTGATGTTATACTTGATGATAGTCATGGTAGCTCTTTGCCATGGAATCTCATGGAATAAAATCACACGTGTATTTCCTATTGTCATGTCTCTGTAAGATGATTCCTTAAAATGAGAGATCAAAAGTTAGATATTATTAAAGCTTACTAAAGCAAAAACTGTAAGGTAACTAACTTAGAAAAATGAGACAGTGATACAAGAATACTAAGCATTTAATATTTGATGTCTGTGACAATCACAGAGCAGTGTCACAAGCTGTTAGGTTAACTTTTTCTCAGGTCTTAATATCACCTGCATTTTAATTTACAAAAGATAAATTAAACTTGGCAAAGGGAAAAAAGTATGAGAAAAATTACTCATTTGGCCAGTTCATTACATTGATTGCCTCTCATCATCTTGAATTTGGAATATAATCGAAAATTTCCAGCTGTGTCCCCCAGCTACACAGATTTCTAGATTTGAAACCAGCAAAGCCCCTTCAGACTTCTAAAAGTCTGAAAACTGCAGGATGGCTCTGAATTTAGAGTCTTTCCATTTCCATCACTGTTCCCATTGATAGTTAACTCATACCTCCTTCTTACAGACAAAAATCCAAACTATGGAGGTGACTCTGTTTTGGGGGGTTGATTACTGCAAAATAACTATAAACCCTCAAAATGTGTGTGGTATGTTGTTTCAAGTTATAGGTTTTCTTCTTCCATCTGGTGGTATATATGAACATAATTAAGCTGGTCTATTGGCCTAAGAAATTCCTTATGTGACTGGGGAAGCACTTTATGGTCCTTGAGGATAAGGTGGGAAAACCATTTGACTTTGAAGAGATGGCTTTTCTCAGGAAAGTCTAATGTAGGAAATTAACTAGTCCCAAGGACATTATAAACACTGGTTTGTTTTAATTAAACTTGTTTTGAATGTATTGCTCTTTGCTCTTAGCTTTAGCATTTAAGAATACTTATAAATGATGAGTCCTATGAAAATATGTACATATTGGTGTCAGGAATTTAGAAATCACCTAATTGACCAAAATACACCTTTTTCAGGTTCGAGAAAACAACTATACGTATGAGTTTGATTTTTCAAAAGTGTATTGGAATCCTCGTCTCAGCACTGAACATAACCGCATCACAGAACTTCTCAAGCCTGGAGATGCTTTGTTTGATGTTTTTGCTGGGGTTGGGCCTTTTGCCATCCCAGTAGCGAAGAAGGACTGCACGGTATTTGCCAACGATCTCAATCCTGAATCCCATAAGTGGCTATTTCACAATTGTAAACTAAACAAAGTGGACCAGAAAGTAAAAATCTTTAACCTAGATGGTAAAGATTTCCTTCAAGGACCAGTAAGAGAAGAATTAATGAAGCTGGTGAGACAGCCATTAAAGGAGAGAAAGCCATCTGTGCACATAGTTATGAATTTACCAGCAATGGCTATGGAGATGCTTGGTACTTTTCGTTGTCTCCTAGATGGACAATCCAAAAGCTGGGAGCTTCTTCCCACAGTGCACTGTTACAGCTTTTCCAAAGCAGATGATCCTGCCAAAGATGTTGAGCAGCGAGCCGAAGCTTTGTTAGGTGCCTCTTTAAAAGGACGCAGTTCAGTGCATCTCGTAAGAAATGTGGCTCCTAACAAGGAAATGGTGTGCATCACCTTCCAGGTCCCAGCCTCGGTGCTCTACGAGGAGCAGCCAATGACCCAAGAAGAACGGTTTTGGAGAGCTGGTATGACTTAGGTTTACGTATTTTACACTTCACTTTTCTAGTGGCCCAACCTTTCATTTGGGAATGGGGAATGGGGTGAAGCAACCTGGTGTGATATTGAAGGCTTCAGTCGCTTTCTGACCCAGTCGTGTTTCAGTCTTATTGTGATTGAGAGAGGTGGCTGTGCGTGCACCTGTCACGCTGTTGCCAGGTGAATGACATGTGAACATAGGATCATGGATTTAGTCATACGGCATGTCAGAAGTCATTTAATTTCCTCATTTTATAGAGGAGGAAACCGGTTCAGAGAAGTATGTGACTTACCCAGTGTCACAGAGATAATAAGTAGCACAGATAGGACTGAAAACCAAGTCCTCTGACTCCAAACCCAGCATTTTCCATTGCATCATATTCATACTCCACCATTTGATTCTGAAGAATAGTATCTAAAGCTCTTATCTTAACACATTGACTTAAGTATCTTAAGGTTTGTGTGGTGTTTCTATTAATTTTTGTAAGAAAGATTTTAATAGCTTTTGTCTTTAGTTTCGCCTTATATTTTTCCTTTCTCTCCAAAAGGCCAAAGAACGTTTTTTAAAAAGAGAGGAAGATGGGGAAAAATCTTAGTAAAAATGATCAGCACATTGAAAAAAATTTGTTATCATATGTAGTGCTGCATGCTCAAGGACCCCGACCTCCCCCAAGGAGCAGGCGGGGCCAAGCTTGGTCTTTATAATCTCACAGCCTTCAGTTTGTTTTTTTTTGTTGTTGCTATTCTTTTCATTAGCATTGTTGGTCATCATATTTATTGTTTCTTGAAGCACTAGGTAGTATTATATTTTTATGCCACAATTTGTTTAGTCATATTTTGTTTTCATTTGTTACCACAAAAAATGCTGCTATGAGTCTTCAAGTAGATAGAATTTTTCTTCTTGTCAGGGACCCCTCCCCCCCCTTTTTCTGGCGTATGCTTTTAGTAGTGGATTCTTTGAATCAAAAGGTTTGGACATTTTAGTCAGTTTATGTGTGTAACTTAAATTGCCTTCAGGAACGGATATACCAATTCACAACTCTCCAATCCCTCCAACATTAGCTATTTCCGTTTCTTGTCATCTGTTCATCTTGAAGTCAGTTCTTTGAAATATTGTGTAACACAAGTCTATTTGGTTTTGTTACAGAAAACCTCGAGGGGCCTCCTTTTAAACGTCAGAGAACAGGTCAAGCCTTACTGGAAGAACGATCACAAAATGCTTCACAAATGTGATCAGAAATGTTTTCTACCTCCATGCTTATCCTTTGTGGTACTAAAAGCAATTTGTAATTCCCTGAAGTTCATGTATTACATTACTGTGGTATGGGACTAGGTAGCTCTCTCTTGCCTTTCACAGTTGTTTTGTTGAAGATTATCAGAATGACATCTTAGTTGCCGAGTTATAAAGGTGATTAAATTTACTTTCAAAAGTTATTGAAGAAATGTTTTCTTTTTCTTTTGGGAAGAGAGACTGACTCCTTTCTTCTCTATCATACACTCCAGGAGTCACCATTTTCCCCCACTGTTCATTTCCAGTCACACTTGTGAGAATCCCACCCAATAACAGGATTTCCCCTGAGTATGAAGATCAAAGCAGTAGTATCATATGGCACAGAAAGGTTAAAGCTTTCTGTAGTTAAATTGGCCCAGCAGTTAAGTATAGAGGACTCTCAAAGTGAAGCAGTGAAAGGAGGGAAGTGAATGGCTGTAGTTAAGGAATAGGGTCAAGGAAATGTCTTTTAGCCTAAGGGAGACTTTAGCATGATGTAAATTGAAGAGAAGTACTCGGAAGAGGGGGAGAGATTGAAGATTAATACAAGAAGAGGGATAATTGCTAGAACTATCACAGAAAAGAAGGGAGGAAACAGAACAAAGTTACAGGTGAATAGTATAGCAATGGCTAGGGGACCACCTGTTCAGAATAAAGGACACCGAGAGTAGGAGAGCTGCAGGAGTTCATACGGCTTCAAACGGTACAAGTTATCTGCTAAGGGGATGGGATATAATTGGGGAGCTTGGGGCTTGAAGACAGGTAAGAACTGGAATAGCTGCTGTGCAAAATACTATTGAGAGGAAGGACTAAAAGCACTGATGTTTAGCACTGAGGATCTAGCTCAGAGTACATGGTGTAAGTAGTAGTGGATCCAATCAATAGGATTTCATGATTTCCCCCTTATTGTTCTTCTGGCCATTTAGGAATATAGGCCAAGGAAGCAAATAGTGTAAATTACCAAGAGATGAAGGTTACCAGCCCAGGAATGGCCTCAGGTCAGTGAAACATAAGACTCGAAGGTGAGGGCATCATTGAAGTGGTTGAAAGAAGAGCTAATTCACCTGAATAGTAAACACTAAGTGTCTCCTACATGTAAGGTATCGTCGAGTGGTTAAAGAAGAAGGTGAGGCCAGAACCTGAGGAAGGAATAAAGCACATGTCTCCATTCGGTAAAGAACAGATTTAGCTTAAGTAGGGGAGTTAAGGAGACAGAAAGACAGAAAATTATAGTGGGGAAAGAGAGTTTCAGAATTCAGAGTCCTGGAGTGAAGCAGTGTAGTGAGGTGTGAGGCTACCTTTGTGAATGGCTGAAACAGAATGAAGATGGAGGTCACAGGACTGAAGTTTGACAGGATGATAGAGCAAGGAGCTGAAGGAGTGTGAACTAGATAGCAAAGTGGTGGAGGTGAGCGAGCACGGCATTTGAAATTACACACCTGATGTTAACGTTTTTAATTAAGAGCTTTGTGGACACGAAAAATGGGAGGAAGCTCTGTATGTGGACAGAAAACTGGGTTTGGAAAAGAGGAATCCAAGCTTTACTTTTAATTTGTCATTAAGTTGTGTGACCCTGAGCAAGCTTTGTTCCTTAGCCTTCTATAAATGATGACATGATATAAAATTATTAACTGATAAATGTTAAATATGTGTTCTCCCCACTTTAAAGGGTTGTGAATATATGCAAAAACATAGGAATATTGGCTTTAGAGTTAAGACGACCCTTTGAGATAATTCAGGGGTAGGGAACCCGAGGCCTCAAGGCTACATGGGGCCCTCTAGGCCCTCCAGAGCAGCCCTTTGACTGAATCCAAACTTCACAGAACAAATCACCGTAATAAAAAGATTTGTTCTGTAAAACCTGGACTCGGGGCAACTAGGTGGCACAGTAAATAGAGCACTGGCCTTGGGATCAGGAGGACCCAAGTTCAAATCCAGCCTCAGACACTTAATACTTAATAACCGTGTGACCTTGGGCAAGTTACTTAACCCCAATTGCCCTGCATTCCCCCCTCCAAAAACAAAAAACAAAAACAAAAAAAACTTGGACTCAGTCAAAAGGCTGCACCTAGAAGGCCATATGTAGCCTCAAGGCCTGTTTCCCTACCCCTGAGTCCAACTCCCTCATTTTTATACTGAAGTCAGATGATGTAGGGAAATCTGACCCAGGGGCTGGGCCTGAAAAGTCCAGCACCCTGTTCACTACATAGTGTATTCCACAAATATGGCATTTACACATGGTTTCACATTAGAGTCTGACCAGTTAAACCTGTTTCTATTTTAATGACAGTAAGAATTCCTTCAGTTTTCTTAAGAAACTACAGGAAACATTCACTGACATTAAGAAAGACAGTGCTGCAGTGCAAACAGAATTAGCAATGGCTTTTCAATGAGAAAATTTGTGTCAGGTTCCCCAGTTCCTAGCTGTGTAACTTGGTCGGTTCAGTGGGCCTTTGTGTCTGTATCTAAAAAAAATCACTCTTTTTTATTACTGTTACACTAATAGGGCGGTGTGAGGCATGTGTTTTATGAACTATGAAAGAGCTAGACAAATTAAGCTATTGTTATTTGTTCAGATGTTTCACATATTTTTCCCTCTCAATGGCCAGAGAAAACCCTTACAAATAATTCTACATATTACAAAATCTCTTGGAGAATATGAAAACTTTTTAAGGTCTATAAGAAAACACATCATAGTCAGTACAATGTGCAAAAGGTAAAATTTCCACTACAACAAATCCAGTCTCCTGGGATTTCTCATGAGATTGTTTCATATGTTAGCTGAATGGTACAATTTATGTGTTTAAATGTTAAGATAGGGCTTTAATTTTACCATTGCTAAAAAGCTGTGTCTGCTGCGAATTATCCTGTTTAAGCCACGGTTCACAGTTGGGGGACTCCTGTAACGCCCTAATCAAACTTTGCCTCACACTCCACAGCAGAATAGGCATTAAGGCTGTATTTAGAGAAAGTGACATCTCACAGCTCAGATTTTACTTGCCACATAGAAGGAAATAAACCCACTTGTCTGGACTGGTACTGAGAAGACACAGGAGAAAAAAAAATTATGAGGCAAAAGAATAGGCTTGAATATTGATTTAATGTAATCAAAATGGCATTTAAATGCCTATTCGAATAAAATGCTATAATAAGAGTAAAACTATAAAACTTAATATAAAGTCTAGCTTTGTTTTTAAAAATTTACAAGTCTGTCTTTAAACTTAAAGTATACATGGCTAAATTATTCACATCTTCCACTAAATGTGACTTACTGCTTCAACTCCTCTCAGGAAAATACAAGTAAAAATGAATTTTCTTCCACAAAAATGCGTCTCCCAATTCGATGACACTGTGTCCTGACTTTATTTCACATCGCTACCCTGAGTGGCAGCACTCAGACTGAGTTGCGTTGGGTGCTGTGATCATTTAGTCATTTCGTGTTTGTTTTACTTGGGCTAGGGGTTGGTTCCACTCCAATTTCTAAGCCTCACAAACTGATAAATAAGTACATGTTAACTGTATGGCCAGAAAAGTCCACTGAAGGCATCTTGTAAGGCTCGGTGGCACGCGAGAGAAGAAGTATAGCCTCCAGCGAGATCCTGTGGTGAAGCAGCTCGGACGTGATTTAGATACCTGAAAGAAAAAATTGTAGGTTTATATAAAAAGTACGATGCAGTAGGTGTAAAGACATTTTTAAAAAGCAACTAATTAAAACAAATCCTGAGTTACTGAAGCTTCAACGTTTACAAGTAATTTTTTACATTTCTATTCAGAAATACTAAATTCTTTAGTTATGCTATATGTCTTTGTCGGGGCTGACAGGATAGAAAAAAATATGTTCCCATTAAAAGGGCTGATCTAGTCATTATTAAGTATCACTACTGAAAATAATATGTGTTTTCCGATGGTCTTAGGGGACCCCTGTGAAAGGGTCGTTCGACCCCCAAAGGGGTCGTGACCTACAGGTTGAGAACTGCTGCCCTAGGTTCTATGAGACTTGTAGAGGAATTCCCTCAAAGTAAATATGTTCATGTCAGATATGTTTAAATTGTACGTCTTGGGAGTCTGATGTGTGAGAAATGATGTCTCAGAAATGCCCGTGGAGCAGGATAAAATGGCGTGCATAGACTACCAAATCTCTAGCAAGCAAATAAAAGCTTTACCTTGAAAATGTTACCAATTTATATTCCTTCATATTCCTGAACTGTTTGTTTGCATATAGTCACTAGCCCAAGCTGTACCACCTTCCTTTCCCTTTCTCTTGCCCTTCAACCAGAAAAGCACTGTCTCAACTTCAATAGCTGTAAAGTCATGGACAAACTCAAGTACGCCAGTAGAATGCTTGTTAACCTTTAGAGGCCAGCTATCACAAAGGAGAACTGGTTTCACAGTTATAATACAAATCACTGAGCTTAAACTCACTATTTTGATTTACCACATCTTCGCCTAACCTACTACTCCTGGGAAAGTTGAGTCATTCTACCTCTGGCTTGGCAAGTCAAGCATAAACTTGCACTATGCACACGGCTTTTTATGTTATCCTGAGAAACCTAAAACAGCTGCACTGCTGGCAGGAAAATACAGGATCACCAGTAAAATACCCAAAACAGTTGCATCTTTTAATTTATGACTGTGCACTGTTTCCATAAAGAGTATATAAAACAGTTCAGTTTTTATAGGTAAAATATAATAAACAGTCACACTCATTTATGCCATCAATGTAAAAAAAGTTTATTTTAAAGTGATTAATTATAGTCTGAAAACTATTTCCTGCTTAATAACTGTACCAGGAAAATGAAAAATATTTAATTCTATGCATGAATTAGTCCTAAGACACTTGATTCGTACTACCAAATTCAAGTAGACTGAGAACTATTCTTTTGCTTATCAAAGAATATTAACTTCCTCTTTCTAAAAATTTACATTAAACATTTGAAAATGTAACAATAATTTTTACAAGGGTTAGGATAATTTTACTTAAAGTTTGTTATGCTCTTGAACAGCAGAGTGATTACTTTTGAAGCTTTCAACCTATTTTCCTCATAGCAACTTAATTCCAATTAAAAACAAAACAAAACAGTTTATTGTTGGCATTCAACTGCAGTCTTTAATTTTTAAAATAGCTAACTTTTTTTGTCTTTTCTTTCACAGAATAATTTACATGGAAATAAGTTTTGCATAACTACACGTGTATAAAACCCACATCAAAATGCTTGCCTTTCCAATGCTGGGGGGGAGGGAGAGAATTTGGAACTCAAAAACTGAAGGAAAAAAAAAGAATATTAAAACTGTTTAAAATGTAATTGGGAAAAAATAAAATATTAAATAAGATTACAAAAATAAAGTAGCTAACCTTAATGTTCTTAAACCTTTAATTACTGTGGTATACCAAAGCATTTTAAAGGATTGGCCACACTGAAACCACACAATAAGAATTCAGTGTTTTGCCTACTTTTCCACATTAATCCACATCTGTGTTGTTTTAATGCCTCCATGGCTGTTACACAAGTATCTCTGAACTGAATTTCTGGGGTTCCTGGCAGAGGTCAGGATCGTTTCAGGTACACCTTCACAAAAGCACCAGGAAGAAGCATCTGCCAACTCTACTTCCAGAAGTCAAGCTCAGTTGAGTTCTGGAACCTGTAGATGATTGCTCTGACTGGTTAGCCAATTCTAGCACACACTGTCTGGTTTGTATGGCTTTGTTTTAGGTACCTGTAAATCTTATAAGAAGAAACCATTAAAAAGAAGTTTGCTTATTTTGGTGTGTAATGTTTCACACACCTTATTCTTTACTAAAAGTAGTCAAGATAAAAGATGATATACTTTATTATTTCTGAACAGGGCAAAATGAACCCTATGTTCTTAAAATCTTTGTTTCAGACACTTCTGATTTAGAAGGCACTGTTGTCCTGAATTATACTCTAAGGAATATTTTTCCCCCTTAGTTCCTGCCCCTGGAAGATTATCCTTCAACTAACTGCACTTTTTTCTGGGGGGGGAAGGAGGGTGGTAGAGAGGAGGTAGAGGATTTTCCTTGAACTGAGATTTCTCACATTGCCAGTTCTTATTAATAAAATTAACAGTCTCCCAAGCAAGACAGTATAATTTATGCTTAAAGACTTAACTCTGTTCTATAACATAAAAGATTTCTTTAAAAAGGTTTTTTGCACAAACAAAACCAATGCAACCAAAATGAGAAAAGCAGGGAAGCATAAAAAAATATATAGTAAGTTTCTCTGATAAAAGTTTCATTTCTCAAATATATAGAAAACTCAGCCAAATTTATAAAAATAAGAGCCATTCCCCAATTGATAAATGGTCAAAGGATATGGACAGTTTTTTAGAAGAAATCAAAGCTATCAAGAGTTATGAAAAAGGTGCTCTAAATCACTAATAATTAAAGAAATGCACATTAAAACAACTGTGAAATACCACCTCACACCCATCAGATTGGCTAACATGACAAAAATGGGAAATGACAAATGCTGGAGGGGATGTAGGAAAATAGGTATACTAAAGCACTGCTGGTGGAGCTGTGAACTAGTCGATTCTGGGGGAAAATGTGGAACTAAAACTAAAGCATTATAAAACTGCATACCCTTTAACCGAGGAAATCCAAGGAAAGGACCTATATCTAACAGTTCTTTTTGGGGTGACAGAGAATAGGAAATCTTTTGTTTATCAAGTTGGGAATGGTTGAAAAAGTTGTGGTATATAGTTGTAAAGGAATACTAATGTGCTCTTAGAAATACTAAAGAGAATGGTTTCAGAAAAACCTGGGAAGACTGACATGATGCAAAGTGAAGTGAGCAGAACCAGAAAAACAATCTATATAGTAATATAACAGCAATATTGTAAAGATAATCAATGTAGCTACTCTAATCAGTACAATGATTCATGACAATTCCAAAGGAATCATGATGAAAAATGCTATCCACCTCCAGATAACGAACTGATGAACTCTTGAATTCATCCTGAAGCATTTTCTCCCTCTCATTTTTCTTCTTTTTTTGATATATGGCTAATGTGGAAATTTTTCACAGGACATGCATCATGGGTATATATTTCTTGCTTTCTTAGTAATTAGGGGAGGAGGTAATGGGAGGGAGATAATCTGGAGCAGAAAAATAAAAATGAATGCATATATCTTTCTACTTCCTTTTTCACTGGCCGATTCTACTTTTTAAGGAGTTCTTCTCTTCGGCAAATTTTTGTCTATCTTCTTCCATTTCGCCAAGCTTCTCAAGGCATTCCTCTCTTCGCTGGATTTTTGTGTCTCTTTTACCATTCAGACTATTCCTTTTTATGCAGTTATTTTCTTCAGTATTTTTTGATGCCTCCTTTACTAAGCTGTTGACTGTTTTTTCATGATTTTCCTACATTACTCTCATTTATCTTCCCAATTTTTCCTCTACCTGTCTTAACTTGATTTTTAAAATCCTTTTTGAGCTCTTCCATGGCCTGAGACCAATTCATATTTTTCTTTGAGGCTTTGGATGCAGGAATTTTGACTGCTACCTTCTTCCGAGTGTTTTGATCTTCCTTGTCACCACAGTAACTTTCTGTGATCAGAATTTTGTTCTGCTGTTTGCTCATTTCAAGCCTGTTTCTTGACTTTTAACTCTATGCTAAAGTGGGGTTCTGCTTCCCAAGTGAAGGGGGCATAGTCCCAAGCTTCAGATTTTTTGTGCAGCTGTTTTCAGAGGTAATTCTGGAGATCTCTAAGTTTTTGGCTCTTCCAAAGTGGCATGGTGTAGGGAGAGGTGTGTGTTTGCTACTCTCCTGTACTAGGTGCCTTTATTCTGCCATCTTGGCCTTACTCCCAATAACACAGCTTATGAATATGAAGTAGAGGTGGTGAATAAATTTAAGGGATTAAAACTGATAGGTAGACTGCCTGAAGCACTATGGACACATGTTCACTATATTGTACAGGAAATAGCAACAAAAATATCCCAAAGAAAAAGAAGAGCAAGAAAGCAAAATGGCTCTCTGATGAGGCTATAACTCAAGAAAGAAGGAAAGCAAAGGGAAAGTATAAATGGAAAGATATATCCAACTGAATGCAGAATTCCAGAGAATAGCAAGGGGAGATAAGAAGGTTTTCTTAAATATGCAATGCAAAGAAACAGAAGAAAACAATAGAATGGGAAAGATGAGAAATCTCTTGAAAAAGATCAGAGATTTCAAGGGAAGTTCCATGCAAAAATGGACATGATAAAAGATGAAAATGTTAGGGATTTAACAGAAACAGAAGAGGTTAAGAAAAGGTGGCAAAACTATGTAAAAGAACTATACAAGAAAGATCTTAACATTACTGATAACAATGAAATGGTTACTGATGTACAGCCAGATATCCCAGAAAATGAAGTCAAGTGAGAGGCTAGTAGAGGTGATGGAACTCCAGTGGAGCTACTTAAAACCTTAAAAAGATGATGCTATGAAAGTGTTGCACTTGGGGCGTCTAGGTGGCGCAGTGAATAGAGCACCAGCCCTGGAGTCAGGAGGACCTGAGTTCAAATCTTCCCTCAGACATTTAACACTTACTAGCCATGTGACCTGGGCAAGTCACTTAACCTCAATTGCCTTGCCAGTCCCCCTCCAAAAAAAAGGAAAAAAGAAAACAAAAGAAAGTGCTGCACTCAACATGAAAGCAAATTTGGAAAACACAACAATGGCTACTGGACTGGAAAAGATCAGTTTAAATCCTAAAGAGGGCAATGCCAAAGAATATTCAAATGACTGAATAACTGTACTCATTGCACACTCTAGCAAGGTTATGATTAAGATTCTATAAGCTAGTTTTCAGCAATGTGTGAACTGGGAATTATCAGAAGGATGGTTTTCAAGGAGGCAGAGGAATGAGACTAAATTGCCAATATTTACCAGATTATGTATGAGAAAACAAAGGAATTCTAAAATATATCTACTTCTACATCACTGACTACACTAAAGCCTTTGTGTGGATCACAACAAAATGTGGCAAGTCCTCAAAGAGATGGGAGTACGAGATCATCTTACCTGTCTCTTGAGGAACCTGTATTCAGGCCAAGAAGCTATAGTTAGAATCAAGCATGGAACAACTGACTGGTTTAAGATTGGGGAAAGGCGTACAACAAGGTTTTATCATTATCACCTTATTTTTTTAACTTCTATGCAAAACACATCACGTGAAATGCCAGGCTGGATCAATCACAAGCCAGAATTAAGGTTGCCTGGGAGAAATATCAACAGTCTCAGCTATGTGGATGATAACCACTCTGATGGCAATAAGTGAAGAGGAACTACAAAGTCTCTTGATGAGGGTAAAGAAGACAGTGTAAAAGCTGCTTTGAAGCTTAACATTAAAAAAAAAAAACTATCTTAGCATGGGGTCCCATCACTTCCAAAAAGAGGGAGAAAAAATGGAAGTAGTGTCAGATTTTATATTCTTGGGTTCCAAGATCACTGCAGACAGTAACTATAGCCATGAAATTAAAAGACACTTGCTCCTTGGAAGGAAAGCTATGGCAAATCTGGACAGCATATTAAAAAGCAGAGGCATCCTCCTTACTAACAAAGGTCCATGTAGTTCATATATGGTTTTTCCAGTAGTCCTGTATGGCTCTGAGAATTGGACTATAAGGAAATTGAGTGAGCACTGTGCTTTTGAACTGTGGTGATGGAGAAGACTTTTCAGAGTCTCTTGCACAGCAAGGAAATCCAATCAGTCAATACTTAAAGAAATTACTTTAGACTAGTCACTGAAAGGTCAGATACTTATGCTGAAGCTGAAACACTATGGTCCCATAATGATCAGATGGGACTCATGGGAAAAGACTGAAAGCAAAAGGAAAATATGACAACAGAGGATGAAGCGCGCAGACAGTATTATGGAAACAATGAGCATGAATCCGGATGGACTTTGAGAGACAGCGGAGGAGAGAAGGGCCTGGTGTGCTTTAGTCCACGGGGACATGAAGAGTCAGATGTGACCAAACTGCACTGTGGGGTTTCTGCATAAACCAGTTACAATCCACGTTTTGGTGTCTTGGAATTCCTTCTCTGTGGCTTCCTGGCCTGATTACAGCAGCTGTGCTCCTGACAGCATCCTTTCTTTTGGGTTCTCATCACCTCATTCTCTTGCATCCCCTGCAAGCTGTACACTAACTCCTGATGCTGAGTCTGCCCTTCCCATTTAGCACTCACAGAGGGTTTATCAATGAAATCAGTTGCATCAGTCCTGGGGTCTAGACCACCTTATTTAGGGGTACAGGAGGACGTGGGGCAGGGGGCTTTCCATCCAGCCCGCAGACGTGGGGCAGGGGGCTTTCCATCCAGCCCGCAGTGGGCATACATCTCTGGTATCCGTGTGTATCTCAGTGTTACATTTATTTTAACAGTCTTCATGTAACTCTCTACATGAAACACGACTTCCACTCAAGATGACACGGGCAGCACGGGAGTCCAGCTCCCATATACGTGTGCACGCGCTCACACTATTTTGACGGTTGCGGCTCTGTAGTACATAGTCTGAGACCTAAAACTCAGACCCTGTTACTTCCTGTTTTTTCTCCCCACTGTTTCCCTTGAGAGTCTTTACCCTTCTTCCCCAGGTGGGTTTCATAATTACTTTTCTAGGGCAACTGAGTAATGCTTCAGTCTGACTGTGTGAAAATTAATAGATAATACACTTTTTATTATGTCGGCTCATTCTACCTGTGAGCAATTAATATTCTCTAATTACTCATATTTACCTTTATTTTTGTAAAAAGTGTTTTGTGGTTGTGTTCACATGTAGTTCCTGTTCATGTTCTGGCAGATAGACTCCCCCGTGTTTTATTCATTCTGAAGTTGTTTTAAATGGAATTTCTCTATTTTTTTAACTTTTAGGTTTTGTTGGTTCTACACAGAAATGCTAATGATTTATAGGGAGTTATCACATATTCTATAACCTTCACTGAAGTTATCGTTTCAACTGACTCTCTAGGATTCTATAAGTAAAACATCATATAATTTACAAAAATTGATTAATTTGTTTCTTCTTTGCTTATTCCCTCAATTTCCTTTTCTTACTATAGCTAAAGTTTCTAACACTGTATCAAAGAGAAATGGCAATAATAGACATCCTTGCATTACTCCTCATTTATTAGAAAAGTCTCTAGTTTATCTCCATTACACATAATGCTAACATTTAATTTTAGATACTTACTTAGATACTTAAAATAATAAGGAAAAAATTTGCTTTTTTTATGGCTTCTAGCATTTTTTGACAGAAGTATGTACTAATATTTGTAAAAAAGCTTTCTTTACAGTTAATGAGATCATCACATGATTTCTGTTATTTGTGCTACTAAGATGATTATTATATTCAGCTTTTTTCTGATAGCAAACCAAATTTATGCATTCCTACTATAAATCCAACTTGGTCAAAGTATATAATCTCTGTGGTATGTTGCTACCGTCACTTTGCTATTATTTCTATAAAATTTTTTTCTAAATATGCACCTATTCACTTAGGTTGTCAGTTTTATTAGCAGGAAATAAGAAAGATTAATACAAAATCAGAAGTCCCTGAAAACTATGATAAAAATATCCTAGATATATTTAAGGAAATAAAAAATGAAAACTGCCCAGATCTTTTACAACCGGAAAGCAAAAGAGAAATAGAAATAACATATTGCTGATTACCTTTAGAAAATAATCTCCAAGATAAAAAAGTCCCAAGAATTTCATACCCCAAATCCAAAACTTCCAGGTCAAAGAAAAATATCAACAAGCATCAAGAAGAGATTAAATACTATGAAACTATGGTCATGATCACACAAGACTTAACAGCTGCTACTATAAAGAGATCCTAAACATGCTATTCCAAAATGCAAACTATAAAGGCTTATCATGATTAAGAATAAGTTACCTGACAAAACTGCGTGTAATACCATCAAGAAAAACATTAAACATAAACAGAATAGAGGACTTCAAGCATTCCTGAGGCAAAATACTGCGCAGAAGTTCTGCAAATGTGATCATATCTGTTAAGAGGAAACTGTAAGCATCTCTCCATTTGAGCATTTCAAGGGAACTAAAAGATGAGTACATGCTTACATCTGAAGGAAGGAAAAAGAAACAAACGTCAATATTTACCTCTGTAAGAGGGAGTTAAATAACACAGAGGACTTGAGGGTAGATTTGACAAGCCTGCAGAGAAGAGAGAAAAAGGGGTGAGGAGGTAGGAATATATTAAAGAAGGAGGCAGCATTTACAGTTTTTCAGAATCAGAGAGTGAAAGGAAAATATGCAAACTCCTGTTTTCTGGAACAGACAAAGGAGCACTGAATACACAGTTTACTGAATAAGTTTATTAAACTCAAACAAATTAAGCAGGCAAAAGAAGGGAAAGAGGGGTTTAAGAGGTTATCAGAAAAGGAAGAGTCATAAGCAAAGCAAACTGCAATTTCAGAGATGGATCGTTAATGGAGGAATGAAAAGGTTTGAAAAAAGGTAAGAAGAGGATTATTTCAATTACAGATCATTAGTTCTGATGACATTCCTTCTTTCTCTGTCTCTGTCACTGTCCGTGTCTCCCTCCCTCTCCCCTCCACTCCTTGCTGGGATTTGATGGAGGGAAATAAGCAATGAATAATCATAAGCACGAAAGTCAACAGGAAAAACTCAACCATATAGTGGAAAAGGATAGGAGAACAGATTAGAAAGTAAAATCCAATAACGTTGTTTACAAGAGACCCAAAACATAAAGATTTGTAGAGTTAAAGCTTTGAGCAGAATTTATTATGTCTCAGTTGAACTCAAAAAAGCAGGGTGTAGCAAAACCAAATGGTATAATATCTTAGTAATTGAAGGGGAAATTAGCCAAAATACAGAAAGAAATAGAAAGCAATAATGTGAGATATCAGAGTACTCCTTTAGAATTAGACTAATTCAACCAAAAGATAAACAAGAAACAAATTAAAGACCCAAAAAGAATTTCGGAATAGCTACATAGGATAGATCATTGGCAATTACTATATGGAAAGACAAAGAAATACATTTCTTCACTTTGAATGGAGCTATTATAAAAAATTGACCATACATTAAGGCATATTCATAAACAGATTCACAAAAACTTAAATATTAAGCACATTCTTTATTGACAACAATGCAATAAAAATCATAATCAATAAAGGATCTTTGAAAACAGACTAAAACTTACACAGAGAAGAAATCTTTTCATCCTAAAGAATTAATGAGTCAAAGAAAATGACAATGAGATAACATACCAAAAGTACATAATCAAACCCCAAATTAAACACAAAACCAATAATTCTGAAAACCAAAGTCATTAACAAAATTAAATGAAAAACAATACAAAAATGCACTTAAGAAGCCAATTTCATCTTTAAAAAACTAATAAAATAAATATTAGCTACTCGATTAAAAGAAAGAGGCAAACCAAATTGGAAATATCAAAAATGAAAAAAGGAGTATTTACAACAAATGGATATGATGTAAGGAAATTATAAAACATCTTGCTCAATTACATACTTGCTTAAATATTGATTGTAACTTAAATAGACTGATATTTATAAAACTGTGAAATGCTCAGAATTACAGTTTAAGAAACAGAGAATCTGGGGTGGCTAGATGGCACAGTGAATAGAGCACCAGCTCTGGAGTCAGGAGGACCAGAGTTCAAATCTGACCTCAAACACTTAACACTGAGTAGATGTGTGACCTTGGGCAAGTCACTTAACCCCAATTGCCCTGCCCTCACCCTTCCAAAAAGGAAAAAAAAAAAAAACCCAGAGAATTTAAAGAACCCAATCTCAGAAAAAGAAATTGTACAAACCACAAAGGAAGGAGAGAGAATAATGCCAGATGAATTTACAAAATAATTTTATCAAACATTAAAAAAACAATTTCAGTATCCCAAAAAACTATAAAACAGGAAAAGAAGGGATTCTACAAAATTTCTTCAGTAATAAAATTACAGTTTTAGAAATAAGGCAGAAATAGATGAGTTACAAGGAGTTTTAAAAGATTTGAAAAAACCTACATTTGGCCAAAGTTGGTTTGGGGTAAATATTTATTTTTTGATTCATGTGGACCCATCCTTATTAAAACAATAATAACAACAACAAACCTCTATTTTACATTCTGAAAAGTGAATCGTCCCAACTAATATAGATAAATCTTTTGAGGCAAAAATGCCAAGCAAAGACAAATGCCATTGGTTAAAATAATTTTTTTCCCTTTAATTACAGAAAATGCTAAATCATGCAAGTGAAAACAGGTCATAAAATATCCAAAAACTCTAGCAATGACATGTGAAAAGAACCTGTAAATGATGGCACAATATAAAGACATTTTTAAAAAGAATTTAGAAAATGTAAGCACTCAGAAAGCTTCACCCTCACTTCCAAAAACAAAACTATTATAATACAACATTCTATCCCTTAACAGAATGTAATGCGAGCAACAGTACTAAGAAGGAGATGACACTGGAGGAGAATGATTAATAAACAAGCAAGTTAGTTTATTAAAAGAATAGCTGGACTAAGAACCTGAGGTATAAAGAAAACATTTTCCTCCTATTTGAAACATTATGATATTATTTTCAACATTCAATTCTAGCTGCAGACTGCATTTTTTGGCAATGACTTGTGACGGCATGTGTTGGTAGACTATTTCAAATAAAAACATTCTAATGAGTTACATATGACTCAATTTTTAAAAAAAGTTTTAAGAGTTTCATTTTATAAAATCTACTAGAATACCTTGCTAACAATTCTTTATTGATAGAACTAGGTTTTTTCCCCTCATCTTTTACCCAAAAAGCTCTATTATCTATTACTATTTCTTGAGAAATTATTTCCACCTGGCATTCCAAAGAAAATGTTTCTCAAAATTCATAAAATAAGCTAGAAATATGTTGTTCTTAATTTTTTTCTACGTATTGCTCCAGAACAGACTTGATCTTTGACTTACAAAATATTAAAAATATTCTGAATCTAAATTATATTTAATTCTCAAGGCACTTTGTTTATACATTGTCTCCACTGGCAACAACATAAACTTATGATGTTGGAAGTAAAGCTATTTTATTTAAACTGGTTATAAATTAATATTGGCAAGATAAAAGATACCTTTTAAAGAAATTCTTACTGACTGATGCCAAATGTGGCTATAAATTTCTTTGTCATCACTTGGGGGATTAGGAGTGTAATAATACTGGTTAAAGTGCAGGTCTGGGAGACAAACTATCACTTTTGTCATTTAACTCATGGAAGGACATGGTTTTTTGGTATCTCGAACAGATATTAAATGTAGCATATTGTGCTTTAAAAGATTTTTAAAATAATGGTAAAGTGCTATTATACAGTCAAAATTGGTGTAACTAAACAGTCTCATGTTTTATTACATAGTTTCAATACAACTGTTTATATGAAAACTAAAAAAAAATAGAAATTTAAAAGGCTAAGGAAAAAGCTGAAAAAACTTAAGTCAGAAAAAGTATCTGCCGTTTAAATGTAAAACACTTTCAAACTGTCAGATAGCTGGCATTAATAATAATGGCCAGCATTTACAAAGCACTTTAATAAAACATTATTATATTTCAGATTATTGGTTGCAATCACATATATATGCATACATGTACATATACATATATAATTCTATTTTATGGAAGTAAAAATATGGATCAGGTTAAGTTTACAAGTAAAATCAGCAATGCATCAATGTGGATTTTTACACACATGAATATTAAATTTGGATAACATACTGTTACTGGGGCGATACTTAATAAGTGTTTGTTGATTGATCCCAACCAAAAGATTATTTCTACTTAGTATAATATTTAAAAATATGTTACTCATAATCAGCTCTAGGAAATTTGAGGAGTATTTTTCAATGGCTTTGAATTTCAAAAAATTCTAGCTCCTAAAGTTTGAAGCTGCTTCAGGCAAAATGTATTTGCAACATCTCTCCACAATACTAGTCTCATGTCTTCAACTATCTCCTGGACATCTTGAACTGGATGTCCAAAGACATCTTAAATTCAACAAATCCAAAACTGAATTCATTATTTTTCCCCCAGGGAAACTCCCCTCTTCCTCATTTTCCCATTACTAAAGATGGCACTACCCTCCCAGTCATCCAGGCTCACCATCCAAGTATCTTCCTTCATTTCTTTCACTACTCCTATCCAATGAGTTATCAACATCTCTCAATTCTGCCTTCAGAACAGCTATCATATGGGATGCTTTCTCTCCTCTGACACTAACACCACACCTTCCTCTCCATACTCAACAACCTAATGACACTGGGCTCCTTCCTATTCCCCACCCAAGATACCACATCTTCCATATCTGGGCATTTCCACTGACTGTCCCTCCTCCCTGGAACTCTCCTTCCTCATCTCTATCTTCTGCCCTCCCTGGATTCTTTTGTGTCCCAACTAAAATCCTGCTTTCTGTGAGAAGTTTTCCTGATTCCCCTTAATGCTGACTGTCTTCCCTCTGATTACCTCCAATTTATATTCTCATTTTCTTTCTCTCTCTCTCTCTCTCTCTCTCTCTCTCTCTCTCTCTCTCTCTCTCTCTCTCTCAGAAATTCAAGTTGGACATCATTTCTGAGAGAGTGAGAGATGGGCACCACGCGTGAGCGTGCGTGTGCATATGTGTGTGTAGCTTGCATATAGTTGTGTACATGTTGATTCCCTCATTGTACTGTGAGCTCCTTGAGAGAAGAGATGGTTTTTGGCCTTTTTTCTCCACTAATTAGCAAAGTGTCTGGCACACAGTGGGTGCTAAAGACGGAGTTTTTTGGGGGTTTTTTGGTTTGTTATATTTCACTGTTACATGACTCTCCTTTTGTGCACAACTGTGACATGGAAAGATATGAAGATCCAGAATAAAATTGTGGTAAAACAAAACAAAACAAAATAATTATCCTCAGTTCTTCCTCAAACATTTTTCTAGTTCTTATAATTTAAAAAAAAAATTATGTTTACTTTTCCTTTGTTTCAAATTCAAGTGAATTTACTCTGATGCCCACTTTCCATGTCCTATAGCAGTGGTTCTCAACCTTCCTAATGCCACGACCCTTTAATGCTTGTATGTGGGTGTATCTGCATGTGGGCAGACCTGCCTGGAGATGGATAGAGAAGCGGTGTCTCGGTTCCTAAGATCATCACAAATATGTGTTTTCCAATGGTCTTAGGCGACCCCTGTGACCCCTGTGAAAGGGTCATTTGACCACCAAATGGGTCGCGATCCACAGGTTGAGAACCGCTGTCCTATAGCCTTCTTTTCATATACTCCAATTACGAGAAATAATAAGCTAAACAAGCTATATCTCCTTTCTACCCTAGTATATCCCTCCTTTTATATTCCCTTTTCTTTTACCTTAGGTTCTGAAAGGACATTTTTTCTTCTCCACCTACCGCAGTACTGGTATATTATGTCATCATCATAGTCCATGGGGTCACAAAGAGTACAACATGACTGAGTCTTTCCCATTGTTGAACTAAATATACCTTTCAAGGTTTCTCTTGACTCTTGTGTTTGTATTCCAAAGCTCCTATTCATCTCTGGTGTCAAATTATGTGAAAGTCTTCTATTCTATTCAACATCTCTTTTTTCCCCTGTAGGATAATACTCAGTTTGTGCAATGTGAAACATTCTATTCCAAGATCATCTCTCATTTAGATGGTGCTGATCTTGATTGTGGTTCCTTAGTACTTGAACTCTCTAACAATATTTGTAATTTGTACAACTCTGTTATTATATAAAAATTTATGTGGAAGCTCTGGATTTTGGTTATGACCTTTGATTTTGTTCTAAGATTTCTTAATGTGTATTTCATTAATTTCTATACTATCATGTTCAAGGAGCATTCAAAAGTGTTCAAGGAGTCCATTACCTTGGTAAGGTTTACCACTTTTTTTCCTAAGCTATTTATTTTCCTTCCAATTCTTTCATTTCAATTTTTCTCTCTCACTTCATTTCTTCTATGTATTCAGGTAATACTTGCAAAAAATCCATTTTTTCCTCCATTTTCAGCTGTTACAGAATCACTTTCGCTTACACTGTATTTTTGAGCATTTCTCAATCCATAGTAATTTTTTATACTGGTTGATCTCTTCTTTGATGTTGATCAACATTGGCTGATGTATACCTTGAATTCCTAAGTTTGGTCTTTGTGCCAGAGACAATCTCTGCCCCATGCTGTGCTTTAGGGTGGGGTGGTTGGCCCTTCTTGGTTTCATTCTCTATTACTCAAGTTTCCACACTGACTTCTACCTTCCAAGGTTAGCCCTCAGAAATGTCAGGATATGGCTGCTAGGGACCTAGTACTATGAGCCCCTATGAACCTAGGGTGCCCCAGTATGAATGCTGCTATGTCTTGCTGGCTGCTGCTACTCTCTAGGGCTTCCAAGGATTCCTCCAAACACAGGTTCTAAGCACCTACGTGCTTTCTGACCACACTTAGCCTTTCTAAGGGGATTCTTCCCCTCTTGTTGCCTCTGGACATAGGGCCATGGGGACAAAAGATCCTTCTTTTCAAAACTGTTTAGCTTCATCATCTCTAATCTGCCAATTCCATATGTATAAGAACTTATAAGTTTAAAGAAGAATAATTAATCAGTACAGATACTATAAGCCAGGCTGCCCAGTTGTTGAGGTAAATGAGACTGAGTTTATGAAGGTCTGCACTAGACTAGGGGTAGTGAGTTATAAGGGTTAGATTGTTTATAGGGTATAAAGAAGATGAGTTAAAAATGACCCAGAGGTTTTGAGCCTTGGTGAACTGAAAAATGATGGTTCCAGAAATAAAGAGGAAGCTAAGGATAAAGAAATTTTGGGGGAAGAAAAATGAAGAATTTGTTTTTGGACAACAGGAATTTGAGATGATAGCAGAATATCAAATAGAAATGTCCAGTGAGTAGGTAGGTGAAGATGTAGAACTAGAGTGCAGTGGAGAAGTAAAGAGTGAGCCAGACTTGGGAATCCTTAGTATAGAGATGACGGAAGATTAGTCACTGAAATCTGGAAGGGAATTTTGAGATCATTTGGTCCTTCATTTATTATTACTTCGTATAGCTGAGCCTCAGATTTACTAACTTGTGCAAGGTTCAATGATTACTCCACTCGAGTTTAGGACTACTCTTTCCTCATCCAGTTATCTTTCCGCTTCCCTAGCCTACCTTAGAACAAACAGATTTTAAAAAATGCTGGGTGTAAGGGTTGTAGAGATTTGAGAAGAAAAATGTTCTTGTTTCAAAGTCTAGATCTATGATCCCAAAGAGATAAGGCTAATTCCCAACATGTAAAGGCTGTATCAGTAAGAAATTTAAAAGGAAAGAAAAAGAAAATCTGAGGACAGGGACATAAATTTCAGTTGGAAGAGATCTGGACAGACTTCATGGAGGAACTAGGCCTTGAGAAAAGAAAGATTTCAACAGACAGAAATAAAAAGTAAATATATTCCAGGACTGGAAGTCTTAAAAGGAGGAAGGAATTAGCTCGATGAATTTGAAACAACAAGAGAGGGCACCTCCTAGAATAGAGGATTCGTATTTGGAGATACTGGGCAATAACACTGGTGTGCAGTCAAACTATAGAGAACCTTGAAATGCAGAAAGAATTTAAACCTGGTACTGTAGGCAATCAACAGTCACTGTATTGGCTGGATCAGAGTAAAGACACGGAATGTCAAAACCGAAAGGGTCCTTGTATATCATCAAGGTCCAGCCCTTCGTTTATTTTATAGATGATGAAGCCGGGGCACAAAAAGACTAAACAAACTGCCCAAAGTTATAAAGCCACATGGTGACAGGGCAAAGTCAGAACGCAGACCTTACCTCTAGTCCAGTGCTCTTTCTAAGAAAAAGCTTGAGATTTAGCCACGGAGCATCAGAAGGGATACAAGGGGAGCGAGGCTGAAATCTGCTCACCTAGCTAAGAGGCTGTTACATAAACTGAGGCATTAGAGGGAGGTGAATGTGGATTCGCACGGTAGCAGAAGGAATGGAGGCGAAGGGGCAAATCAGAGACAATCTGGGCATGATACAAACTGCATTAACCTGAGCAATTCATCTACCCTAAGTTTCTGTATCTGTAAATCAAGGATAATAATAATTACGCTCCCTAATTCACCAAGTTATTCCGAGGAAAGCACTTGGTAAAAGCTGAGGCCCCAAATAAATATAAGTGATTGTTTCTAATTGGATAATATAGACTATCCAAGTTTCCATATTCAGAAGAAACTAAGCTGTCACTCTTTGCAGATGATATGATGATACACATAGAGAATCCTAGAGAATCAAACACAAAACTACTTGAAATGATAATCAACTTCAGCAAAGTTGCAGGATATAAAATAAATCCACATAAATCATCAGCATTTCTATATATATATTACTAACAAAGGCCAACAGCAAGAGATAAAAAGAGAAATTTCTTTTAAAGTTACTGTAGACATTATAAAATATTTGGGAGTCTATCTGCCAAAACAAACCCAGGGACTATATGAAACAATTACAAAACACTTTTCACACAAATAAAGTCAGATCTAAATAACTGGGAAGGCTTCAGTTGCTTGTGGGTAGACTAAGCTAATATAATAAAAATGACAATTCAGATAGTTCTTTGTCACAAATGACCTGAGGTATGCTCTAAACTTTCTTATATAACAAGCACTATCCATCAACAGTTAGGTATTAGGGAGCTTTTCTTCTGTTTTTCCTCCGACTTACTTTGAAAGTTCAGTTTTCAGGACCTAGGAGTACATCATTTGTTTATAAAGAACCAAACATATTAAAATACTTTTTAGAAAAATCCTTATATAAATTATACTTTGTATAAAAAGATCATGCTCACCTCCTGTATAAACAGCAGTATGGAAGTATAAACGTAATCCCGATTTTCTAATGAAAATGAAATGTTTTGTTCCATAGGAATTGTCAAAGGGACCCCCCGGTGATTAGTTAAGTCTCTTATGCCCTACCACTGGAAAGGGGAGGGCACAGATCACAGCATCTTTATTTTGGAGCCAGGACTCACCCAAGGCTGTTCATTGGTGCTTAAATGATATTTGAGTTGTAGTAATATCCGTTCTGAAAGCTGAACTCCTCCCAACAGAAAGAAATAAACTGATTTTTATATGTCTTTTTTCCTGGCAAAGAGCTCCCTATTACCTAAAACCTTGTGTAGTTGATAAAAAGTTTTCCATTGAGAGAGAATGCAGACATTAGTGTCTCAATAATGCATTTCTATATACCACAGAATGAACACAACAGGAATTCATTCTATTAAGAAGTTAGAAAATGGTCTTCCAAATGTTACCTTCAAATAGTGCCCTGTAACACCCTGGAGAGTCTGTGTGATGACGGTAAATAGTCCTCAGAAGCACTGAGGTTCTGATGAAGGTCTTCCCATCAGCTGCTGAATTGCGTGGCCCAATTTTTCATTAGCTGCCCAAATACTTACTTTATTGTCTTTGGGAAACGGCTCCAATCCCATTTACAGTGAGAAGTGTTCGAAACATGAAGAGAATCAGAGCTAATCCAGGGGAGCTAGAGGACAGAGAGCGGGGCCTGCAACTGATACAACCTGGGCTCAAGCCCTGCTTCGGACACAAACTGTAGGTACCACCCTGCCAATGTCATACAGACTTTCTCTGCTCTAGGAAACGCTAGACAGGTCACATGACAGGCTGTCCACGAGTATTTACACCGATGATACTACAGAGTCTTTAAGAACTGACCAAACTGGGATCATTTAAAACTCGTAATTATTATGTACTACATCCAAATCAGTATTTTCCAATTATGCTTTGACCTCTAACATTCTCTACTGAATATCTTCTTTCATGCAGCCTAGGTTACAAATTGATGAGAAAATATTACCTTAATTTAACCTTAAAAATTGGGATACACAGAAAAATATTATAGTTTTTTTTTTGTTTTGTTTTGGGTTTTTTTGAGGGGAGAAAGCAAGGCAATTGGGGTGAAGTGACTTGCCCAAGGTCACACAGCAGGTATCAAGTGTGTGAGGCTGGATTTGAACTCGGGTCTTCCTGACTCCAGGGCTGGTGCTCTAATTCATAAATAAGTTTGCTATACTGAAAATTAATCATGTATATATCTGTAATGGGCCAGGAAACTGTAAAATGCAACCATATAGCAACAGTGGCAATATATCATCTATAACAGCAGTTCTCAACCTGTGGGTCGCAACTCCTTTGGGGGTAGAATGACTCACATAAGTTGCCAAGACCATGGGAAAACACATATTTCCAATGGTCCTAGGAACTGAGACAGGGCTCCTCTCTCCATCTGCAGGTGGGTCCGCCCACACGCAGATACGCCCACATAGGAGTACTAAAGGGTTGGGCATTAGGAAGGTTGAGAACCCCTGGTCTATGATATACATCATTCTAGACATGTTAACAATAAATAACCATTAAATCTAGGAATCCAATTTTCTCTAGTTTAAGAGCAACATACAATGAAAAATGACTTAAGCCACAGAAGAAACCTCACCTCGCTCAGCCCTAGTGTCCTCGCTAGTAAAATGGGAACAACGACCAAGAATTCACAGGGTTGCTGTGAAGATCAAACCACAAAAGACAATTCAAGGGCCTTGCAAACTGAAGGAAGGGGAGCCAGGAAACAGCCCGGGGGTTGGGGGGGAACCAGCCCTTCTTGTCCTGCTTCCTTTATAGAGGTGAGGGTCCACAAATATGGAATATTGCATAAAATACCAGATTTGGGTGATGTGTTGAGCAGTTTTAGTAAAGCAACACTTTACAGCAATAATACGGATCTTAAATTCAGGGCCCAGCTCCTCAACTTTGTTCCATTTTCCCCTTAATTACAAAGCACTCTTAGTATTTCTAGGTAGCAATGTAGATGCCATATGCATGAGTGAAAATTTGTAGAAGTGTTAAAAGAAAGGATTCCTTACAACAGAGATGATATAATATGAAAATCGAGGCATCCAGAAGGCAAGCTACCATATTCCCTGCATGAAAATGAGAAATCTACATTCACTTCACTTGTCAATGTTCAAATTCATATTCAATTCCAAAGGAACACAAGTCTGATGAGGCAAGTAGTCCCCCAAGTTTACTTTCTTCTCATTCCCTGGCTCAAGGACAAACAACTTAAGACTGCAGCAATCCAAAAATGTGCATGCTTTGCTAGAACTCTAATTTGCTGACAAGAGGAAGAGATTCACAAAGCTCCCAGTTTTACTCATGAATTCAGCAGTTCTTAGTTCAATTCTGCTATTTAATGCTTTTGCATGAAACAAATCATTAAGACAATAGAAAGTCACCACCACCAAAACCACCACCTTTGACCCACAGATCCTTCAAGTTGTACAATAAATACAAGGTGTTCAAAGCCAACAAGACTCCATATATACCAAAATAATCATAGCACTTTTTAACAGAAGCAAAACAAAAACAAAACCCTGGAAACAAAAGGGCGCTCACTCACTGAGGCTGAACAAATTGTGGCATAAACCTGACTTTGCTTTATCCGATCACAACCTTCTATTATCCATGTCTTACATTCTACTTCTTTGTTCACCAAGATCCTAAATCCTTCTACCATTACTCCCTGCTCTGACTTTACTCTCTTCCCAATCTCAACCCTCCTGTTAACCAATTAAACTCTACATTATCACTAACTATTAAATCCTGTGACCCCTTGTCCAATCAATCTTTCTCCTTTGCCAAACCCACAGCCCTTAATTATTCCTACCATCCACTTCCTCTGCTGCAGGAAATCATGTAATTACACAAACTGGATATGTTATAAATTAATGTTATCAAACTTTCACCTGGGTCCTCGCTGACACTAAAATTGATTCCCAACATCATTCCTCTCAGACTCTCTTCCAAACCTCTTTTCTTCTCACATTTCCCATACCCCTTCACACCCTTTCAGCTAAGGTTCTTTCACATTAGACTGAAAGCTCCTTGAGGTCTGGGATTGGTTTTTATTTTAGCACTTCCAGTATTTGCTCAATGTTTGACACAGAGTGGGCACTCAGTAAATGCTTGCTGACTTGTTTTGATGAGAAAACAGCAGCCATTTAAGCTGAATTCTGGCTTACCTCTTAACCTCAAAACCAGACTGCTTATATCACATCTCACTCTCCCCTCCTTTCCCTAAGTCTCTGATCATGAATGATGTGGCCCTTCAATTTGCAAAGGTCAACCTCTCTATACAGGCCATCAATCTCAATCCCCTCTCTTATTCAATCCCCTATCAGCCCCTCAGGCTATTTTACCTTCCTTTCTCAGACCACCTCCCAGAAACAATTGTCTAAACCTCGTTGCTTCTATTTTCTCTCTGATCACATCTCAAACTTTTGCACTCTGGCTTCCAACTTCATCATTATCTCCAAATTATTAATAATCTCTTAATACACAAATCTGATATTCTCCCAGTTCTCCTCCTGCATGAACTCTTTGCTATATTTGACTCTGAGGACCACCCTCTCCTTCCTTGGTAGGGATACCACTTTCTTCCTGTCTGCTCTTCAGTATGCTTTGCTGTCTCATCTTCTATATCACACCCCAAAACTGTGGGTGTCCCTCAGAATCTGTCCAAGGCCCTCTTATTTCTCTATTTTATGCTCTCTTAGTGACCTCACCAACTCCCATGGGTTTGCAGACATTTTATACAGATGGCTTACAAGCCTATATTATCAAATGACTATTTGTCATTCAAATTGGATGTCTGGGAGACATCTCGATCTCAATATAACCAAATCAGAACTCATTTACCTTTATTTTCCCCTAAGCCCAACCCTATTTTGAACTTCCCTATTTCTTTCAAAGCCACCGCACTATACTTCCAGTCTCTCTCAGGTTCATAACCTAGATGTCAATTTCAACTCCTCATACTCACACCCCACATATTCAATCAGCTGCCAAATATTACCATTTCTACTTTTCTGACAGCTCTCTTATTCAATCCTTTCTCTTTATTCACATAGCCACCACTTTATTTCAGGCTTCTGTAACAAGCAGCTTCCCAAAAGAATGCTACTGTGAACAGCTTTTAAGGTTCTGATTACACAGTATAGTGAACATTCCATTTATTCCATTACAAATCAAGGCAGACATTCACAACAAATCACAATATAATATTCACAACATTACATCTTATCACAGAAAATCACAATATAGTGTTCACAACAGCTTAACATTAGAATGGGCACACAGTGTTCACTGAAGTGGTCACAGTATTTAGAACAAAGAACAATCATCTGGTTTCCCTAAGGAGGTTTGCCTCCTTACTTAGTCATTCAGTCATCTCAAAATACAACAGTCAGTCTTCCACTTATGGGGCAATCATAGGTTAACTTAATCAGTCACTTATCTAGCAATCAGTCACAAATCACTAAATACAATCATTAGAAAATTACATAAACCCTCCACCCCTCAGTCTCTAATAAATTTCAATTTCATCACCGAATTCAATATCCAAGGAGAGGTCTTTTCTTCATCTTGACTCAGGGTGGTCTCTCAGATTCCCTGGATCCCCTTCCATGGTCCCAGCTCCTACCTGAATCCACCAAACAGTCACCTGGATTCAGAGGCAGGCGGCTCCTAGGTCCTCGTCCAGTCCTCAGAGGTAGACATCTCCCAGGTCCTTGTCCAGTCCTCCAGGCAGTTCCTGCTACACACTGAAGTTCACAGGCAGTTCCTGCTATGTACTGAAGTTCACAGGGTCCAGCATATCTGGAAACCTTCACAATTTCTGTTCCCAGGAACTCAAGGATCAGCCAAGCTACAAACAAAGTCTTATCCTGGTCATGCTTCTTCAGTCCTCCAACAGTTAGGCTGACCCTAGGACCCAGAAGAAATCTCAGCCTTCCAGGTGGCCTTCTTGGCAGCAGCTTCAGCCTTCACCAGATTCTGGGCTCAAGAAAACTCCAACTCAGTTCTCAGTCCAGCAAGTAGCAGCCCAGCTTCCAGATGCTGGGAAAATTCTGCTTCCTCCACCAGGAGCGCACAAGGAGAAAAAATTCTAATTCTGACTGTCTCTCTCTGGGGCTCTTTTTATATACACACAAAGCATTGGCTTCCTGTTTCAGCCAAACCCTTTCTGTTACATCAGCAACAGGAGACAGAGTTCACATCCTCTGTCTCTTTCACAGAGGCTTGACTAAGGGCTAAGTACCTGCTTACTTGACATAACAAAAAGGGGTCTTCAAATTTAAATTAATTACCATTACACCCTCATTACATCTTGCCTAGATTAGTGCAACAGCCTTCTAATTAGTAACTATAATAGCTAATTTTTGTACTTACTATGGGCCAGGCATTGCACTAAGCACTTTACAGTTATTATTTCCTTTGATCTTCATACCAATCCTGGGAGATGGGTACTTTTTTTAATCACCATTTTAAAGATGAGTAAACTGAAGCAAAATAGGTTAAGTGACTTGCCCAGGGTCACACAGCTGGTAAGTATTTGAGACCAGATATAAAGTCAGGTCTTCCTGAGTCTAGGCCTACCACTCTATCCACTACCTCATGTCTTCACTATTCTAGTTTATTCTCTACACATCTGTAAAGATGATTATAAGTGAATATTTGACAATGTCATTCTGATAACACAAAAAACTTCAGGTGCTCCTCATTTCATATTACTGCCCTTCCTGTACTCTGCAATCCAACCAAACTAGTCTTCTCTTTATGTATGACACACCATCTTCCATTTCCGTGTCTTTGCACCAATAGTTGTTCCCCATCCATGGAATGCACTGTCTTCACTTTTACTTCACAGAATCCTTCTCTTTCTTCAAGACACATCTTATATACCACTTTCTATAAAGACTTTCTGGACCCACACTTTCTCTACCCCAAATGTTAATGCCTTTCCTTATTCATTTGTATTTATTCTCTTTATGTTTCTTTTGTATATACTTATATAAGCATATATACTTATATATGTGTGTGTATGTATATTTACTTATAGTAGTATATTCCTGTTTCCTGCATTAAAGTTTTTCATTTTCTGTATTTTTATCCTTAGCACATCAGAGGCATTTAATAAATGATTACTGATTGTGGTAAGAAAGAAGAAAAAAAGCAGATACCCATAGCTTGGGGAATGGCTAAATAAATTGTGATATACAAATACAATGGAATACACCATAAGAAATTATGAATACGATAAATTCAGAAAAGCATAAGAAAATTTACTGATACAGAGTGAAATAACCAGAATCAAGAAAACAATGTATATGACTAAAAAATGTAAATGGAAATAATAAAAAATTAAACTAATAGTCTATAATTACAAAAACAAAGCTTGGTCACAGAGAAGAATTTAGAAAATGCGCCTCCCACCTTTCTTTGCAGAGGTAGAAGATATGGGTGTGGATTATTGTCTAAACTCTTTATAAGGCTGGCTTTTCTCAATTCTTTTTTCTTTCCACTTTTTTATCTTTGTTATAAGGGTTAGTTTGCTGGGTAAGGTAGGGAGGGAGGTATATTCAGAAAGTAAAGTAATGTAAAAATCAAAGATACCACTAAAATAAGTTTTAAAAATCAAATTAAAAAAATGTAAACTCATTAGGGGCAGAAGTTGTTTCTGTTTTTGTATGCCCAGTGCCTGGCACATTGTTGAATGAACAGAGATCACAAGATGGTAAGACTTAGATCTGGAAGGGATTTTAGACATCTAGTCCAACACCGTCATTTAACAAATGAAGAAAATAATGTCCAGAGAGCTTAAGTGACTTTCCCCAGGGTCACATGAGTAGAGTGAATAATACTGTTAGGACTGAAGCTCCAAGCCTCCCTCCCTGCCTCCAAATCCAACAACACACAGTCACCACTGTAACACTTTGCCTTGTTTTATAAATCTTAAAATGTAATTTGTATAAATGTCAGTTGCTACAGTTATTCATTCTCAACAGTAACAACTGGCATTTCTATTGTTAACAATAAAGGCTGTGAAGCAGAAAGATTAGATACCATGGTATCACAGATAATAAATACCAAACAGAACCAAAAAGAAGCCCCACAGGGCAGGAAGAAGCATTCAGAAGAGAATCCCCTTCAGAGCTTTCTCAGAGTTCCTGTGCTAAGCTTTTAAGCAGCCACTATTCCACATAAAAATGACCGATTGTTGTAATTTGTCATTGTCACATATTCATTCACTAATTACTTTTACTCTTTTTAAATTTTTTGTCCTTCTCATATTAATTTCTATGAAGTAACTCATACATATTTTTCCTTACAGAGAACTGGGCGCTTCTAAAATACAGCTGAGTAAAGAAAACGAAACTCAAAGAATAAGAAACAAAATAAACTATAACAATGAAAAGGAAGACAACAGTAAAGAACACTAAGGCTCAAAGCTAAATACAATATGCAATGTAGTTCCAAATGAGTAAAACATATGTCCTGCCTGTTGACAAACAGCCATCGAAAAACAAAACTGCCTGGCAAACCTCGCTAGGTAGGTCTCACTCCTTGTTTCTGTGTTTGTATTTCATGGGAAAGCACAATGGCAGAGAAGAGCTTGTTTATCAAGACAAAATACAGCAACAAAAATGGAGATGCTTGAAAAGGTCTGTGATATTTCTCTCTACTTCTTCCCAGAACCAATCTTTCTATGTGCCCAATCTGAAACCATCCAAATCCAGGGAGAAACATTCAGCCAACAGTGAGGATTCTCTGCTACCTTCTGGGCACTAAACCATCTATAAAGACCTGAAATATTTATTCAAACACATGGAAGATTATGAAGCTTCTCTAATCCTTACAACTGCCCAAAACTGTTATTATACAATAGAAATAAAGCACAAGAAAACCAAATAAGGTAAAAATTAGAAGAACTAACACTACAGAGAAGGCTGATCTCTAACCCCTAACATACTTCCTTAGTACTCCCTCATCTACCACTCTACCCTGTTCCCAGCAACAGGACTATACAGGATGATCTATGCACTTGCAAAACAACTCAACTCTACTCCCCATCCCACTCTCCTAGTGCCTCGAATATTAAAATGGCAGAAACAGCAGCAAGAAATACAATAGTAGCAAGGAATGATAGCACTGTTTGCTGAAATGGAGCTTGCTCAGAGAAAGAAGGAACAGTGGGAACAGGTACAGTGAGGAAAAATGTAACAGCAGTCAGGAATGGTAGCACTGTGTGCTAAAACAGGGCTTGACCAGAGAATGAAGGAATATTAGGAACAGGGACAGTGAGGAAAGACCCATGTCCACACTTGCAACAGATCTTAACTCCATATCTTAACAACCCTCACCTTCAACCTAGTGCTGCAGAAATCCAAAGAGCAGAAATTTAGTTAGGCTGTGGCTAGCAGCATCACAATGGTCTGTGCTGTAGCCAGAGAACTCAAAAAGGAAGGAAACAGGAGGCAAAATACACAAGTATGGCTATGGGGCATTCTACTAAAGCTGAAATATGCTGAGCATCCAGCCAAGGCCAGTTCTACTCTCCTCTGGAAGTCATTTGGGGCAGAGTCCAATGCTTATGAAACATGAATTAGCAAGCATGGAAGGAGGCTGAGACTCTGTGATCTGTTGTCATCTATCTGTGATCTATACCTTAGGGAAACAGCCATCAAAGGGGAGGAAATCAGAAAGTGAAAATAAGGAAAATAAGGAAAAAAGACTAAAATTATCAAGTACTTCAGGAAAAAGAAGACTCAAAAGACCTTGAGTATAGGCAGATAAACCAACAGAGAAGATATTAATAACAAAAGGAAATATGGCCTCTCAATTAGGTAATGGCATCTATGAAGAAATATTTCAAGGCAAAAGAAAATTAATCAAGAGCAATGAGGGAAAGAACCCTGTAGATTTGCAAAAGAGCATGTCACTACAGCAGGGTGTTCCCAATCAGTTAAAAAAAAATAAGAACTGTGAAAACAGAATTTATGGTCTGTACAGCTAAAATAATTGACAGAATAGAAAAACCTGAATCTACAGTGCAAGTCTCCCAAGTAAGCAAAAGAGAGGATAACTGATTGGGAATACAAATACACATGGAAGGGAAGGATAATCTAGAAGAAAAACAATTAACATTAAAAGAAAGTATGATCCCCATTACAGGCAAAACAATGATCCTGCAGACAGCAGGTATGAGGATTATAGGTCTCCCAGACGAACACAAATCAAAAAACCAGACTATCATAATGCAAGAAATAATGCAAAACCTCCCAGATCTTTTAAACACAGAAAACAAAGTGCCAATATAAAAAAATCCATAAAATTGGAGGGTGAGGGGCAGGCAGGGAGGAAGCATGGAACCTACACAGCAAGTTCCAAGACATAGTGGTTAAATTTAACAATTCCACTGACAAACAATAAACTGCAAAAAAAAGAATAGGAGAAAGACCTTCAAACACAAAGGAAAGGAAACTTTGATAAGACAGGATTATTATACACTCATAAGAAACCACAGGAGAAAATGGAATAATGTGTTCTGAAGAGCAAAGAAGTTACCAAAGTTGCATAGTCTGCAAACCTGAGCCTAACTATAAATGAAAATAAGGTGGACATTTCCATTTTTTAAAAAGGCATTCAAAACATTCCTAGAAAGAAAACAAGGCCTGAAGAAATGATTTACTTCTCAAACACAAGATCATCAACAAGTTCATTTTGGGTATCTATCTTACCAGGCATTCCAACCAAGCAGATGCCAGCAATCCCCACTGTCTATCCTGGGACCTGTTCTCGTTTCTGTCTATACCACCTTGCTTGGTGATCTTCATCAGCTTGTAGGGGTTCATTTACCATCTCTATGCACTGACTGTGAGTTTTCTTTATCCAACCATTATGTCTCTGATCTCTAGTCTCATCTCACCAACTGCCTAGTACACATTTCAAGTTTGATGTACCAAACATGTTAAACTCAACATGTCCAAAAACAGATTTTATTATTTTCTATTCCCAAATCTTCCTGTCTTCTCAAGTTTCCTATTCTATCTAGAATACCCAGACTTACAATCTCAGTGTAATCCTCAATGAGATTCTAAGTCTATAGGAACCCTCTGGCTTTGGTCCAGGAAAGATATTTTTTCATCACATATGCTATATTACAGCCCAATTGGTTTTTTGTTGATCATCAAACACATCTACCATCTATCTCTCCTTGCTTCTACACAGACTGTCATCCCCCATCCCTGGAACTCCACTTTCACCTCTGCCTCTTGGAAATACTATCTCCCTTTAAGGATCAGCCCATATGCCACCTCCTAGAAAGGGCCCTTCCTGATTCCCTAGTTCTCCCCTCTCCCCCAAAAATTAATTCATATTTACTTTGTATATTTTTTGTATTTATCTGTGAGTATGTTTATCTCTGTCAATAGAACCAGGTCCTTGTGGATAGAGACTGGTGGGTTTTTTGGTATCCCCAGTACCCAGCATGGTGTTCAATATACATTAGATGCTTTATAAGTGCTTGATGAATTAAATGGAACGGGTGTTAAAGTTTTAAACTAAAAGTTCAATTTACCCCTTATCACTCATCCTATTCCCAATTGAAAATGCTTAAACTACTTAAGTTCAAATTTCTCAGAAAGGTTCACTTTTTTTCTAACTAAACCCTAATATGTAGATAAACTGAAAGATAACATTTTAAGAAGGCTTATGAACAAATTTAAGTGGGAACTAATAAAGAAAATGGTCTTAAATTTTAATTACGGTTTTAGCTGTGAATAGTATAAATACAGTATTCCTGATGTTAACACTTTCGATTTTTCTTAACTCAAGATTTTCAGCTTTGCAAACTACAAAAGCAATGATAAAGTCACACAGAACTCTAATGTTAAAGACTCAGTATAAAATATCCTCTACAAACAAAATTGTAGAAATTAGCTAAAAGTTTTAGACTTATTAAATAAAGGAGAAAATATCTACTCATAGAAATGAGAAATGAAAAAGAATTTGAACAGTATTGAGTAACTAAAAAAGAAAAGCTGAAAACTTTAAACATTTGTGAGAATTTTTCTACTTCTTGCTTTTTGTAAGTTTGTGTTAATTATTGGTCTGCTATTTTAAAGTGGCATTTATTTAATTAGGATGCTACATATCCTAGAACCTTTCAAGAAGTCAATTTAACTACATTCAAATAGAGAGCATGGGTTGTATCTTATCAAAAATTTTAACAATAATAACATACATTTAAATAGTGTAGATTTTACATAAAATGATGGTTATGATGCTTTTACAATAATATCAGAAAGCAAGAGAGGCTTTTAAAATCCCTATTATACGGCAATTCATTTCTTATGAAAAGTTAATGCTTATTTCTAGAAGTGGTCCTCTATGTCACAGGACATAATAGGACTGTATAAACTGAATGCTTGAAGATCATCTCTGATGGGCAGGACATATGGCTGACCATTTGTCATTTTCCTGAGGTCAACAGCCCGCTGTCAGTCTTTGTGACACTGGTCTCCTTTACTTCAAAGTGAGTATATTTTGCTTCACTGAAATTTCTAAGCTCAAACCACTAGAAACAGCAACTCCTGTGTTTATCATAGAAACTCCAGAAACAACTGCACATGAGCATTTTAGCATCCTTGAGCAACACTGAAAACCAAGGGCCCTGCAGTCCTCGCTAGAACTTAGCACACAGTTCATTCTGAATGACTAGGACAGGTTACAATTCGGAGTTCCTGAAACTGTCCCTACACTTTAGCCAGTGACAGAATATCGAGTGATACCTGACCCTGAAAAAGAACACCACAGAATTCTAAGAGGATGACATCTCTATTTAATTTTCTTCTTTAAAAAACCCACATCTAGGGGCAGCTAGTTGGAGTAGAGAATAGAGCACTGGCCTTGAAGTCTGGAGGACCTGAGTTCAAATCCAATCTCAGACACTTGACATACTGGCTAGCTGTGTGACCTTGGGCAAGTCACTTAATCCCAACTGCCTTCCCTTCCCCCCTCAAAAAAAAAAGTTTAAAAAAAAGAAAAACCCACATCTAGCCACTAGAATTTTTAGATGTCTTGTATGCAATTTTTAAAAAATTTTCAGAGTAAACACACATTCCCATGCGCGCACACGCGCACACACACACACACACACACACACACACACACGGCTTGTATTCCTAAGTATCAAATAGCATGGTAAATTATAATACTTATTTACAATGAATAATTTTAATTCTTTGTTAGAAACTAAAAACAGCCATTGTGAGTTTATTACTCTTGACTAGAAAGTAAATCCTTTATACAAGTGATTAGTTCATCTGAGTCACTATGTTGTCAATTATTACTTTTATCAATAATTTTTAAATTTACTAGCAGTCAGTTAACAATCCAATTACTATGTGCCAGGAACTAAGTGCTGCAAGATTCAAAGAAAGGCAAAATACATGATCCCTGCCCTCAAGGAGATCATATCTTAATAGGAAAGACAAGATGCAATTAATTATGTACTAAAAGATAGATATATGGTAGACGGAAGGTACTCTGGGAAGAGAAAAGGACCACAAAAGATCTTCCATTTTATTAAAGAGAAGATTTAAGTCAATAGGTATTTATTAAGCATCTGGGCAGGTACTTTCTAAGTTCTGGAGATACAACAAAAGGATGTATTTATGTGTGTGTACGTGTACATACACACACACACATAATATAATTAAATGTGACATATGAAATATGTATATATGACACACAAAAGAAGACAAACAAAAAACCTAGTACTTGCTCTCAAGGAGATTAAAATCTAATTAAGGAGAAAAACATATTAACTACTATGTAAAAAAAAAAGATAAACATCAACACACATGATAAATTGGAGATAATCGCAGGGTTAGGAACTAGCATTTTAAAGAGGACCAGAAGACAGTATTTTAGCTGAGATTTGAAGGAAGCTAGAGAAGTCAAGGGGTTAAGATAAGGATGGAGACCAAGCAAAGCACAGGAGAAAGTCACTGAAAATACAAAGATGCAGGAGAGGGAGCATCTTGTTCAAAGAACAAGGAGGCCAGTGTCACTGGGTCACATTGTATATGAAAGGAAGGTGGAAAAAGGATAAAAGCCAGGGGAAGCCTGATTGTGAAGGGCTTTAAAGGGCAAAGAGAGTATTTTATATGTGATCCTGGAGGTAATAAAGAATCACCAATGGGTTCTTTATTTGAATGAGAGGATTACTATCTCATGAGGCAGCCCAAGGATGCCATCCTTTCTGCTCTGCAATCTATTTTTTTTTCAACTAGGTAAAATCCAGTCCAGCATGACAGCTTCTCTTGTTGTTACCACCTCCTCTTGCAAATTATTTTATCAATGAAATAAATAAAAAATTTATCAGGGAGGAAAAGAGTATGAGTACACTTTTTAGCAAATATCCAGTTAATAGGTCTCCATCACTACGTTACTATGGTTTTGTTCTAAGTTTACAGTCTGTTCCTCAAACTCCTTTCTTATTTGCTTGTTTTCTTATTTTCAGCTGCTATGTTGTATCCTCCCAGAATAACATTATTCCTATTGTCTCTCAATGGATTCTCATCCAAAGACTTTCCACTATGCTTCACTCCTCTCCAATTATCGGAATTTTTTGCATGAGAATACTGTCTAGATATATAATACTATCCCTCCGCCCTTTACTATTACACTCTTTTTAAAAATAAATAATATCATCCCATAGAGGTATTTTACTCATGACTTCTAGAAGTTAGCAAATATAGTCTTGACAAGGCAGAAGGACCCCAAGCGTGCCCATTTCCTCTGCCACTGCATTTGAACACTCTCCAGTGATTACCACTAGCCCTCAAGCTGTACTGTTCACATCCTCACACTACTTTCTGACCTATCCTAAGGATCCCTGAGCCTTGCTATCTATATACTTAGGACACATGCATCTTTTTTAACCACCATACAACTAAATTCCCCTCTAAGCATTGTCTCCCTCAATTAAAGGGAAGGAGCTCCCCAAAAGAAGGGACTGTTCTTGCTTTTTCTATATGTACGCCAAGTAGGCAGTACAGGATTTGGCACATATTAAATGTGTAAAAAGTCTTATTTATTCATTCAATCACTCATAGATTCAATCTCATCAAGTGTCAGTAGGTCTGTTAGAACAAAAATGCTTCTTTATGCAATATAACATATAACATCATATCATATAATAGCCACCTTGTTTATTAATACTACTTTCCATATTTGTAAATCAATAACTGAGGCTCATTCTCTTTACTTCTATCTTTTTGCATCCTGTCTCCTATGAATTACTGGTCCTCCCTACTAATATGTTGTACTTGCTATCCTATGTACTATATGGCTTTACACATTATATGTAAACAGTTTTCTCCCCACACCCAACTCCCTTTGCCAATTTTAATTTCATTAGTGATCAAACTCGTAAGTCTCCAGACAATTATATTTTTCACTGGCTCTAGTCAAATATATTCAATCCCTGCCAAGGAGCCATTATTCTTGCATTATTTCAGCAAAGCACGTGTAAAATTTGTCAGGCCATGCACAGACATGGGCTAGATGATAGCACAGTGAGGTAGATGTGGAGCTTGTTGTAATTGTAATCAGTTTAGCAAGATACTTAAGTGCTAAGTGTGGAAGGTGCAAACTCTGTCCCACTGTTGAGAAGGCATGAACTCCCCTGTTGATGTGGAAGATGGGGATTGGCTGAGGTGTGCACATAAGCAAGAATTTCAGAGACAGACAGACAGAACTGGAATTTTGCTCCCCTTGAAGG
>CM053589.1:5799534-5822628 GCA_028646515.1 Pseudochirops corinnae | reverse complement strand
CTGTGATAAGATGTAATGTTGTGAATATTATAATGTTTTGAACGTCTGTCTTGATTTGTAATGGAATAAACAGAGTATTCACTATATTTTGTAATCTGAACTCTAAAAGCTGTTCACAGTAGCATTCTTTTGGGAATGGCATTACACTTGTTAAATGATTGCATCCAACTAAGTCATTAACAGACAGTGTCAGTTTGGAAGAAACAAGATGTGTCTCTGATTCTGTAACATTTCAGCGTTTTTATCAATCACCTTAGATGGAGGCAGAGATGGAAGGTTTATTATGGCTGTATATGACATAAAGATAGGATGGTTAGCCAATATACTGAAAAGTCAAGATTTTAAAAAAACTCAACAAAACAGTAGGTTAAATCATTATTAATAAGATTAAATTTAATAGAAATGAACAAAGCCCTACACATGAGTTCAAAAAAATCAGTCTCAAGTAAAACATGTAGGGCCTTGCTTAGCTAAGTTTATTTTAAAAAATAACCATTCTGGGGGTTTTACTGAACCACAAGTTCAATATCAACAATCAGTGCAACATGGCTGACAACAAAGCTGGTGTGATGACAGGCTGCACTAAGAGGCAATATTCAGAATTATATGTGCCATAGTTATGCTTTCCTCTGAATACAAAAGCCAATGATGAGCTGGAGCATGCCCAGGAAGACCACCAAGACAACGAGGAGATGGAGATCATTCTATACAAGAATCAGGTGAAATAATGGAACCTTTAGTCTAGAAAAGAGAAGACTGGGAGATGCAAGTCCGGGATGGGTGATGTGTATTCAATTACCTTCAACAATTTAAGAGTGGTCATACCAAAGAGGGGGTTAGCCTTTTCCCACAGCTTAACCGAGGGGAAAGAACTAGATATGCTGGGTAGAAGTTGTAGAAAGGCAGATTTTGGCTTGATTTAAGAGAAACAGTGAGAGATTAGAAGACCACATGTTATGGGATATTATAAAGAGGATGCCTACTCTGCTATGGATTTAAAATTCTGAGGCACATTTAGGTTCTGGGATTCTGAAAAACATATCATCACACAATGGAAAAAGAGTTAGGCCAATCAAGGAACAAAAACAAGATAAACAATGTACTGCTGAACATTAAAAGGCTCAAAGTTATCCAGCACTTTGTATAGAGAGTTTTCGTAGAAGAAATGTGGAAGGACATGAAAAAGAATCAAAAAGGCTGAGAAGGCACAGGTGGGTTACGGTCTGTGCTCACATTGGTAAGATGATGTGTCCGACAAAATAGTTAATTTCGCCTAATGTTATTCTCGCATTGTATTTCTGAAATATTCTGCTACCAATCTGCCTCAGCTATTAACTAACAAACATATCACATTCTCTTTTCATCTTGACTCAGGGTAGCCTTTCAGCTTCCATGGATCCCCTTCCATGGTCCCACCTCCTACCTGAATTCACCAAACTGTCACCTGGGTTCAAAGGCAAACAGCTCCCAGTTCCTTGTCCAGCTCTCCACACAATTCCAGTTTCATGCTGAAGCTCACAGCGTCCAGTCCACCTTAAATCCTTCACACTCTCTGTTCCTGGGAAGTCAAGGCTTAACAAAGGCACAAACAGACAAGTACCAACACCACAGGTATGCTTCCCCTAGCAGCTCCAGGCTGGCCCTTGGAAGTCTTCAGTGGAAGTTTCAGCTGGCCCTTGGAAATCCTCAGCAGCTCCCCAGCACTCCTCAGCAGCTCCTCAGCAGCTCCAGCTGGCCCTTGGAAGTCTTCAGCACCATAAGTTCCATTCAAAAAAGTAAAATCACTTTATCTAGTCACCACATGGCTTACTCCAAGAAATTCTGTCTCAGTTCTCAATTCACATTCTTTTCAATTTTCAGTTCAGTATCCAATCCAGAAGCAGCAGCTGCCCTGCCCCAGCATGTTTATCCCAAAAAGTTCTGACTTTCCCCGCTGGGGTTTTTCCTTATATACAGTATTGCTCCTCCCTGTTCAGCCCCTTCCTGTTACTTCAGCAACAGGGGTTCATACCTTCTGTTTCTTTAACAGAGGCTTAATTTGAAACTAGGTGCTAAGTGCCTGTCAACTTAGTAACACAAAGGGATCTTCAAATTTTATTACCATTACACTTCTCTCACCTGGACTACTGCAGAAGACTCCTAATCAGTCTCCAAATTCAAGTATCTCCCTTCTGATCCACCCACCAAGCTGCCAAAATGATTTTTTCCTTAAGTTCAGGTCACTCCCCTACTTAGTGAACTCCAATGATTCCAAATTGCCTCCATGATCAAATGTAAACTTATTTCAGTATTTAAAGCCCTTCACAACCTGGTTCCAGTTGATCCTTCTAGCCAGACCATACCATCTTCCCCTTCATATGGTACAAACTGGAACTCCCATCACTCCCACCTTCCATCACTATGGCTTTGCTCTGACACTGTCTGCAGGTCGAGAATGTACTCCCTCTTTACCTCCAGCCATTAGCATTCCAGACAGAAATAACAATATTCAGCTCATGTACCACTTTCTAGATGAAGTATTCCCCAAGCCACTAGAGTATTCTCTCCCAACTACCTTGTCTTTATTTTATATATACTGTATATATACTTATAAATGTTGATCCTGTGTTCCCCCAAAACACCATGAGTACCTTCGGGACTATTGTATTTCTGTCTTTGTATGCCCAGTGTCTAGCACAAGACTTGGGATATATTAGACACTAAATAAATGTTTGTTAACTGACTAACTGTGGTGGCAAAGTAAGGGGTTCATACCCCATCCCAATATTTAGAAGATTGTTAAATTGAAAACAAAAAACACAGCAGAACCAAGACGGTGGCATAGAATCAGGAAAACTCCATGTCTCCCCCCATAACCACCTCAAATACCTATAAAATATGACTCTAAACAAATTTTAGAGCTACAGAACCCACAAAGTGACAAAGAAAAGCAAATCTCCTGCTGAAGGCAGCCCGGCAGGCAGACAGAAAGGGTTTATCGTAGCACGCTGGGAGCCAAGCCCAGCCCTGTGTGAGCCTGCAATTTTAGACCCAAGGCGGCCCCAACCAGTGACTGCAGCAGACTTTGAAAGAGCGGATCACCAGCAGTACTAGCAGTTTCCAGAATTATCAACTCATAAACGCCAAAGAAAAAGTGAGAGGTCAGTGTAGAACTCTGTTGGAACTGGGGGGGATGGAGGAGTGGGTCCAGTCCCTGTAGCCACCTCCACGTGGCTACTTCAGAGCTCCTGGCCTGCAGATTGTAGGAGACCCAAGCAAACATTCAGAGGGCAATTGCTCTTGCCTTAACCTGCCTGGATTTGGACTGCAGTTTTGGGTGGTGGTCCTGGGGTGTGTGACCAGTGAGCCAGAGTTTGTGGGGGCTGCAGAGACAGTGCCCTTCTAATAGCTTCAGCAGCTGTGAAAACTCCAGCGATTTGGGACAAAGCTCTAGAGCTCAAAAGTCAAGTAATTAAGTGGCAACATGAGCAAGCAAAGCAAGCAAAGCAATCCAACTTTAGATTCCTTTTTTGGGAACAAAAAGGATCAAAGCATGGAACAGGAGGAAGACAACATAGTCAGAACTCCTGCACCAAAAGCTTCCAAGAAAAATATGAACTGTATACAGACCATGGAGGAGCTCACTAAGGATTTTGAAAATCAAGTAAAAGAAGTGGAGGAAAAACTAGGAAGAGAAATGAGAATGATGCAAGAAAATCATGAAAAGAGAGTCAACAACCTGACTGAAAAAGATAATACCTTAAAAAATAGATTAATTCAAATGGCAAAAGAGGTTCAAAAAAACCAATGAGGAAAATAATGCCTTAAAAAGCAGAATTTGCAGATGGAAAAAGAATTTCAAAAGCTCACTGAAAAGAATAATTCCTTCAAAATTAGATTGGAGCAAATGACTTTATGAGAAATCAAGATACTACTAAACAGAAGGCAATGTGAAATATCTCACTGGAAAAACCACTGACCTGGAAAATAGATCCAGGAGAGATAATTTAAAAATTATTGGACTACCTGAAAGCCATGATCAAAAAAAGAACCTAGAAATCATCCTTCCAGAAATTCTCAAGGAAAATTGCCCAGATATTTTAGAACCAGAGGGCAAAATAGAAATGGAAAGAATTCACCGATCATCTCTTGAACAAGATCCCCAAAAGAAAACTCCTAGGAATATTATAGCCAGGTTCTGGAGTTCCCAGATCAAGAAGAAAATATTATAAGCAGCCAAGAAGAAAAAATTTGAATATTGTGGAAACACAATCAGGAGAACACAAGATCTAGCAACTTCTACATTAAGGGATTGAAGGGCTTGGAATGTGATATTCCAGAGGTCAACGGAGCTAGGACTAAAACCAAGAATAACCTACCCAGTGAAACTGAGTATAATGTTTCAGGGGAAAATATGGTCATTCAATGAGGTGGAGGACTTCCAAGCATTCTTGATGAAAAAAAAAAACTGGAGCTGAATAGAAAATTTGATACTCAAATACAAGAAGTAAGAAACACATTAGAAGGTAAATGGGGAAAAGAAATCATAAGGAACTTATCAAAGTTGAACTATTTACATGCCTACACGGAAAAATAATAATTGTAACTTATGAAACTTTTCTCAGTATGAGGATAGTAGAAGGGAACATAAATGTGTGAGCGTGTGTGTATATATGTGTGTGTGTGTATGTATACATACACACATATAGATGTATGTATATATATGTGTGTGTGTATATATATATACATATATATGTCTATATAGGAGGGTATATGTGCTAAGAATACATAAGTGAGTTTGTGTATATATATGTGTACAGGCATACATGGACACAGGGCATGGGATCGATTGAATAGGAAAGGATGATATTTAGAAGGTGAAATTGAGAGGTGAGAGAGGAATATAATCAGAGGTGATGGGGAAAGACAGAGTGGGGTAAATTATCTCATATAGAAGAGGCAAGGGGTAACTGTTACAATGAAGAGGAAGAACAGGAAGGTAAAAAAAAATGGGTCAACCTTACTCTCAACGAATATGGCTTAGGGAGGGAACGACACACACACTAAATCTCCTACAGGAGAGTAGAGGGGAAGGAGATGGGAGAGGGGATGATGGAGGGGAGGGCAGGCTGGGGGTGAAGGTTGTTAGAAGCCCACACTTTTGAAAAGTATCAAGGTCAAAGCAGAGAATAGAACAAGTGGCGGGGCGGGATAGGATGGAGGGAAATATAGTCAGTCTTTCACAATATATCCACTATGGAAATGTTTAGTGTAACTACACATGCACAACCTATATTGAATTGCTTATTTTCCCAGTAAGGATGAGTGATGAGGGAGGAAGGGAAAGAATCTGCAATTCAAAGTTGTAAAATCAAATGTTTTAAAAAAAAATTTATTACTATTATTATTTTTATTTCTATTTTTTACATGCGACTGGGAAATAAGCTATACAGGCACTGGGGTTTGGAGATTCATCTTGCCCTATTGGAAAGTAGGAGGAAGGATGGTGGAGGATATAGGAGACAGCAGATTGAGGGAGGGGGCATACAGTGGGATCACTGTTTTGCAGTGGTGGGTAGGGGAAAGAGGGGAAGAAAATTTGTAACTCAAAATCTTGTGGAAATGAATGATATAAACTAAAAATATATAAAATTTAATTTAAAAAATAAAAGAAAACAAAAAACACAAAAACTACCAGGGATTCTTTGTAAAGGAAAACACACTAATTAAAGCTTTGTAAATAGTTATGCTAACAAAAGACAAAGTAACAATTCTGATCTTGAGAACGTGAGTAGATATGCCAAGAACCTAGCCTTGAAAATTCTTGATGGCATTAGTTCAACCTTTTGAGTTCAGAAAAGAGACATTGGAGAGTGGGTTCCTCCGGGTTTTTATGTATTAACATATGATAGTGGTTGTAAGTAGTTTGGGATGCTGCTTATGACAGCTGTTGAGTCTGGACCTTTGAAAACCAATTAGTTTCACAGGGGCCCAAAATCAAAACCCTATGTAGATAAATTTTCAGGTTCTGGTCATCATTTGTCAAATGTCCTAACGGGTTAACTTTGCACGCAGTCAATACACTTCAGTTTTTTCATTTAGAATCCCCAGAGCTTAAGCTCCGCTGACATAGCTTCTTAAAAATCAATGGGAACTTCTGCACTCCTACATTGTACACTATATGAGATACTAGAGTAAGACATATATTAAGTAATGATATACCAATTAGAAAAAGAAAATCTAATGAGCTCTTTTTTATAATGCAAAATACTATGTAATTTTTACTGATAAATGTATACTGGGTTTTGGGTTTTGTTTTTTTTTAATTCAGATGTTACCGAGATATACCACTGAAAGGAAGAAGCAAAGCCAAAAGTGGCCTAAAGATACACATCAAATGGAGAGAGTTCCATCATTCTGATTACTGCTGTAGTCTTTCCACAGGAAGTGCTAATGGAAAAACAAAGAATCGGTGCAACGTAATTGCTTATGGGGACTGTACTACTTAAAGATGCCTGAAAGGGCTGAGGAAATCAGAGTAAGGTGAGAATAAAACACCCAGGAAAGCATACAAGCTGACTCATGACTGATGAACCAGCCTGTGCTTTGCCCGAGAGCTTTAGCTTGAATCCCATTTCTTCTACCTACCAACTTTGTGACCCAATGGCAAGTCACTTAATCTCTGTGGGTCTTAGTTTCATCTATGAAATGAGAAGGCTAGAATAGATGACTTCATAGGTCCCTTTTTGAAGGGATATTATTCAGCAATATTAACTATTCTTTATATTTCTTAAAGTGGCTTAAAAATATACTTGCCAGAGAAACAAATATATATACATAATACATAAAATGCAACTGACAAAATCTTTTGGCTGGTGAAAAATTATTGGTATCTACAAAGTAGAATTCCTTTACCATATCACTGGTACCTTATTGCATAGTTTGCACTAGGGAAGGGCCATCTGAATTATTAGAGCTGGAAAAATGGAGCCTTGTGTGACTAAAGAAGTTTTTTAAAAGTATAGGCCCTATTGTTCCTTTTGAAAATTCCCTATGGATATAAAATTCTATAATACAACTTATAAAACTCTATAATACGACTTACATACATAGCTAATTGTGATAACATCTGAATCTTCCTTTTCTTGCCTCTCTGCTTCTCCTCACTTGTATAGACAGACAGACAGATAGATACTGACACAGGGTGAGTTGAATACGAGGGATGATATCTGAAAAAACAAAATTAAGGAGTGAGAAAGGAATATATTGGGAGGAGAAAGGGAGAGAGAGAATGGAGTAAATTATCTCATAAAAGAGGCAAGAAAAAGATTTCACAATGGAGGGAAAGAGGGGAGAGGTGAGAGGGAATGAATGAACCTTACTCTCATTGGATTTGGCTTGAGGAGGGAATAACATATGCACTCAATTGGGTATCTCACCCTACAGGACTGTAAGAGAGTTAAGAGATAAGGGATGAGGGAAATGATAAAAGGGAGGACAGATGGTAGGGGGGTAGTCAGAAGCAAACACTTTTGAAAAGGGACAGGGTCAAAGGGAAAAGTAGAATAAATGGGGGTTGGGATAGGATGGAGGGAAATACAGCTAGTCTTTCACAATATGACTATTATGGAAGTGTTTTGCTTAACTACATATATGTAACTTAATATTGAATTTCTTGCCTTCTTAATTTGTAACTCAAACTTTTAAAAACAAATGTAAAAAAATTGTTTTTACATGCAAGTGGGAAATAAGATATACAGGCAATGGGGTAGAGAAATCTATCTTGCTGTAGAAGAAAATAAGGGGGAAGGCATAAGAGGGTAGAAAAGGGGATAGAAAAGAGGGCAGAATGGGGGAAGGGGTAATCAGAATGCACACCATCTTGGGGTGGGTGGGAGGGGAGAGATGGGGAGAAAATTCCGAACTCAAAATCTTGTGGAAATGAATGTTGAAAATTGAAAACAGAAAAGAAAAAAACATATTTAATCATAGACCAAAATTGCAAAGCAGAAATATGGCAACTATCTAGTATGCAGCCTCTTAGTGATTTCACACATCATTACTGAACAAATATTTTCAAAATTTACAATAGTTCAGTAAGATTCACCATGATCACAAAACACATGAACTATACATACTTCACACCAATCAAATTATTTTAGTATTGCACTATTACCTATAAAATGAATTACCTGTGTTTACAAATATTTACTTGCACACAGTAGAGACTTAATAAATGTTTGCTGAATGAATTCAGTCCTTCTGCACTGCTGAATAAGTTTAATAACTTTGAGTATATTCAAGAAAATAGCAGAAAAAATGAGCATGTAATGAATGGACTGTAAAATTATACTTATAAAATACTAATATCTAAACACTCAAAAATGAGTCATATTCTATCTTAAGTGAATATTTTGACAGCTGAAAAAAACCACTTCTTCCCTGATCTCAGAATAAAATAAATGTTGAAGGAAATGAGTAGAAAAGCTAGACTCACAGTAAATGTAAAGAGTGTCCCTGTCTCCTGAATTACTGACGATAACTGTACTCTTTAGTAGATGATGATGAATATGAATCCTCTAAAGTGGTTCAAAATTTTCAATAGTCTGTTTCCTAAGAAGGAAAAAATTGAATAAGTTTGATTTTTTAAAAACGAATAAATATTGGCAGTTTATATCTGAAAGACCTGAAAATACCAACTAAGACAGTCATGTGTACTCGCTGTATAATAAACTGCCTGAAAAAATGAAAAAGAAATTCTTGTTTAAAAAATGCTGTATCTTATATAATTTTTAAAAAAACATAAATGAAAAGTCAAAGCAAGTGGTATTACTGTGCTGGCATGTAAGCCAATTTATGATGAAGAGAAATTAAATACTTATGGTATAATTATAACGATACTATGATTATTGCCACAAAATCCTCTTTAAAAGCATGGGGTTTTTTTGTTGTTGTTGTTGTTGTTAAACTGAAATGCATATTCAGAAATATGTACAAGTTAAAAATTAATGTGCCATTCCAACTCAAGTCAATTTACAATGAGAAAAGAAAATAACTTGGCTTTTAAAAAATAAAGCATATTTAATAAACTAATGAATGAATGAATGAATGAATGAATGAATTTTTAAAAGCATAAGAAAATAGTTTCTCCTAAGCTAAATAGTAATACATTGGGTGGCAAAGTCTTAATATCAAAAGAAGAAAGTTCTTGAATGTCTCGGAAGGAAAATCTCCCTTGTGTCTTTTAAGTGCAAATAGAATATATATTAGGTTGATTTGAAAATATTGTTCTCAAGGAGCCAGAAATGAAAAAAACTAGATTACATATAATTTAAAAGAATTCTTTATCATTAAATATAACTCAGAATAGTTATGAAAAATTAAATAAAGTAAAAAGCAAATTTCTATTTAAAAGTCTAGCAAAAGAACCAATCAGGAAAAAAAATCACTAAAACAATAATTACTATTTAAGCAGACATTGAGTTCTTTTTTAAGAATAAAGACAGCAAATAAAAAATGAGATAAAAATACATACAAAGCAGAATTGTGTATATGAAAAAAAGCTGTCTAATTAAGCTGGAACCTGTCAATATATAGAAGGATGCTCCAAGTCACACAATTACCAGCTCAGTATTACCTCTAATAATATCATCCTCTCTCCCCCACCTCTGCAAAGCAAAATATTATCTTCTACAAATTAAAGATAAGAAGCACACTGGAAAAGAATAAATCTGATATTTTGGAATATTTTAATGCTCTAGTTTTACAACCTACACAAAATCTACCTGAATCGCTAAGACACAATATAAAAGAAGGGCAAACCCAAAGAACTGGACTACGCTAAGACTGTTGACCTCAGCAGTCAAATTCACCAATGACAGAATCAAATATCTGAAGATGAAGTAGAGTGAGAAAAGTTTAACATCCAAGAGAACCAAATCCAACGGGCTAAGTAATTCCAAAGTAAACCAGACATAAAGATAAAGAACAGAAATAAGCATGCTTGCTGAGTTAACCAAATGTAAAATCTGCTGAAAAATAATATCCCTGCAAAAAGAAAGTGTGAACCCCCAGAGAACCAGTAACAGTAAGAAACCTGTAAGTTCTGGAAATGCCAAATACTAAAGTACTAGGTATCCTACTTTTTATAAAAGATTTAATTCCTGAACTACTCAATTTAAACATTAAAACAGTTGGTTATACACTTAAGGGAAGAAATAATTATTTCAACCTGTAGGTACTATTTTTTCCTTCATAAAGTTCTCTGGCATTTTGGGTGACTGGGGAAAGAATTCTCTCACCTTGGCAACTTAACAACTATTTTCAATCAAAAATTTTTAGCACCATATCCATTATGTACTACGTCTAGAGTTTAAAATAGCAAGGTATAACATTCACCTTTACTAACAATTATGATTTTTTAAAATTACAATTACTTTAAAGGAAAAAATGTCTATTTTAATAGGCATATAGATTTAAGAAATACAGGACACCAAAACCTAAGTTGGAACAATGGTGATCAGAAGCACTTAAGTGTATGTAAGCCCAGTGTTGGGATGATGGGACAAATGGTGACAGTGAATGGTGTGGGAAAATATGGCAGATGAGTGTATATTATATCTACATAGACAGTCATAATAATTTCTGCTTTATAAATGCCTTCGTTCATAAAGTCATACTAAGATCCGTGCTTTATCAATGCTACTTTGGAATCTATGTGTAGGATGGATTAAAAAAAAAACAATCAGGAGACTATTGGAATAAAAGCGGTTGAGGGCCTGAAATGGGCACTGGTTATGCAAGTGGAAAGAAGGGTTTTCATGTAAATTGTGTTGTAGAGGTAAAATTGGCAAGACTTAGCAAATAAATGATATATAGGGTGAGGGAGAATGAAGAGTTAAGGATAATTCCAAGGTTATAAACCTGTGTGACTAGAAAGATGGAGCTACAGAAATAACTAAGTTAGAGGAAAGGGCATATGTTAGGGGGAAATGATTTTCTTTTAGATATACTAAGTTTGAGATGCTTATGAGACAGATAATGAAAAATGTTCTACATCTTAATATGGAATTTTGAATATGAACCCAACGGAGCTTGATAATAGAGATCTGAGTCATCTTCATAGAGATAACTGACCCCATGGGAGCTAATGAAAATACCTTAGAAAGGGAGTTCTTAACCTGGGATTCACTGATTCCTGAAATTTTAAGGGAAGTCTGTGAACCTGAATGGAGAAAAATTTGTTAATCTCTAAGAAATTTAGCATTTCCTTCAGTTATGAATGTAGACAACATACTTTATTCTGTGAAGGGGTCCATAGGTTTCACCAGACTGCCATAGGGATCCACGAAGCAAAAAAAGTTTAAAAACCCCTCTCTTAGAAAGAGAAAATGGCCTAGAACAAGTAGGTTAAACTTTTAAATCTTCAAGCTACAGAAGAGAATATGTAAGATTTTGCTTCCATTAAAAAAAAAAAGATCATCCTAGAGTTAGGTACTTCAACACTTAATGCTGCTCACTTGTGTAACTGTAAAATTTCACCATTTACATGGGCTTCAAAGTTAATATAAACCTCTTTATATTTTTCAGTTGTTTTAATCATCTACTATTGATTAGGGGAAATTTGTAGCATTTAAATAATAATTCTAAGACAATCACTACTGCATTAGTCTTAAAGTTTTCCTCAACTCTAAGTAGAAAATGCTGGGTTAAAGGTTTCTAAGAGATTCTGTTTTGACTTAATAGAGCACAAGTCTCAAAAGAAAGGAAGGTTGCTGACTACTTTTTAATGCAAATGTGAAAAAAGTTCATCAGATAATAATGCATCTCTACAATGATGGAGAGAGGGAGGGAGAAGGGATGGAGGGGGGGGAGAGAAAGAAGAGGAAGGGGGGACTGAAGGAGAGGGGGAGAAGGAAGGAGGGGGAGGAGGGGAGATAGAGATAGAGAGAGGGAGAGAGGGAAGGGGAGGGTGAAGGAGAGAATGAGAGAGAGAGAGAGAGAGAGAGAGAGAGAGAGAGAAGGAGAGAGATAGAGAGCTCTTCAACTCTTACTCTTACAAAGTAGCCTAGAGCACTGAGTGATTAGGGGCATTTCCAAAGGTTCACAAAGCTAATATGTTTTAAATTTGAACCCATGTCTTTCTGGCTTTGAAGCTGGCTCTCTTCCTCCCTTTCTTTTTCTCTCTTTTCCTTCATTTCTCTCTCTCTTTCATATATATATATATATACATATATATATATATGCATTATGTATATGTGTAATACATGTGAAAGATGCTAGAATTTTTGAAAATTCAGTCATTTTTTTCTAAATCAATATTTATATTTCTCTGACAACTACACATTGTATATCACGTAATAATGAATACCTAATTGCAAATCCCAAGTTTGAGTTCAAACACCTTATGTTATTATACAAAAAATTCAATTTTTAAAAATGACTTACTGCATGCACACCTGCTGTTCTATCAATCTGAGCAGGAAACCATTTCACCCCTGCATCACAGCAATAGAAAAGTGCTTATTAAAACATTAATCACAGTCCATTATATTTTGACTCACTGCCAAAAAGTTCCCATTACATCACTGAAAATATCTATTAACCAAAACCTGCTTCTGACAAGTTACAGAAGTGTGGAGTTTAGAATTTAGTAATGCAAAAGTCAGTTTGCAATTGATTTTGCAGCGGCAGTAAGAATAATTAATTTTTTTCCTGACATTTATTACTGTGAGAGAGTTGATTTAACTGGTGTTTCTACTGTAAAATTATTAAAAAATTGTTTAAACTTCACCTACTATTATTAAATAAATTTATTGTTAAAGTATTAAATACCCATGGCTGGATAAAAAATGTTTTAAATGTGCTACAGACTTCAGTGTATGTAAAACCATATTGTCTTGTGTAAATATGGGCCTTGTTTAGAACCATGTCTCACAGGAAATTGTGGCAAATGAAAACCATCCCCCCTTTCCCACTCCTACTCTTTAGAATTTATGTTTTTACATTTAAAACTATGTAAAAGAAGCAAAAAAAAAACCTCAAGTCCAAGTTATTTGAAGCATGGCTTAGCTAATGTGTTTTTATTCTTTAGCACTAGAATAATCCTTTTGAATTTATTTGGCCTGGTCTCTGATCTTCATTTTATTTACTAACTGCACTGAGAAAATAGAATTAATGGAAACAAGGAAATGGAATGACAATTAAGTAATATAATAAGCCAGTTACACAAAGAGCTGGCTGGATAAGTGTTGTAAGAAAAATTTGTAAATTTTAAAAAGCAAGCAATCTTGATAGATACTACAAGGTACAATCAAACAAAGCAACTGAGGAGGAAAAAACACACAGATGTTAATTTGTTCTAATGCCTTCAGTTGGGTTAATTTTCACAATAAAAAAATCTTTTGAGCCTCTTTCTCAAGATTCAAGTTATTATAGTTCTCTTTTCATATTCGAGGCAATTGGAAGAATGCTTCAGTAACTCAGATGGAATAAAATAATATATAAGCTTTCCTTTTCCTCATTTTTTGTGTAGCTGCAAAAAGAAATCACAATGGAATAATGCAAGAGTATTAAAGGCACGTGCTATGTTAAGTCAGTGAGGAAGCACAAAGAGCGCAGACCTGGCCTGCAAACCGCAAACATGGCGACCGTAAACTAGCAAAGGCTGGGAAAACAGCAACCAACATGGTTTACATCTGAAAAGGGTAAGAGAGTCACTAGGCTACATACGTCTGATAATTTCCTAACAGCTCAACCTCCTGATTATTATAATTTTTTGCCTGTAATCTCTAGAATAAAACACATTCAATGTCTAATGAAGAGAACTTCTCTTTACTTGGGAATAAGGTCTAAAAAGGATATGAATCTTTTAGATCATGACCCAACACAGAAAATTCTAAATTCTAGCCTTTGAGGCAGAGTTCAAGTCAAGAAAATGAAGAAATCAAAGAAGTTGTTGTCCACTTTATAATCACTTTAATCAATTAATGACTTTATATATTCATGAAACAGATGCTTTTTCTTGGCATTTTTTAAAAACCTGAATTATACCTGACCAAAAAATAAGAATTATTCTCACTAATATAAAATATAATTTTTCTTTAAGTGATTCTGACCTATGATGTGTCACAGAAACTATTAGAAATATAGTTCAAAGTAATAATTTAAAACATATCTTTAATTTAATTAAATCACTGAAATGCCAAAAGATAGGTGATTGAGCAATCTCTGCCACTTAATTTTCTCTCTTTGATGTCATATTTATACAACTAATATAAGAAGCAATTTGAACAAAGACAATAATTTTATGCCCTGTATAGTATTTAAGTTGTTATTACAAATAATGATAGTCATATATTTTTAGGGTCACTACAGAGTACATGGAAGTGAGTAACAAGTTAGAATGTTGGAAAGATAGCAAGCAGAGAGACTGTGAAGCATTTTAAACGCCATCCAGGAGACTGTATTTTATCCTAGAGATAAGAGAGAACCACTGATATTTATTAAGCAGGGGGTGACATCTATGCTTTAAGAAAACCAACTCGATGGACACTGCACTAAAGTGGGGAGATGTGAAAACAGGAAGTCCAACTATAGTAGTCCAGGGGAGAGGTGATGAGAGACTAAATCAAGATGGGGGCTATTTGAGCGTAGGGAAGACCTATGGAAGCAACAGGGTCAAGAAAGAAAGCCCAAGACGTGGCCAATGATGAGTTACGACACAGAGGATTTAAGAACGATACCATAGAGAGGTCGCTTGGCTAGGTGTCCAGAAGGATGATGTCGTCTCCTCATCAGCAGAAGTTCAGAAGGGTGGTGAACTGGGGGCAGGGGGAAATTAATGATTTGCATTATAGATGTGCTATGCTTGGGATACTTAAAAGAAAATAAATTCATAATGTCCAATAGGTAGCTGTTGATACATGTTGAGTTTGAGAGAGAAGCCAGAAACTAGATAAATCATTCTGAGAATTATCTGGAGAGAGAAAACTGAAGCTATTGAAGTTGATCAGATCAGCAAGTTAGACCTGGTATAGCAAGGTAGATGAGCCTCAAAGGGAGCCTTGGAAACACCCATAGCTAGTGGATGCGACATGAATATAGCAAGAGAGACTGAGAAGAAGTCAGACAGGTAGGAAATAAGCAAAGGGAGAGCAAAGTTACAGATGTCAAGAAAGTCTCCAGGAGAAGACAGCCAAAGGTGCCAAACGCTATAAATAGAGAAATAAAGCAAGACAAGAACTGAGAAACGTTTATTAGATTTGGTAATGAAGAGATCATTGGTAACTTAGAACTATTTCAACAGAATGACTCGGTCATAAATCTAGCCACAGCAATAAAACAATCCCAGCTATTAATTTGTGATTTTTTCTTAGGGTAGATTATAAGATCGTAGACCTGGAGCTAGAAGAGACTTCTGAGGTCCTCTTGTTCAAGATTCATTTCTTGACAAGGATACTGAGGTAGAGGGAAGTTAAATGATTTACTCGTGGTCATATATGTAATAAGCATAAGAGGTGGAATTTAAACCCAGATTTTTTCACTCTGGAGACTCAGTGTCCTTTCCAATAAAAATAAGCTGCTTCTCTAAAAATCAATCTGATGCTAAAATTGAATGTATCTGCAATAGCTACAAAACCACTGCCATGTACTTACTGATGGGATAAGGACTTGACTTGTTATTTCACTGGTAAAAAGAACAACTCCACGAGGAAACCACACACACACATACACACACACGTACACACACACCACCCCCGCCACCACAATCATTACCACCACCACCACCACCACCACAACAACAACAATCACCACGACCAACACGACCACCACAACAAGCACCAGCACCAGCACCACCGCCACCACCACCACCACCACAATCGCCCACCAAAGGAGTTTTGTTTTGCATAGCACCTCCAAAGCCCAGAACACCTCTTAGAATTGAGAGAAATTAAAAGACAAAATGCAATCCCTGCTTTTTAAGAACTTACTACCTAGTACTCGCATCTCATGGAGCAGATCTTAGGACAGTATTCGACTGGTGCTCCAAAATAAAGATGTATTTTTTCTTAACAATTAAAATCATATTCTCTTCTCATAACTTCAGTGAGTATTATAATGCTAATTCTAACAATATCATTCAGTATAATATAATTTCATTAAGCATTGTGAAACAACATTCACATGTGACTATTAATTCATCAATGTGACAGAAGTGACCATTTAATTTAGCCAATAATGGACGAATGAAAAAATAAAAGTGAAGCATTTATTATGCACTAAGCACGGTGTTGGCATGAGAGCTACACCTTTTTTAACAGAAAATCCTCCCCCTGAAGGAACTCACACTCTTAATGGGAAAACAACAGCACCAAGAGGGTTCAACCACAGAGAAAATGGCCAGACCCAAGACTCTCTGAGGCACATCAGTGGGCGTATGACAATGCCCACGGGCTCCGAAGGGCAGAGGAGCAGAGCAAATCGTAAAGGGTGGCGGTCTCTGATAATAATAGCAGCTAATGCTTCTATAGAGCCTAATCTGAGCCGGGCACTGCACTAAGAGCTTTATAAATATAATCTCATTTGTTCTTTATAAAAACCCCGGGAGGAAGGCGCTATTACGAGGCAAAGAGAGGTTAAGGGACTCGACCAACGCCGTAATACTAGTAAGTATCTGGGGTCAAATCTGAATTCAGATCATAAACAGCAGAAGTTAGACACGGAGCCAGATTTTTTAAAATACAAGGCCAATCCTCTAAGCAATAATACATGTTATTTTGTGTGTGTATGTGTGTGTGTATCTATGAACATAATATTAAGTATCTACTGGGTGTAGAATAGTAGAGCTGCTACAAAATACAGCTAATCACAGAATCTCAAGTTGGAAAGGGTCTCAAAGATTGTAAGCCATTTATACCTGAACAAGAGTCTTCTCTATAGCATTCCTGTCCCACATGCTCTTTATCTTACAAAAGACACATAACCAGGAAAATGAAATACCCAATACTACATTCAAAGGCATTAGAAAGGTATAAAAGAGGTTGTTACTGACTAGGGACATCATTAAAGTCTTCATGAAGGAGTTAGAATCTGACATTTAGTTCAATAGGAATAAAAGGAAGAAACAACTTTCCAGAGATAGTCCACGGAGTGATCACAGGAAGAAGAGTAGAGTGTGTTCTACGAGCACAGTCAGTCAACAGGCATTCATTAAGGGCCTATTATGTGCCAGGTACAATGTAAACAAGAAATAATTAAGAGTGAAAGCACTAGAATTAAGAGGGGTTGAGAAAGGTTTTCTATAGAAATGAGATTTTAGTTGGGACTTGAAGGAAGTTAGGAGGCACAGATAAGTGGAGAGAGGATTTCAGGTGTGGGGTACAACGAGAGAAAATGCCCAGAGCCACAAGATGAAGTGTCTTGTCTATAGAACTGTTAGGCCACTGTCACAGAGTGTATGTCAGGGAGTAAGGTGCTAAAAGATGGAAAAGGGAGTTGAGGTGGGGTGTGGGAGGCAGGAGTTGGGTTATAAAGTAGTCTGAATATCAGAGGATGTTGTATTTCATCCTAGAGATGATAAGAGAGCCACTGGGATTTATTGAAGGGTGACAGGGTTGGATTTGCACTTTAGCAAAATCACTTTGGAGGCTGAATGGAGGATGGACTGGAATGGGGAAAGACTTGAGGCAGGCAAACCGATCAACAATCTATTACAACAGTCTAGGCATGAGTTGATAAGGGCCTATACCAGGGTAATGGCAATATCAAGGAAGAGAAATGTTGTGAAGTCGCTGACAACGGACTGGATAAGGGAGATGAGAGATAGTGAAGATCTGAGGATGACATCTAGGTTGCAAGCCTGGGGAACTGGGAAGATGGTGGGTACCTCAATAACAACAGAAAAGTTTGGAGGGGGGACATTGAGTTCAAAGATAATGAGTTCAGTTTTGGATAAGTTGAGTCTAAAATGTCTAGGCATCCAATTTGAGACATTGGAAAGTCATAGTAAAACTGAAGGTCAGAAGAGAGATCAGGGTAGGATAGGTAGATTTGAAAAATTATCAGCATAGTGATCATGATTAAGACTTTGGGAGGCGACAAGAACACCAAGTGAAGCATTACTGAGACAAGAAGAGTACCACATTAGACATATATATGTATACATAAGGAAACCCATACTTACATTTATCAATTATTTCTCTGGAAGTGGATAGCATCTCCCTTGATGGGTCCTTTGTAGTTAATTTTAGTAGTAGTTATAATACTCAAAACGATCTGGTCATCCACAGTTCTTAGAACAATATTGCTGTTACTGTATACAGCATTCTCTTGGTTCTGTTCATTTCACTCTTCATTATTTCATTCAAGTCCTTCCAAAATTAGCAGCTCATCATTTTCTTTATCACAGAAGTATTCCATCACAATCACATACCATAATTTGTTTAGCATCCCCTCACTTTCCAGTTCTCTGCTACCACAAAAGAAGCTGCTACATACATTTTAAAAATTAAGTACTTCTCCTTTTTCTCTCATCACCTTGGAAAACAGACCTAATAGAGGTATTTCTGGGTCAAAAGGTACACACTATTATTTAACTCTGCAGGGACAATTCCAGAATGCTCTCCAAAATGGTTGGATCAGTTCACAGTTCCTCCAACAGCATATTGGTGTCCCAATACTTTCAAAACCCCTCCAACATTTTTTACTTTAACCTTCTATCATTTAAGCTAATATAGTAGGTTTAAGATGATATCTCAAAGTTGTTTTAATCTTCATTCTCTAATCAATAATGATTTAGATCATTTTTTCCCTTATATATACAGGTTTGATTTCTTCATTGAAAAACTGCCTATTCATATCCTCTGATCATTTATCAACTGGGAAATGACTCATATTCTTTCTTTTTATTTTTGTTTTTTTTTTGCTTTTTGGAGGGCAATTGGGGTTAAAGTGACTTGCCCAAGGTCACACAGCTAGTAAGTGTTAAGTGTCTGAGGCCAGATTTGAACTCTCATCCTCCTGACTCCAGGGCCTATTCACTGTGCCACCTACCCGCCCATATGACTCATATTCTTACAAACTTGACACTGTTCTCTATAAATTTGAGATATGAGACCTTTATCGGAGAAATGGTCTATAAATTTTTTCCCCAATTTTCTGCTTTCATTCTAATTCTACCTACATAGGTTTTTATCTGCATAAAACCTTTTAAATTTAATGTAATCAAAATTATCTATTTTATATTTTAACCTGCTTGGACCTAGATTCGGTCTTGAGTGATGGTCCTGGGGTGTGTGACCAGTGAGCCAGAGCTTGTGGGAGCTGTAGAGATGGTGCCCTCCTATGAGCTCCGGCAGCTGTGAAAATGCCAGAGATTTGGGACAAAGTTCACTCCATTCCAGAAGCAGAGTTCTACCATGGCAAAGAGCTCAAAAGTCAAGTAACTAGCTGGCAATATGAGCAAGCACAGGAAGCACAAACAGACCATAGAATCCTTCTGTGGGAACAAAAAGGATCAAGGCATGGAATGGGAGGAAGATGATGAATCAAAAGCCTCCAAGAAAAATATGAAATGGTTACAGGCCATGGAGGAACTCAAGAAGGATTTTGAAAATCAAGTAAGAGAAGTGGAGGAAAAACTGGGAGGAGAAATGAGAATGATGCAAGAAAATCATGAAAAGTGAGTCAACAGCCTGAGAAAGGAGATCCAAAAATACACTGAAGAAAATAACACCTTGAAAAATAGACTAACTCAAATGGCAAAAGAGGCCCAAAAGCCAGTGAGGAGAAGAATGCCTTAAAAAGTCGAATTTGCCAGATGGAAATGGAATTTCAAAAATTCACTGAAGAGAATAACTCTTTCAAAATTAGATTGGAGCAACTAGAAGCTAATGACTTTATGAGAAATCAAGATACTATAAAAGAGATCCAAACAAATGAAAAAATAGAAGGCAATGTGAAATATCTCATTGGAAAAAACCACTGACCTAGAAAACAGATCCAGGAGAGATCATTTAAAAATTACTGGACTACCTGAAAGCCATGATCAAAAAAAGAGCCTAGACACCATCTTTCAAAAAATTATCAAGCAAAATTGCCCCGATATTCTAAAACCAGGGGGAAAAATAGAAATTGAAAGAATTTACCAATTGCCTCTTGAAAAATATCCCAAAAAGGAAACTCCTAGGAATATTATAGCCAAATACCAGAGTTCCCAGGTCACGGAGAAAATATTGCAAGCAGTCAGGAAGAAACAATTTGAGTATTGTGGAAACACAAACAGTATAACACAAGATCTAACAGCTTCTACACTAAGGGATCAAAGGGCTTGGAATATGATATTCCAGAGGTCAAAGGAGCTAGGATTAAAACCAACAATCACCTACCCAGCAAAACTCAGTATAATGCTACAGGGGGAAAATATGGTCATTCAATGAAATAGAGTATTTTCAATCATTCTTGATGAAAAAGCCAGAGCTGAACAGAAAATCTGACTACCAAATACAAGAAGCAAGAGAAGCATGAGAAGGTAAACAGGAAAAAGAAATCATAAGCAACTTATTAAAGTTGAACTCTTTATATTCCTACATGGAAAAACGATAATTGTAACTCATAAACTTTTCTCAGTATGAGGATAGTTGAAGGGAATATATATGTATATGTAAGTATGGGAGGGTATATGTGTATATAAATATATACGTGAGAGTGTGCATCTGTATGTTCATGGATATAGAGACAGAGGGCACAGGATGAGTGGAATATGAAGGGATGATATCTAAAAAATAAAATTAGGAGGTGAAAGAAGAATTTATTGGGAGAAGGAGAAAGGGAGAGAGAGAGTAGGGTAAATTATCACATATAAAAGAGGCAAGAGAAAACTGATACAATGGAAGGGAAGAACAGGAAGGTGAAAGGGAATGGGACAACCTTACTCTCATTTAATTTGGCATAAGGAGGGAATAACATACACACTCAGCTGGGTATCTTACCCTACAGGAAAATGGGGGGGGGGGGTAGGGAATGAGAGGGGAGATAACAGAAGGGAGGGCAGACTGGGGGAGAGGGTGGTTAGAAGCAAACATTTTTGAAAAGGGATTGGGTCAAAGGAGAAAACAGAATAAGTGGGGGGAAGGTAGGATAGGAATTGAGGGAAATAGAGTGTCTTTCACAATATAACAATTATGGAAATGACTTGGGTAACTACACATGTACAACCTACATTAAATTGCTTATCTTCCCAGTAGGGGTGAGTGAGAAGGGAAAAAGGGAAAAAAATCTGGAATTAAAGTTTTAAAAACAAATGTTAAAAAAAAAATTGGTTTTTTTACATGCAACTAGGAAATAAGATATACAGGCACTGGGGTATAGAAATCCATCTTGTCCTACTAGAAAGTTAGGGGGGTAAAAGAGGATGATAAAAGAACAGATTGGGGGAAGGGGTATTCAGTAGGCTGCTATTTTGGGTTGGGGTAGGGGAAAGATGAGGAGAAAAATTGTAACTCAAAATCTTGTGGAAACGAATGCTGAAAACTAAAAATAAATAAATTAATTTTAAAAAATGTTTTATGATTATGTTCATGTAGTTCCTGGGCTTGTCTTGGCAGGTATACTCCCAGGTTTTTAATGCTCCCTAAAGTTATTTTAGATGGGGTATTTTTTACTATCTCTTCTTACAGGGTTTTGTTGGTGATGTATAGAAATGCTGATGATTTATGTGTTTTTTTTTTAATATACTGCTACTTTGCTAAAATTATTGTTTCAATGAGCTTTTTAGTTGAATCTCTAGGACTTTCATCATATCATCTGCAATAAAAGATAGTTTTATTACCTCCTTACCCATTCCTTCAATTTCTTTTTCTTCTTTTCTTGCTATAATTTACCCTTTTATTTTAAAACTTCATGGCAATTTTCTTTAATAATTTCTTGAAGTACAGTGTCTAGACTTTTTTTATTATAACTTTCAGGTAGTCCAATAATTCTCAAATTGTCTCTCCTCAATCTGTTCTCCAGAACAATTGTTTTTCTTTTTTTTTTTTAATTACATTTATTAGTTCAGAGGGAAAATCAGCATCTTGAACATCAGAGAAAATCCAAAAAAAAAAAGAAAATATAGAGGAAAATACAAGCAGAGAAATAAAGACCAACAAACAAGACTTCTAACTGTCTGAGAAATTAGTACAGACCAACAGATAGATCCAACTGTCTGACCAAGGCAATACATACATAGTTACCACAGAGAGAAGCCCCAACATCTGGGCTTTTCAAAGCCAGGGGCTCCTTAATGGCTACCTAGAGTCTCATCTGGTCAAATCATAAGAGCACTCTTCCAATAAGTGAGCCCCAAAGCAAAATGCTAACCTCAGAGTATATATACCCTTTTTAGAGCCAGAAGGCATCATAACCCTCTTGACTCAGTAACTGATTAGAAATTAGCAAAAGATGTGAAAGCCTTCCTACTTTTTTTACTTGTAAACCTCCCCTAATCAAGCTTCCCTTAATGGGCTCCACAGGGGGCCCTATTAATGGGCAGGGAAGATCTTATATCCCATTAATATAACATTTATGAAATAAAACAAGCAGAACAGAGTAGAATAATAAAAAGACATTACACATGAAACTGCAATTCTATTATGTACAACATGCTATTCCTTTTAAATATATAATAAATTTATCATGGAAATTTCTTTTTTTTTTCTTCCTTCTTCCTCCCACTCCCTCCACCTTAGAGATGGCTACATTAGACACAAGTATGCATATATATTTAATATGTGTGACTTGTGTGTGCCCTGTGCACTGGATATGCAAAAGCAGAAGGGTAGCAGAAGCTGCCCTAAAACTATTTATATACATTAAGAGAGACAACATGTACATAAATAAATATATACACAATATATCCAAAATGAATACAATGTAGTTTTTTTTTTGCTTTTCATTACTGATATATTGATTTTTATTTTTATTTATTTTTACTGAAAGAAATAAAAAAATTGTGTACCTAATCTTTTTTTTAAATTTTATTATAGTTTGCATCATTCATTTCCACAAGATTTTGAGTTACATATTTTCTCCGCCTCTTTCCCCCACCCACCGCCCCAAAACAGCCATCCCAGTGTG
>CM053589.1:5780226-5799034 GCA_028646515.1 Pseudochirops corinnae | reverse complement strand
ACTTGTAATGCCATGCACAGGCAACTTTCCAAAAGAATGCTACTGTGAACAGCTTTTAAGGTTCTGATTACACAGTATAGTGAACACTCTGTTTATTCCATTACAAATCAAGGCAAACATTCACAACAGATCACAATATAATATTCACAACATTACATCTTATCACAGAAAATCACAATATAGTGTTCACAACAGCTTAACATTAGAATAGGCACATAGTTTTCACCACAGTGGCAACAATATTTAGAACAAAGAACAAAAGAATAATCATCTGGTTTCCCTAAGGGTGGGAACCCTCCTTACTTAATCATTCAGTCATTTCACAATATAATAATCAATCTTCCACTCATGGGGCAATCACAGATTAACTTAATCAGTCACTTATCTAACAATCAGTCACTAAGTATCATTAATCATTAAGTACAATCATTAGAAAATTACACAAACTCTCCACCCCTTGGTGTCCAGAACACTTCAATTTCATCATGTGTCCAAGGGGAGGCCTCTTCTTCATCTTGACTGAGGTAGTCTCTCAGACTCTCTGGATCCCCTTCCATGGTCCCAGCTCCTTGAATCCACCAAACAGTCACCTGGATTCAGAGGCAGACAGCTTCTTGTCCAGTCCGGGCAGTTCTTGTTACACACTGAAGTTCACAGCACATCTCAAACCCTTCGCAACTTCTGTTGCTGGGAACTCAAGGATCACCCAAGCCACAAATAAAGTCTTATCCTAGTCATGCTTCTTCAATCCTCCAGCAGTTCGGCTGGCCCTAGGACTCAGAAGGAATCTCAGCCTTCCAGGAGGCAGCAAATTCAGCCTGCACCAGATTCCAGTCTCAAGAAAAACTCCAACTCAGTTCTCAGTCAGCTTCCAGATGCTGGAAGAGAAACTTTCTCTCTAAGGTGGCAGCAACTTCAGCCTTCACCAGATTCTGGTCTCAAGAAAAACTCCAACTCAGTTCTCAATCAGCTTCCAGATGCTGGGAGAGAAACAAACACACACGCTCTCTCTCTGTCTCCGTCTCTGTCTCTCTCTCTCTGTCTCTTTCTCTCTCTTAGCTGGCTTCAGTCTCCACGATTCTTCCTCCAACAGGAGCCAGCCAGGAGGAAAATTCTCGATTCTGATTCTCTGTCCCTGGAACTCTTTTTACACACACACACACACACACACACACACACACACACACACACACAGAGGCTTCCTGTCTCAGCCAAATCCCTCCTGCCGTGTCAGCAACAGGAGACAGAGTTCATGCCCTCTAATTCTTTCACACAGGAGACAGAGTTCATACCTTCTGTTTCTTTCACACAGCAGACAGAGTTCACACCCTCTGCCTCTTTCACAGAAGTTCTTAGCCCTTAGTTACTAAGGACCAAATACCTGCTAAATTAATTACATTACAACACTATGCCACCTAGCTGCCCACAATTGCAATTATGTATTGTACTACTAAGTATTTACAAAAAGTTCACCACTAAAATTACCACAGCTTTCTCACCAACATCATTCTCTAAGTACAAATGGGTAGAGAAATTATATCAAGAACTTGCTAAGACCCTCCAAATCAAATCAATGTAACACTGTGGTACTTGGTGACTTCAATGCAAAGGTGGGGAAAACTGAGAATGTGGAGTAATTTATGACAAAGTACGGTTCAGGAAAAAGAAATGAAGTCAAAGACCACAGAAGCCTCTCATCTTTAAAACATGAACACTTTCTTCAAATAAAGAACTGGTAGTCACTGGACAAGCTGAACACCAAATAATATCACAAAGAATGAAAACGACTTAATTTTGACAGTTTATTAATGACTTCAGAGTTATCTCTAAATCTGTAGGCCATCAATTCGTGAGAGATAAGAGCAGAATTTATAATAAACAAGAAGTACAGTGAATGACAGCTCCTGCTCTCAAACAGGCTAGACTCTAAAAAAAGAAGGCAGGTACATACATAAGCATATGCAGCATAAAGTGAATAAATGCAAAGTCGTAAAATACAAAGCAATTTTGGTGGAAGAATTGGGGTACAGGAGTAGGGAAGATCAGGAAAGGGTTTATGGGGAAAGTGGTAACTGAACTAACATCTCAAAATAAGGCAGAAACTCCTCAAGGCATAACCAAGGTTTATTCCAAGCACGGTCCAAAGGTGTGAAAACAGGAGATGGGAGAATGTGTCTGTGTGTCTCTGTACGGATAACAGAGAGAATAATAATGGATAGGTAGGTTGTTGCTATTATTATCCCCATTCTGCAAATGAGAAAAAGAGTAAACAGAGGCTAAATGACTTGCCCAGAGGTATATAGCTGCTCAGTTTCAGAAGCAGGATTTGAACTAAGGTCTTTGTGACTTCAAGTCCAGTGTTCTACCCACTGCACCACCTAACTGCTTCAAACAAAAGATCAGTTTGACAGAATCACAGGGCACAAAAGGATTAACAATACAAGGAATCTAAAAATATAGGTTTGGATTAAGGTCATTAAAGACTTTGAAAATTAATCAGGAGTGTATGTTTTATCTAAGAAAATGCGATGGTTGACTTCAGTAAGGAATTCATGTGGTCAGATCTGTCCTTACAGAAAATTACTTCGGCAGTAGTATGTAGAACAGACTGGAGTGATGACAAACTAGAGGAAGTGAGACAGGGAAGGAAGTTGTTGCAATATTTTACACTTTGCATTTTATCTCTTCTGGCTGGATTTTATTGTTAATATACAGAAGGACTAATCATTTTTGTGGGTGTATTTAATACCCTACAACTTTGCTGAATCTGTCAACTGTTTCAAATTTTTTTTTACTTCCCTCTCTGGAGTTCTTCAAATAAACCATCACACTATCTGCAAAATAGTGATAATTTTGTTTCCTCTTTGTTTATGCTTATTTCTTTTTCTTGTTTCATTGTTGTTGCAGCATTTCTAATGTGGTATTGAATAATAAAGGTGATACTGGCCATCCTCGCTTTGCCCCAGATTTTAGAGAAAAGGCCTCTAGCTTTTCCCCATTTCATTTAATGCTGGCTCTAAGTTTTAGCTACTACTTATCATATTAAGGAAAGATCCATTTATCATTATGCTTTCTATTGCATTAATAAGAAGGGGTGGTATATCTTGTCAAAAGCTTTTTCCTCATTTATTGATATAATCAAGATTTTTGTTGTTCTTGCTATTAATATGCTCGGTTATATTTATAGTTTTCCTAATATTGAATCACCATTCCTGCATTCTTGGTATAAATTTAGCATGGTCATAATTTTCATTCTTTGATACATGTTGCGATAGTCTCCTTGCTGTTAGTTTATTTAAAATTTCTGCATCAATATTCATGAGGTATACTGGTGTATAGTTTTCTTTCTCTTTTTTTTACTTTCCCTGGTTTAGGTATCAAGGCTACATTTATACCATTTCTTTTGGTTTTGAATCCACCTTTCTCATTTTTAATACTGGTAATTTGGTTTTCTTCTTTTGTTTTTTAAACCAAGTTAGCTGTGGAGATTTTTTTTCTTTTTCAAAATAGATTCAAGTTTTATTAATGAACACATTTATAAATAAATTCTTAAATAACAAAAACAATGTCTCTTTTCATTATTAACTTCTTGGATTTTTCAACATATCTATTTTATTGTTTAATTGGGGGTTTTCAATTTTTTGCTTTTCTATTTTTTTAAAGTTGCATGACCAATTCATTAATATGTTCTTCCTCTTTTTTACTCATGAAAGGGTTTAGATGTAAAAATTGACTTTATTTACTGTGACAAAACATTCTATCTAAGCCACACTAACCAGTGAATAGCTCATATTACTAAATTATTCACATCTAAATAAAAAAGCAGTTACTTTTAAGGAAGTAATTAGAATTGATAAAGAAAACAGCTATAAAAGCATTTAAGTCATATGAGTAATAAGATTACCTCTTTTTTAAATGACAACTAGTAAAATACTAACAAGAAGGCAAGCTGATTATTAAAAAAACAGTCTCACATTTCCAGTGAATGAGACTTTCCTGTGCTAACCACTAAAGCAACAGTCTGGGGGATTTCAATTAACAATTAAATAATCCCAATGCTAGCTCCCAGTGGCACAAAATTATTAAAACATGTTTACGTTTTGTAAAGCACTGCCAGTTAGAAATACAATGCAGTTTGAAATATAATTGTATATTACATTAATTTAGAATATAAACACCACAAATATGAAAATTTCATCGATTTCTCACTTCTTATATCTTCCAAAGGTTTTATCACAAAAATTTGAAGGCAAAGCATTTCAGGCTTTATACTCTCATCAGAGTTAAATAGAGGACAAATTTATCTTTTCTGAGCGTAATACCACCAGGAGCTACTGAAATTGTGCGCTATCTAGTCCAAGGCAACTATTTTAAAAAACTAAAATACAAAAAGGAGTCACAGTGTAGCACAAACACAGACACAATAAAAAACCATATGACCCTAACTTCATAACTTTCTTCATTAAGTCATGCAACTGCATAAAGAAATAGAAGCAATTAAAATACTTTTTTTTTTTTTTTTTGGTGACCTGAACTTTTAGCAAACTAATCTACAATGACAATTTTGGGACAGAAGTTAATGGATAAAAGAGGGTAAAGAATGCTTATTGTTTTAAATAAAAAAGTTTTCTGATTCAGCTTTCTGTATTTTTTAAATAACTGCTACTTCACATTGAACTCTTCCCTTAAAAAAAAACCACTTATAGAAAAGGATCCGATATTCTGACTACATCTAGCACCACAATCAATATTCTGTCCCAGTATTTTCCCGTATCTTTACCATGAGGAGAGAGGTATGTTTTAGTATCTGGTCTCAGGGAATTTAATATCAACTACTGAGAAATGGACTTTATTTTTGATGGTTTTTTAAATTATGCCATTATAATTCTATATACTGTACTACTAGTTCTGATTATTTTACTCTAAATCATTTCATATAAATCTTCCCATGTTTCTCTGAATTTCTCAGTCATCCTATCTGGTTTTTTTCCATATGAGGACCTAGGAATTCACCACAACACACTGAAATATTTGATGTTTACAGTAACTTTTCATATATAACACATATACAACATATATATATAACATATATGTTAAATTTTCAGCATTTGCTGATTAAAAAGGCTACAAGGTAATATTCACAGGACAAAGCACAGGAAGGAAACTTAAAAGATCTATTATTATAAACCTTTCATTTTATAAATGAAGAAAAGAAGACCTTTGAATTCAAATCCTGCTTGTCATTACTGTTTCTCCTTCATTCTCAAAGAAGACTAAGACATCGGAGAGGTGATGTCATGAATGCAAGTGAACTGAATTTAGGGGACAAAAGTGCAATGGTAACAGTCTCATTTTCTCCTTCAGAGGCATCTGGGTCCAGTGGCCAAATACAGATCATGATGACTGGAAACGGCTCCTCACCTAGGCTTTTAAGACCAAGGGCTGTTACCTAATGATTTGTCATGAACATGAATGTTCAAGTAAGCATAGAAGGAAGATGCACAAACCAAAGCAGAACTAAGCAAACAATGCACATAATTATCACAATAAGGAAGCAAGTACTTACTGAAAGAACACCAACAAAAAGGAAAGTAGACACTGTATAATTACAGTGACAAAATTGACCTACAAAAGAAACGAGAAATTGTCTCTTCCCTTGTTTGTTGAATGGGGGAACACGACACACTCTCTCAGGGATGGCACACTAATGAACTTTGCTGAACTCCTTTTTCTTTTCCTTTTTCATTCTTTCTTACCAGGGATGTACTCTGACCACTTCCACTGCGGGAGAATTAATTCTTGGTGTCATAAAGGGACAAAATAAGGAAAAGCCTTGTAATTCAAGGAAATCCTGGATGATGTAACTCCTAAGAATTCAGGTCAGCACCTTCTCTGCAACTTATAGTTTCAAAGAGTTCCTAAAGCTCTAGGAGGTTAAGTGAATAGCCCAAGATCACACAGCCAGTATGTGTCAAAGATGGAACTCAGACTTAAGTCTCCTTCCTCTAAGGTCACTTAAACTCTTTCAGTTTACTCAATTTTAAAAGGGGAAAAATAATGGCAACTACCTCTACGGGTCACTGTGAGGATTAAATATGACACCATTGGTAAAAGTATCGAGCACACTGCCTGGAACCTAGTAGGCACTCAGTAACTGCTTATTTCTTTCCTTCTTTTTTTTTTTATCTTTGTATCACATTTGTCTCCAACTTAAAGGGGCACAGCTGGAACACCAACTATTACTTTTCTTCTGGTAATTCGATGAATTTGTCTTTAAGTATTTAAATGTTATACTACTATGTGTACAGACATTAAATATTGATATTATTATAATACATACTGTTTATCTTTAAAGATATTGTAGTCTTTCTAGTTATCTTTTTTTGACCATGTCTATCTTTACCCCACCATCTGAGATCATGATTGATACCCATGTTTGTTTTAGTTCACCTGAGGCATAATGAGTTCTCCCTAAGTCCTGCACTGCAAATCATTTTATTTCAAGTATATTTCACCTAAAGAGTCTAATGCGTCTCACTTACTAAACCATTCTGATACCCTCTTCCATTTAAGGAAGAAATTCTGCCTGTTCATATTCAAGTTTTTTATTTTTAATTGTGGATTTGCCTTCATTGTATCCAGCTGCACTTTTCCCTCCTTTTCTTCATATGACACCTACACACACACCCATACAATACCTGTTTACCATAAAAAGAAAGTGACAAAAGCCAGGGGATTTGATCAATGCTAGTAACTGATGATTGAAATGGTCTGCTCCAACTCCCCCACAGCTTCTAACTTCAGGGAGCCTCCAAAAAAGGATTTTTCTATTTTCCTTACTTTAAATTTCCTTTTTCTAATCCACCTACCAAGGGTAAAGGTTGATCTGCTTATGTTCATTTCCTTGCCAACTACATTATCGCTCTTGAAATCCACTATGCACCCCTTGCCTCTGACTGTTTCCAAGTCGAGTAACATAATTTCTATACTAAATTATTTATGTGCATGTGAATATGTTCAATCTTCCTTTATCCAGTGTATATTAGAGTTATATTCATGAGATCTTAGCTCCTTCCACTTCTTCATGTTTATAAAGTTCTCATACACTCTAATTTTAGGGAACAATACATTCTTCCTTCTCGACTTCTTTTTCCCTCCATTCTTTCTTCTTTTTAAACACTCAAAATGTAACAAAATCACCCCCAAGGCCTATGTTTGTCTTTTTTTAATTCATTTTTTGGTCCATGAAGACAGAGATCTGAAGAGACATTTTTATTGCCTTCTATTAAAACATGAGCAATGGCTAAAATATACATATATATGTATATGTGTACACATACACACACACACACACACACACACACACACACACACACACACCCCTTTGTAGAGTACTCTTGTCATCAATAATTTCTTTTTAGTACAGACATTTTAATCAGGAATACCTCAAAAAGGTCTCTATTAAAGATTTTGTTTCTTCTCTTTCAGAATTATACTTAATCTGAGAGGATAGGCTATTCTTGATGCTAAACTTTTTTAAAATTTTGCCTTTTATAATACATTTTAAAATGTTTCTTTCCTGAATTATAAGCATTAATAAAAACAGTTGCTGCAAAAACCTGTATGTAATCCTGTGATACTTGAACTATTTCCTTCATGGGAGGCCTAACCAGCCTGGGAAAGAGGGGATTCTAGCCTCCCTGACCTAGTCTTTCCAGCATGCACCCAACCTCCTAAAACAACACAGTGGTTACTGTGCCTGCTGTAAAAGGAGGGAAGGAACCTGGGCTGTTTGTCCTAATGGGACTATCACACTCCCAGACCATTTCACATTCACACAGGTAACATTTGTACAGCCCAACCAACTGATTTCAAACTTCACACACTCTGAAACACTGGAATGGCTCCAACTCAAAGTCATCATGTAGCCCCAAACACCTTGATAATCTACTTGATCTATACATCAATGATTAATATACTCTCACAACATCATATTCTCTTCAGATGTCATGCTCTGTCCCCTAATACCTGCTCCATTATTCCCATTCCCCCAGCACAAACTCCCCAATGTTCCCCATTAAAGCTACCCACACCTTCCACCTACTCTACAGGTTACAGACTTGCTTTATTTTAGACGACTTCCCATATTCTGAAACTCCCTGGGACCAAACATTCCCCTGATGACAGAGATTCCCAAACACGTCTTTCAGCAGGGGCTGTACATTCACTCCTACTGCTGGTATGCACTCAACTGCTCAGTATTCAAATTCTACCACAAAGAACATGACTCCAGGCTGGCCATGTTGTTCAAATGCCAAAATTATGTTTGCCTAATGGACTATTTTATAGAGAACTCATGCAAGGCAAGTGCTTCCATGGAGGTCAGAAGAAGTGGCACAAGGACACTCTCAAGTTCTGCCTGAACAACTTTGGAATCAACTGGGAGATATGGGAGATAATGGCACAGCACCATCCAGCATGGCATGCCTGCATCAATGAAGGCGATGTACTCTATATGCAAAGAAGAACTGCAGCAGCTCAAAAGGAATGTGAGATGTACAAATTTGGAGACATTTCCACTTCAAATGTTCATATGGACTATTTGTGCCCAACCTGTGGTAAAGCCTTCTGATGTGATCAGCCACAATCAGACACACTCTATCTGGACCCCAAGATAATGACATCATTTGGGTCTTCTTCAAGAACAAAAGGCAACAACCAACCAACTGCATCTGTCAGTACTTTTTTATACATCTTTTAAACTTGTAATTGACTCTTAGACAAACTAACCCCCAAGTACTTGGAGATTCCAAGTATTTCACAAAATGTACCATATAAAAAGAGCATGTCATTATAGATGACTATGATCCAGAGTTGTAATAGGTAATAAATGAATCATCTATAATGTGGCTAAGTAACCTCACCTTAATTGGTATATGAATTTTCTCAAATTAAAATTAAAATGCTACTTACTTTCTTTATAGTCTATTCAGCATACAGGGCTGCAAACATATCCTACTACTATTCCTTCCCCTAAATATTAAGGAACCAGCATTTCCAAACCAACTTTCTATTTAATAGTTTCTCCTGAGAAGTGAGGACCAGCAACATGACATAATCCATCTGGGAAAGTCTGTGATTATGTTTTGTTTCTTTGTTTTTAAGAAGCGTACAGCCAGACACAAGCTCACTTCATGGAAAGCAGCATTTCCATCAGTCACAAAAGTCGAACTCCTTCTTAATTACTCACTTGGATACATATGGTAATGTTGTTGAGCCACTCACCCAGACCTACAAAATACCTTTTGACAAAATATGTTTCCTGGCTCATTTCTCACAAAAGTTTTTCAAGGCATACAGCAGACATCAAGTACATCTACCCTTTTAATGGCAAAATGCCCAAATTCTTTATTTTTCCTGGCTTACTTGTTAACTAAATAAAGTCCCAGTTTTTTAAAGCACACTTGTGGAGCTGAAAATGAACAGCTACTTCACTCTAGCTGCCAATGACGACTTTAATGCACATTAATGCAACCCTGAGTCACTCTCAATAAATATGTAAAAGCCACAGAACAAAAAAGTTGAATTTACCCACCCAAAGCAGCAATATAGCAGGATCTTTGCCTTGTAAAGCAATGTTATTCCAAATACGTACAATTCTATAAAGCAGTTTCAAATCATATCCAGAAAAACAAGAAGTGCATCTTAGCTTCTCATAAATTACAAATACCACCGAATAAAAGGGTACTTACCCATGCCTTCCTAGAATCTCCAGGGGAGGGACTTGGGGCCCGCATGTCTCTATCTGTAATGGCTGGTATTCATACAGAGCTTCCTCAAGCTTCTGAATTGGAGCTAATGAAATATGCTGGCCCTGTTAGGGAAAAAGGAAAAAATGGAACAGTTTTAATGTTAGATTATTAACACTGGTTACTTTAAGTTGGTAATATTTGTTCTGGATAAAATAAATACATCAAAAACATTAATTATCATAACTATTACCTCATTCCAATGAAATTTCCTTATTAGGACTTAAAGAATATAACTAACATATTCTTTGTGATAGAAAAAGAATTTTGGGAAGGGTAGAGTCTTAAATAAAGACAAATTTACACACAAATCATAGAATTTTCTCAATAGCAGTCATTAAGTTTCACTTATCACAAATATTTTAGAATAAAAAACAATTTCCTGAAAGCCCAATAAGAAAAAGGACATTTTAACGATTCTGTGCAAAATTCCAAAAGCTCACATTTTGTGTGCATGTGTTTGTGTTTGCACATGCACATGTATGCAAATGGGTCTTTGATAAGGACAGGGAATATACTATAATTTCACTGGTATAAGGAGTTCCAGATAAAGACATTCCATCAAAAAACATAGATTAGCCTAGTGGTACAAAACTAAAATCAAAACAGATCCCTGTAGGCCACAAACTGACTTAGAAAACCACGAACAAATATTATCCATACTTTATCATAGATTCACTTATTTTTGTTACACATTTTCCAGTTACATTTCAGTCTGGTTCTATATTCACTAGCAGTTCTGCAGTAACAAGTGTGACACCTCTCTCCTAAAGCACTAGGAAGTCCTGGCAAAGGTCATAGAGTCAATGAGCATGTCACAGGGGAGGTGGACCTCAGGAACTCCTGGCTCCAATGCCACATTGCTTTCTGAGTTTTTTACAGTAGCGTGGAATTGTTTGAAGAAAGTACGATCTAAATGTGATTAAATTGTAGATGAAAACATAAAATTTTAATTAATTCTATGCGCAGCTCTTTCAAAAAAATGTTTTAAGTGCATATGAACTAATTGTTCAAGTGTTTAACCCCCATATCATCCCAGAGATCCTGAATCCACATAGATAGATAAGATAAGACAGATAGATAAATAGACAGACAGACAGGCAGGCAGAGAGACAGACAGACAGGCAGAGAGGCAGACAGACAGATAGGCAGACAAACTGTCCAAATCCTTATTGGTCCCTCGTTGACCTTTTCCTTATTCTCATCTCCCTCAACTCCAACAACGTTCCAATCTAAAGCAACTCACGTCTTCTGCAATGTTCTTTGGAATACTTGCTCTACAGGTTACAAACTTGCTCTCATCTTAGACCACTGCCATTCTTAACACTTCCCACATTCTTAAACTCCCTGGGACCAAACATCCTCCTGCTGACAAAGATTTCCAAACACACCTTTCAGCAGTAGCTGTATGTTCACTCCTACTTTCTGACTCACTGGCTGAGGTGAGGGAGTCAGACGATACTCCTTACTCTCCACTGCCACTTCCAGGTTCTCTCTTACCACCATCATCACCACTAATCTCTCCACCTTTGTGGTTTCTTCAATTTCTATCTCCCAATTGAGATTCTGGTGGCTGTTCTCTACCTACATTCAGGATATTCTCCTTCTTTCCTCAATGAATTTAGTGCCTGATTCACAATGTCTTTCAACTCCTCAAATTTCTGTGATAATACTAGGGGGACATTGTCAATGTAATAAAGATACATCCTCAAATAGCCTAACCTCCCAGTTTCTCAACTTATTATTTTCTCATGATCGACTTTTCTGCCGCATCACATCTACACCTTCATCTTCTCACCACCCACATTTGTGCCATTTCCATGTTCAGAATTCTGAAATTCCTTTATGTGATCATGACTTGTTGGCATCCACCTTTCCTTCTTCCTTGGAACACCCCAAACCTGTTCCTCATTCTCACTCTGACCTCTGACGTTCTACCTCTCGGTTCTGTCCCAGACCATCACCTGGGAGCTCTGCTGCATTCCCTGTTCCCCATCTCAAACCCTAGATGAAACCGTTCAGTCTACAGTGTTCTCTTCTCTCAGGAGCCCTGCCAAGCCTTAGCCCTGGATCGCTGTCATCATTTGCTCCTTTGCTCTTACACACTGCTGCTGAACAAAATTGGGGAAAAATCAAAACACCATGCTGACTGGGTTCACTACAAATTTATGGTACATAACCTCAGCTTCATCTAGGTGCACAGCAGATAGACTGCAGGCCCTGGAGTCCGGGAGATGCCTCTTCCTGAATTCAAATTCGGCCTCAAACACTTACTAGCTGTATGATTCTGGGCAACTCACTTAACCCTGTTTGTCTCAATTTCCTCAACTGTAAAATGATCTGGAGAAGGAAACAACAAACCACTCTGGTATCTTTACGAAGAAAACCCAAAATTGGGTCACAAAGAGCTGGACTTGACTGAACAACTCAACAGCAACAACAACAACCAAACATCATCTGAGACCTCACAGCAGCAAGGCAATCCTTTCACTGACTCCCAAACTGACTCAACTATCACACTCATCACAGTGGCTTTTCCAAACTTCTTCACTCCTTCTCAAACCTCCCATAGCTTCCCAAACATACTCTCTCAGCTAAAAGTCTTGCCTCACATTTCACTGAAATAACCAAGACCATTCTCTGAGAGCTCTCTCTGCTCCAATCCTCCTCATCTCATACTGCAAAGATAACTTTTGTCACTTTCTCTTCCATCTTTTTCTCATTAGAAAATGTGACCTTTCTCCTTGCCATGGTAAACTCCTGTACTGGCTACTTCCCCACTGCCTATAAACACACCACATATGCCCCCATCTTCAAAAAATCCTCATCTGACCCATCCTTTCCTGCTAGCCTTCTTCCTCTATCTCTTTTCTTTTTGTGACTAAACACCTTCCAGCTATAAACTGTGCTTCTATTTTCTTTCCTCTCACTCTTTTCTTAACTCTCTGACTTCCAGCTTTATCAGTTAACCAAAACTTCTCTTCTCCAAAGTTATCAATTGCGAAATCCACTGGCTTTTTTCAGTCCTCATCCTTCTTGACCTCTCTGCAGCCTTTGACACTGTCAACTGATCACCTTTTTCTCCTGGATACTCTCTTCTCTCTCAGTTTTCATGACACTGCTCTTCTGTTTTCCCTCTGCCTATCTTAGAGCTCCTTCTCAATTTCCATTGATGAATCTTAATCCAGGTCTCACCCACTAACCATGGATGTCTCCCAACACTCTGTCACAGACCCCTCTTCTCTTCTCCCTCTTTAGTATCCCACTTTGCGATCTCATCAATCAGTTCATATGATGCTTCCTCCAGAAGCAGTTATTTGTTGAAGAGCTAAATCTGGAATCTGGAAAAACTGAGTTTAAATTGGGTCTTGGACCCTACCTAGCCATGTGATCCTAGGCAAATCCCTTAGCATCTGTCTGCCTCAGTTTCCTCAACTCTAATAGAGGAATAAGAATAGCACCTGCCTCCCAAATTTGCTGTGAGGACCAACGGAGATAGTATTTGTACAGCATTGGGCTCACTGCCCAGAATGAATGTTTCCCAGCTTGCAGCCTTCCTTCTTTCCATAGTTGTATCATCTCTACACACTTGATTCTCTAATTCATTTGTCCATCCCTTCACTTCTCTCTTGTCCTAGTTTTCCATCTCCTATTGCATGTTAGACATCTCAAAATGGATACCTCACAGATTTCTTAAACTCGACATGTCTAAAAGTGAACTCATTATTGTTCCCCCAAACCCTCCCCTCATTCCAACATTCCTTTTACCGTTAAGGGTGTCACAATCCTCCCAGTCACCCAGAATTGCAAGCCAAGTGAGTGCCATCTTCTATTCCTCACTCTTGACCCCAATATGCAATCTTGTTGCCAGGTCTCATATGTGTTCTCTTCTTTAGTGTGGAACTGCCACCACCCTGGAACAGGATCTCAACTTACTCTTAGACTACTGAAAAACCCTACTAGTTGGTGTCTCTGCCTCATATCTCTTCCTGTTGCATCTCCCATTCAGATGTTAAACTGATCTGCCCAAAGTCGAAGCCCAACTTTGCTATATCCCTCTTTGATCAGCTTACTGGTGCCCAGATCAAACATAAAATAGACTCTGCTTGGCTCAGACAGCCTTTCATAACTTGGGTCTTTCAAAATTTTCCTATTCTCTTACTCCTCAAATTTCCCACCCCCTATCGTGTATTCTGTGATTGATTGAAACTGGCCTCATTCTCACTCCTCAAACAAGACAGTTTTCACTGGCTATGTCTCATGTCTAGAACTCTCTGCCTTCACATCTCTCTACCTCCCAGCTTCCTTGCTTCCTTAAACTCTCAGCGAAAGTACCACCTTCTGCAAGAACCTTTTCATGGTGGGGCGGCTAGGTGGCGCAGTGAATAGAGCACTGGCCCTGAATCAGGAGGATCTGAGTACAAATCCGGCCTCAGACACTTAACATCAACTAGCCATGTGACCTTGGGCAAGTCACTTAACCCCAACTGCCTTGCCTTCCCCCCTCCAAAAAGAAAAAAACAAAAAACAAAAAAAAACAAACCCTTTTCATGATGCCTGGTAATGACAGTGCTTTCCCTCTATTGATTATATCCAATTTATCCTGTCTGTACTTTGTCTGTACATAGGTGTCTGAATGCTGGCTCTCCCATTACAGCTTCTTGTGAACAGGAATTGTCTTTTCCTATCTTTGTATCCTTAGGACTTAGCACTGTGCCTGACACAGAGCAAGCATTTAATAAAGGCTAGCTGACCAAGAAATTGATCTAGAACTTTTTTCCAAGTATATGTAACAAATATTTAGTAAGAAGTTCATATGTGCAATGCAATTACTATTCTAGGCACTGGGATATAAGGATAATACATATGGTACAGTCTCTACACTCCAGAACAACAGAAACATCTAATAATAAATAATATAAAAAGAATAAGAGAAGACACTTATAATCCCAATTATATTATGACAAATATATAGAACAAAAACATAAGATGGCATGAGAAATTCAAGGAAAAAGAGATCACTGATAGCTAAGAAGTTTAGAACTTGGAAGACATATGACCTCTTTTCTTCATAAAGTGAGAGATAATGATATCTGAATGGGATGATGTAGATGGTTTAGGAGAACAAAAGTTCTGAATAGCTGCTATCAGTCGTGATAACCCAGTAGGTCAATCAAAACAGGGGAAGGGGAAAGGAAATAATTATTTTTTAAGAGCCTATCATATACCAGACACCATACCAGGGACTTTGCAAAAATTATCCCATTTGATCCTCACAACAACCCTATGAAGCGGGTGACATTATTGGCGGACAAAGAGTATGACTTCCCCACAGTCACACCACTAGTAAATATCCCAGACTGAATATGAACTCAGATCTTCATGGCTACAGGCCCAGTGCTCCATCTACTGTACCACCTACTTGCCCAATAAAAGGACTGTAATGTCAAAGTAAGGGCTTTCCAGGGGTGAAAGAAAAGGAAGGGTGAAAAGAATGCACCAGTGTAAACACGAGGAAGGGCGGAATTTATTATTCCTCATAACTGGCCTGGGCAATAAGAAGGTTTTTCTTTTTTTTTTTTGGAGAGGGGAAGGCCGGGCAGTTGGGGTTAAGTGACTTGCCCAAAGTCACAGGGCTGGTAAGTGTTAAGTGTTTGAGGAGGATTTGAACTCAGGTCCTCCTGACTCCAGAGGCCGGTGCTCTATTCACTGTGCCACCTAGCCACCTCAAAAAGAAGATTTTTCAAACATGAAGGGGTGCTGGGAGGGTAGAGGACGGAGACAGGTAAAAGAGGCTATTAAGAGGGGGTATCAAATGAACTTCAGTCTTATCAGAATCAGAAAATGCAGGGTCTCTCTCTCTCTCTCTCTCTCTCTCGAGAATGTGGTTAAGAAGGAAGACAATAAATACCAGGGAAGAAATATTCTCAAGGAAAATAAAGCTCCTGATCTTGAAAGGGGGGATTAAAATAAACAAGCAATGCAATGGAAGCCAAGAAAGTGCATATCAGCTTGGGAAAGGTAAATAAACTATGGCATATTAACATAAGGGAATATTATTCCATCATAATAAATGACAAGAACGACTATTCTAAAGAACTCTGGGAATATCAACTAATACAGAGAAAAGGGAATTGAAAAAGGCAAACAATTTATGCACTGTCAACTCTTATACCAATGATCAATCACATCTCCAAAGGACATATGATGAGGACTATAAGCCACCTTCTAGTGGAGAAGCGACAGACTCAAGGTATGGAGACACACACACACACACACACACACACACATTCATCTATATTGCTTTACTGTATATGGCTGTTGTGGGAATGTGTTTTGCGTGGCTGTATTTATTTGCTACAAAGTATTTTTTTTGTTTTTCACTGGGGACGAGGTGTCAGTCAGGAGATGGGGGTAGGAATGATCACACACACACCCCTCCAAGGGGAGAGAAAGCTGTTTAAACATTTTCTGAATGCAGAAGAAACACCAGGACAGCTTTGAAAGACACGTGCTGAATTTATCATCTACTAACCAAACAACAAGCAGAAGAGTTCCACGATTTCACATACACTTTTTGTGTCCTACTTTGTAAATAGAAATATTGGTGAACTTTTTGTGAATAAGTTATAATAATAAAAAAATTAATTTTTAAAAAACTTCTCCCAAGTCTTTAATGATAAATCCTATAGCTCTTCTCAGTAGCTGGGCTTCAGAAACCTCAGAAAGTAGGGAATTGTCTCTATCTACTTCAGTGATTGCTCATTCTTGTCTTAATTCCTTAACTATATTTCCTAAGGGTCAGCTCTTGCTTTTTTTCTCCCTACATTCACTGTCATGTAAGTCTCTTTCTTGTCCATGTCTTTAGCTCTATGATGAAGATACCCAAATTTCTATCGCTAGCCCAAATTTCTATCACTAGCCCTGATTTCTCTTCTAAACTCCAGAATTGTACTTTTTTTTAACATAACTGGAATTTTAAAAATGTTTTATACTATATCTTTAAACAATACTTTCATTTCTATATCCCTCCTCCCGTTTCCCCAAATAGTTCTCTCTTTTAACTATAAACAACAGCTAAGCCAACACACTGAGCCTCTCTGACAACATGTCCCTTGGTTCCCACTTATAACTTACCACCTCTCCACTTAAAGGATGAGATATGTTGCATTGCTGGTCTACTGAAGACCAGACTGATCAATATATTGATTTGAATTCTGATGTCTTTTAGCGATGGCTTCCTTTACTCTCACTGTGGTCATGGTATACAATGTCCTCTTGCAAACTCACACCTCCATTAGTATATGTGACATACACTTCAAACGCAGGGAAGTTAAAATTTAACTTATAATCTTCTACCCTAAAAATAACCCTGCTTGTGATCTTTTAATTGTGTCTGTGGTACCACCATTCAAACAGATACCAACTTCAAACCATTGTATGATCAATGATTCTTACTGTTCCCTCATGTATTATGTGAGATAAGATGCCAGGTTTCACTGATCTCACCTTCTCCTAGTAACAGCAAGCAGCAGCATAGTAGTAATTATTGGCATTAATATAACGCTTTAAGGTTTGAAACAAAATTAACAAATATTTTATCATCTAACTTCCAACAGCCCTTTAATAAAGGTACAATTATTATTCCCAATTATCAGATGAGGAAACAGGCTTAGAAAAGAGACATGAAAAGGGAACTAAAATGGCTCACTTGATACATTTGAGAATATAAACTACATGAAGATCCAAAGTGCTGGGAAAACGAGAAAGCAAAATGGTAGAAACTAGGCTATGCCATCTTATACATATACTATGATACAGACACATGACCTTGCTGTTCAAGCTCATCCACTTAAAAAATTAGAAGAGGGAGGCAGAGCCAAGATGGTGGCATAGAAGCAACAAGGTTCCACAGCTCCCACATAGCCACCTCAAATACCCATAAAATATGACTCTAAAGAAATTTTAGGGCTCCAGAATTCACAAAAATACACCTCCCGCTGAAGGCAGCTCGGCAGGAAGGGCTCATCGCAGCACGCTGGGATCTAAAACCAGCCAAGCCTGAAACCATGGATTGACCCCGGTGCGGCCAGGAAAAGCCACAGCTGGAGCCTTCAGGAGAGTGGATCAGCAGCAGCTGTGGCAGTTTCCAGACTATCAAGTCACAAGAAACAAGGACAAAGTGAAAGGTCAGTGGAACTCAGCTAAATTTGGGGGAGAAAAGCGATCTGGACAAACTGCCTCCAGGGCAAGGAAGCGGCAGAAGCAGCAGCCCTGCAGTCACCTCCACATGGCTGCTTCAGAACTCCTGGCCTGCAGAACTCAAGCGGCGCCAAGCAATCATTCAAAGGCTAAGTACTCTTGCATTGAGTGGCCTGGATCCAGATCATGGTCTTCGGTGGTGGTCCTGGGGTGCGTTTTCATTGAGCCAAAGCTGGTGGGAGCTGTTAAAAAATGGCAGCCTCCTTATAGCTCCGGCAGCTGCGAAAACCCCAGAGATTTGGGACAGAGCTTTCCCCTCTGGAAGCAAAGTTCTACAGAGCTAAAAAGTCAAGTAATTGACTGACTGGCAACAACATGAGCAGGCAAAAGAAGCAAAGTAAGAACTGCAATCGAACTCTAGATTCCTTCTTTGGGGACAAAAAGGATCAAAGCATGGAACGGGAGGAAGACAACACAGTCAGAACTCCTGCACCAAAAGCTTCCAAGAAACATGAAGACTGCCTATAAGCCTTGGAGCAGCTTAAGAAGTATTTTGAAAACCAAATAAGAGAAGTGGAGAAAAAATTGGGAAGAGAAATGAGAATGATGCAAGAAAATCATGAAAAGAGAGTCAGCGACCTGACTGAAGAAAATAACACCTTAAAAAATAGATTAACTCAAATGGCAAAAGAGGCCCAAAAAGCCAATGAGGAGAAGAATGCCTTAAAAAGTCGACTGTGCCAGATGGAAAAAGAATCTCAAAAGCTCACCAAGGAGAATAATTCCTTCAGAATCAG
>CM053589.1:5741882-5779726 GCA_028646515.1 Pseudochirops corinnae | reverse complement strand
AGGGAGATCCATCCTGCCCTACCAGAAAGTCAGAGGGGTGAGGGGAAGGACATAGGAGAAAGCAGACTGGGGGAGGGGTTATACAGAGGGATGGCTGTTTTGGGGTGGTGGGTAGGGGAAAGATGGGGAGAAAATTTGTAACTCAAAATCTCATGGAAATGAATGATGTAAACAAGAAAAGAAATAAATTAATTTATTTTAAAAAGAAAAGAAAAAAAAAGAAAGGTTGACACACCTGAAAAAAAAATTAGAAGAGAATGAGATCAAGTATATTTGTCAGCTGTAACTAAGGAAGAGTTCTTAACCAAAATAGATCATTTCAATTTGATGAAATTGAAGAGCTTTTGTACAAATAAAATCAATGCACCAAATAGCTCTGATAATACTCTAATATCCAAAATACATAAGGAATAAGCATAAATATATAAGATCAAGAACTATTTCTCAGTGGAGAAGTAAAGGATACAAAGTGTCAAAAGCAGAACTGCAAACAGTTACTACTAACAACCATGTGAAAGATGGGTCTGCATCATTGATAAGAGTAGCAATTCAACTTACAAACAACTCTGAGGTTTCACTTTCCGCTCAGCAAGGTGGCAAAGACAACAAAGGATGGAAATAGTAAAAAATGGGAGGGGGTACAGAAAGAAAAGCACATTAACATCCTGTTGGCAGAACTGTGAATTGGTCCAACCCTTCTTAAAAGCAACCTGGAGTTATGCTATGAAGGTGAAAAAAGTCATATCAATTGGCCCAAAGATTCCTATGATAGCCAAGGGGATTAATAACAAAAAAGTTTATTAAAAAGAAAAAGTTTCACATAGCAGCACTTCTCAATAAAGAAAAGAACTGACAACAAGACATTAATTAAGGAATGGCTGAATAAAATGTGGCACAAGCGAGTGACAGAAGGTTACAAAGTATAGAATATAAAGGATTTTGAGAGAAGTGGAAATATTTACACAAATTGATGCAGAGTGAAATAGGCGGAAAACTATATGCAATAACATACAAGAGAAAAACAGTAACAACAGCAACAAAAAGAAAATTAAGCTTCTCTACAGAAGTCTGGGGGTGGGGGTCCCTTTTTTTCAGACCTAAGATCTATGATGATGGGGGACTGTGAGTCTGGAACGCTGCTTATACTTTCAGAATCAATATATTGGTTTTGCTGAATTGCTTTTTCCCCCTCTGTCTTCTCAAACCTTATTATAAGAATGACTAAATAGGCAGGGGATGGGAAAGGAATATATGGGGAAATAAAGATGATATGGAAAACAAAAGATATCAACAGATTTTTAAAGTAAAAGTAATATCTATCTAAGGAAGTTCATGAACCAGTAGAGGTCGTAAATGGAGATCAAAGACCTCATACTAACAAGAGTGGGATTTAGCTGGAGTGGTCCCCTATACTTCTAGCCTCAGTAAGACATCACAACCCAGCTTTAAAAATGGGGGGGGGGGGGAAGAATGATGATAAGGATGGCTTCAAAGAAATCTGAAAAGATTTATACAAATTGATGCAGTGATAAGAGAACAACATATACAACTCGAAAAGATTTAAAAACTCCGATCAACACAATGACCCACCAAAATTCTAGATGCCCATAATAAAGCATGATATCTCATATCCTGAAAAAAGATGTGATGTACTCAGGGCATACTGAGGCATATTTTTTTAAACACTGTCGAAGGGGAAATTGTCTTACTTAACCATGACTATTCATTATTTTCCTACTCAATTTCTAACCTTAAAATATGGGAATTCCAATATTAATGTTGAAGCTCCTTCAAACATTCTAGCCTCCTAATTCCTTAATCTCCTCAAATGTTCCACCAACCTCAGTCATGCACAAACATGGTCATATCCTGGATCTCACCATTACTCAAAAATATACTAGTTTCAAATGAGGAACTCTTCTACTGACCCATAACTTCCTATCCATCTCTTTTGTATGCCTAAATCTATTTCTCACCCTCATCAATATTCCTATTCCTTCCATTTTCTCAGTAAGTATTGTAAGCCCTATACTGACTTTACCTTTCTCCCTTTCCACAGTAAACTATTTCAACTCAGCACTATCCACTGCTCCCAAATTCCTTACCTTCTTGTTATCCTACCATCACATATCATCCCTCGCCAAACTGCCAAACTCTATGACATTTACAATTCACCTCATCTGTTCCTACTCAAATGCTCCTGAGCAAACCTGGAGGAGGTCAGAACATCAATCCAACTATGTAAACCACAAGTTTATGTTATTTAACTCCAACCGAACCTTTACTGTACAGTAAGGTAACAAAAACTCTTAACTATATTAATATTACCATTCTAAGAGAGAAGTATGAGGATGAGAACCTAGATATGAAAGCACATATGGCTTCATACTCATACATACTTTTATATACATACACAAATGTTTTAATACCTGCTCTCAAGTTGTACTTTTTGTGTAAAGGCAGACATGGAACAAACTATATCTTTACAGTATCATGGTTTAACAGAAAATTTCATAGAAACCCAATCAATCACGACAGGAGGAAGGGGGAAAGTTATTAAAATATGAGTAAATGCAAGGCTGAAGGTCATGGAAGACAAGTTGTGACCAAGTTAAAAAGGATTTTTTTTTAAGCTAAACAAAAGCGTTTATATTTAAATTCAAAAGAAATTAGGAGTGACTGGAATTCTGCAAAGAAAAGGAAGAATGAGGAGGTTAGGGAGAGCATGTTCATCTTACTCTCGCTGGAATTGGCTCAAAGAGGGAATAACAGACACATTCAGTTAGGTATAGCAATCTATCTTATCATACAGGAAAGCAGAAGCAGAAAGACATGGAGAAGAGAAAGGAGAATAGGAGAAGGGAGGCCTGACAGAAGGGAGGGCAGACAGGCGAAAGTAAAAATCAGAAGCAGAACACTTTAGAGAATGGACATGGTGAAAGGAGAAACAGAGTTAGGATAAACAGGGGGAAAGAGGATGGAGAGAAATTCATCAAAGCTATCTATAGTCATATGAAAAAATGTTCTAAATCACTAATGACGAGAGAAATGTAAATTAAAACGATTCTGAGCTACCACCCCACACTTATCAGATTGGCTACTATGACAGAAAAAGAAAATGACAAATGTTGGAGGGGGTGTGGGAAAACTGAGACACTAATACACTATTGGTGAAATATTCTGGAACTATGCTCAAAGGGCTATAAAATTACGCACACCTCTGGCCACGTAACAGCCCTGTTAGGTCTGTATCCCAGAGACTTTTTTAAAAAGGAAAAGGACGTGGGGGGGGGGAGGCGGCAAAGAACTGGAAATTGGGGGGATGTTCATCAATTGGGGAACAGCTGAACAAGTCGTATATGATTGTGATGCAATACTATTGTACAATAATAGATGACAAGCAGGATGCTCTCAGAAAAACTTGGAAAAACTTACATGTGCAATGAACAGAACTAGGAGAACATTGTATACAGCAATAGATATTCTCAGCAATACAATAATCTAAGACATTTCTGAAGGACTTGTGTTGAAAAATGCTATTCATCTCCAGAGAAAGAACTGATGGAATCTGAATGCAGATCGAAGAAGACTTTTTCTTTATTTTCCTTGTAGTTTTTGAGAGTTTTTTTGTTTGTGTGACTAACATGGAAATATATTTTGCATGACTGCACATATATAACCTATAGCAAATTGCTTGCCTTCTTACTGAAAGATGAAGGGGAGGGAGAGGATTTAGAACTCAATTTTTAAAAAATCAATGTTAAAAATTATTTTCACACGTAATTGGTGAAAAAATAAAATATTAAATTTATGAGAAAAAATAAATAAAATGGAAGGACTGAGTCAGATTTAAAAAAAAGTTTTGAGATCACTGCTCTAAGTGAGCTAAATTAACTCTGAATCTATAATCTCCGAGATGTGGACGTTCCCTCAGTGACAGACACTGCAACCTTCTATAGCTCCTTCTGTTATTCTTGTCCATCTTCTTCCACGAATTCTCCACAAAAACTCTTATTCTCGTTGATTTTACATTTCATAAGTACAAGTGCAACACTCAGACTGTTCATCTGTTTTAAAATTGCAGGAACAAGGAGAATTCTTTTCCAATTATACATTTCCTGGATGATTTTTTTTTTTTTTTTTTTTGCATCACTCTCTGGTCCTTATTGGTAATACGTTACATCCTACTTAGCTAAACTATTAACTTCCTAAATAGCAAGTCTAGAAACAATACTTTAAATTATCTGGATGCTCTGAATAGCTTATTAAAATGTAACTGCAATTCATTTGATATCGTTTGGTCTGCAGTTTCCATGACTCTTATTGGTATGTGTAGAAGCATGTTTCTTCCTTAGAATTTGTAACTGCAAGAATACAGTGTACTACATACTAAAGATACAAAGACAGAAATTATATTATGATGAGAAGAAAAGGCAATACCAAGTAGAAGAATCTGGAAAGGTTTTGTGTAAAAGGTGTATCTTGAGTCGGGTCTTAAAGGGGGCTAAAGATTTCAAGATGCAGATGTAAAGAGGAAGTGCATTCCAGACTGTGCCAAAGGCATGGAAGAAAGAGAGAGAATGATCACTTTGTCAAACTGAAGCAGGGTTAAGTATGGCTGAAATAATAGAGTGCAGAAAGGGAAACAGGGCAGCTAGAGGGAGCAGCAAGCAGACAGGATAGAACGCCAGACCTGGAGTCAGGAAAACTCATTTACAGGAGTTCAAATCTGGTCTCAGACACTTACTAGCTCTGTGATCCTAAGCAAGTCACTTACCCTTTGTGTTTCAGTTTCCTCATCTGTACAACGAGCTAGAGAAAGAAATGACAAACTATTCCAATAGCTTTGCCAAGAAAACTCCAAATGGAGTCATGAAGAGTCATATATGAATGGAAAACAAGTGAACAAAGGGAAGCAATGTAAAATAAGTCTAGAAAGGCCAATGCCACGTTAAAAAGCTCAGTCAATGCCCAGTTTTCATAGCGGTAATGATCCTATGAAGAATATGGGGTTAGGTCCCACAGCCACCAAAAATTATCATCTTCCATTAAAGACTGCTGAAAATGTGCTTTTCTACATATAATTCTTTATAATCAAACACTAATTCTGATAATATGCACTTTTCCTAACACAGTAAGCATGAAATAACCCATAAAAATCAGGGGAGAACAGAGACAATGTTGGACGGGGCAGAGAGGGTCAAAGGCAACCGTGCCAGAAGAACCCAGAGGTAAAAAAGGGAAAAAGGGAACCTGCCATTTCTGATCTCCTTTTCAGCGGCATGGCTGCACTGTCCCCTGATGAAGCGAGGAGGTGGGACTCTCACTGGGCTGTGTAGAGGGCAGGGGTGACCAGCATCTCATTTCCCCACAAACTTAGACACTTTTCCATCTTTTCAACTCCCTCCTCACACATAGAGAAGTTCCTTTTGCACTTCGGGAGCAGATTCACACATGTTTCTACCAATACTTTCCTCCTTCTTGTGAACATAAACTTGAGCTCCTTGTGCCCCTCATTTTCTTCTCTAGCGCATATAACCACAAATGTTTAGGGCTGCCAATGTGAAAGGGAAAATGAGATGATGAATAAAATCAGGAGAATGCTTGAAGCAGAGAATGTGGAACTCGGATATGCTGAGGATGGACTGTTACCTATTTTACACGAGAGGCAATAGGGAGTCAGCAAAAGTTTGTTAGGAGAGGAGGGTACAGTCAGGTTTATATATGAGGAAAATTATTTTGAAAGATTTATGAGCTGAAAAAGGAAGCAAAAAGAAAGGAGGGACCCAAATTAAAAAAAAAAAAAAACAGTCCAGGCAGAGGGTTAAAAAGGTGCTAGATAAACAGGTTGTGGAAGCAGAACTGACCACTCAGTAAGTGACACTCCGAGTTTGTATAACTAGAAGAATGATGGTGCCCACAACATAAATAGCGAGGTTAATAATAAACTGAAGTAAAAAAGTTTATATTTAAAACACAATTAATTAATGAGGATTAAAAACTATAAAAACAAGATTTCCAATTCACTTTGTCCCCCCTAAATCTGCCAGATACAGAGATGCAGAAGTGAGCAGATTGAGAACTGTTCTGTGACTTCTAGTCTCAAAGGTTAAATGACTAGCCCAGGACAGCGCACACGCAGAATGTGTCCAAGGCAAGGTTGGAATGTGGGTTTTCCTTAGTCAGAAGTCAGTTCTCTATCTATTAAGCCTTACTTCCTCTCTTTGATTTCCTAAGACTGAAAATCTTGAGGAAATGGAAATATTCTGAAGCAAAAGAAGGTCAACACTACGCCCACAGTTAGAAGATGATTCAGAGAAGCAGCACTTTGTTGATATGATTAAAATAGATTCCTTACAAAAAATACTCCAGTATGACCTCAGGTCCATATAATTAATTTCTATAATTGTAAGTATCATGGTACCAGAGCTGAGGGATTTATAGCTGAACACTTTCCCAAGGGAAAAAAAAAATTCCAAACTCTAAAATTAAGCTCAAAAGCGTCCAAAACCGAGAGTGAGGAAAAAGAAGGGGTCAAGGAGCAATGGCCCCCACACACCTGCCCTCTCCTTGCTTGGCCAGAATTCAGAGTACCTTTCTCCTCCTAATTCCTCTTTAGGCATTCTAATGGAATAACATGATTTCTAGACATCCATTTAAATGTAACAAATTTCTATACTATGGAATTTCACTGAAATAGGGGCTTAGGGATAGAGATACTATCTAAAGACTTAATTTTCTTTACTATAATTCACATTAAGTAAACCAAAAAATGGAAATCCAGATTAATTAAATAATAAAGACTTTTAACAACATTTAAAGTAATTTAATTTACAAAATTCAATTTATAGACCACTTTTTAGGAACATATTTATTATATAAAATAAAGTCCACTAGTCCTACAAATATTTCTTAATCTTTGAAGAAATTATCAATTTCAGTCTGCTTTTCATGCAAAACCAAAATCTGACTAAAATATATGAAGGTAGTATGGTACAATGGGCAGCCTACTGACCTTGAAGAGGACCTGAGTTAAAAGCCCAGGTCTGCCACTACTCAGGAAGGCTCTTCTTTGGGCTTCAGTTTCCTCATCTGCATAAAAACTTGTAAGATCTAGCTCTAAATTTACAATTTATTTCTTTCTAATACAATATGGAAATAGATAGCCTAACCCTGAGTCAAACTAAATTGGAAAAAAATCTGTAATGTGTGAAATAAGACTTTTTAAATCACACAATACTTTATCGATGAAAAAGCTATAGTTCTATTATGTTGATCTGAACGTCTATACTGTGTCTATATTTTAATTATATGCTAATCTAGTTTTTATAACAGATCACCTCTAACAAAGGACTCAAAAATGGGAGGATTGCAAAATGAAATAAAGGTCCCCAAAGAAACAAAACACAACCTTTTGTAAATTAATATTTAATAATGTAGTTATAGCTTCAGCAAATTCTGTAAGAGCCTCCACAAATACATAAAATGTATAGGCTACACTTTGACAAGCAATTTAGTTCTTTTTCCCCCCCAAAAACATAAACATATAATTCTAATACATAATGGATACATTTTTATTTTTAAAGAACATCTGGAAAGACAATGCCCTAAAAGCCAAGAAAGAAATTAGTACAAGAAAGTTTAACTGAAAATGAAGTCCATAATAGAGCTTTCAAAGCTTCTTCAAAAATAACTGTGTCTCCAAAGCACTAGTTTCACCAGTTGCTGTGACATGTTAGTGCCAATCAGTAGCACTTGCCAAAGCACATCCCAAATTTTTCTAATTAATATCTGTACTAAAACCCACCGAATAGCTGTCTGCTACTTTGATAAGACTGCCCATCTTTATTTAAAGTGGCGATCACTCCAAAAAACTAAACACAATTAACTATACAAAATCCTCTCTACCCATTTCATTCATTATAAATGATTTTTTTCTTTGTCGTTACTTTTAATATTGACCATAAAAAACATATATAAACTCTAAGAGTTAATGAGGTCTGTTATAAAAAAAAAAAATCCTGGTTTTGTCCTGTGTCCTTTCCTAAGCTGAGTTCTAATTTGTCCCAGTTTCCCTATGGGTAAAATAAAATTAGTAAATTAATACTAAGTCATAAGGAAGTTATATAAACACTCAAAAGCATTTGTGAGCTCTTTGGAAAGTCTCTATACTATAGAAATCTCATTTAATATTATTTAAACTCCCAGCAATGACCTCAGAATACAGAAGTCCTTCAAAAGGGGAGGAAAGAAGGCACCATCATACTCTCATTTCCAAAACCCATCCCCACTTATCAAATCAAGTGATTGAGCCCCTTAGCTATTCTTCTTTCTACTATGGACATACATTTCCTAACTTTATTAGCTGGAAAATCTGGAACTCTGCTGGTGTTTACCGGATGCTAAAACAACATATAGTAAGAATCTAAATTTCCAAATAAGAGCAATTGTTATGCCACTAAAAGTGAAATTTCTTAAAATTCCTATGGTACAAGGTGGCAAACAAATATTCAGATCAGTTAATATCAAAAAAGTTTCCGAAGATACATCCTGGAAAAAGGAAGTCTGAAATATTTTCCTATTCTTTTATCTCCATTACTTTTCAAGTTGCCTCTGATTATGAAATCAATAGCCTTGTCTCTTCAGAAATGATTTTAAAGTTGCTTTCACTCAACTATGATGTTTGTGACCTCCACAATGACCTACACAAAAGCAGTTGTGCATTTTACTGTTGGTGCAAATCCTCACCGACAAGTCAAACCTGTTCTTTTTGGCACTGAGCCCTTTAGCTGAATACACTGCAGAGATTTATTATGGAAGGGGAGCAAAGGGGCATGATTGCTCAACATTCATCCTATGCATATTGCTAAGTTTAATCTTTTACAGCCTTTGAAAGCTTTTAAATAAACAGATCTTCCCCTAATTATACAAAGAGGTTCTTATTTGTCACCAATTTTATAGCATAGTGAGGCTGATTCTGCATTTAGAGGGGGAGAAAAGTATACTAAGTGAGTCTACTGACAGCATTTTTATATTAATACGCTAAACAGGCTGTCATGATTTTCTTCAGAAAAATTTCAGTACATCTTATAGTCCTTTAATACTGAAACCGCCAACCATCACTTTACCAAGTCAGCTGAATAAGGAAGCTAATGAAAGCACTGATCTTCAAAAATAAAAGAAACTTTACAGAAGCTAACAAATCTCATACTAGCAAAAGAATTTCTGAGCTGAACTCTAGAAATATCAGCCTTAATTTCTTTCTATTCTTTTCTTTTTCCTTTTTTGGAGAGGAGAGGGCAGGGCAACTGGGGTTAAGTGACTTGCCCAAGGTCACATGACTAGCAAGTGTTAAGTGTCTGAGACCAGATTTGAATTCAGGTCCTGCTGACTCCAGGGCTGATGCTCTGTTCACTGCACCACCCAGCTGCCCCTATACTTTTTTTTTCCAAGTTTCAGTTTCAATTCATATTCTCAAGCATGTATTTTCAAAATACTTTCAATTTCAAAAGGCTTCTCAACTACTCCCTTGAATACCAAGTTGAGATTGAATGCCAGGTTGTATCCTGGGTTACACAATACCCTGAGGGAAGCTGAATTTCTTGAGGTCTAAGAATCATCTCCAAAAAACAGGAATTAATACACCATTTAAACTAATTCTTTAAGATTCATTCATTGCTCTTTCCTTAAAATGGATCTTGTTGAAAATAAAGAAATTTAATGAAGTTACATGAATTTTCCTACCATGAAAGATAGGTTCAAACTGCCTTAATCAAATAATTGAAAAACATTAAGAAAAATGAAATCTATTGATTCAGGAGAATGTTTCTTTAAGCTTTTAATACTTCTGACAGTCATCTTTAACAATGACTATCTGAGACAGAACAAAACATATATACATATGTGTATGCATTATATATATGTATATACATACACACATATATATTTATATTTACATATGTGGGTTTTTCTCACAATAAAAATATTTCTTTTTAAGCCATATGAAATACTTGTACAAGAGAAAATTAGACATTTTATTTTCATCAATACAAAAAGAAGACTAAGTGTGGAAAAAATATTCTATAGCACTAGGCCTCCACCCTTCTCAATGAACCCCCTCACTTCCCTCAATGTGTCCCCAACTCCTTCACTGGAGACTCTCTATTTTGGGTACAATTAACTCTCAATCAATCAACAAATAGTCCTTCATTAAATGGCTACTGTGTACCTAGCAGCAGTCTCAGGATTGATGACATACAAAGACAAATAAAAAAGTTCCTGTGATCAAGTAGTTCACCTTCTCTGACACAAATCCAGGTACATACAGGTTTTCACCATTTGCCCCCTCTCTAGATCCACAAGGAGGACCAAAGGAGAGAGATTTGAGATCAGCATGAAGAAGGACCTCATAATAATTAGAATTATCTGAAGGTAAAGTGAGCTGCTTCAAACGGGAGTGGGCACTTGATAAATGAAGCTGAACTGAATTAAGCTCCCTATCCCTAAAGGTCTTCATATCAAAGGTGAAATGTCATTGTTGAGGTGCAGGGAATTCCTGCTTCAATTATGGACTAAAGTAGATAAGCACTGAAATCCCTCAGGGTTCTAAGCTATTGTGGGTTTTTTTTTTTTAATGTTTCTCTTTTAAAATTCTTAGTGAATTCTACTAAGTTGTAATAATATTAAAAAGTTGACTATATTTTAAACTTTGTGTCTTTTAGATTAAAAGAACAATGTAAAACAACTAAAAATCATTTAATATTAAGTATAATTCAGCTAGAGCTGCTAAGTGGTGTAGTGGATAGAGAACTAGGCCTTAAATCATCTTCAAGAGTTCAAATCCAGCCCCAGGAACTTACTAGCTATGTAACCCTGAGCAAATCACTTGCCCCCGTTTGCCTCACTTCATCTGTGAAATGGGCCGGAGAAGGAAATGGAAAAAAACTCAAATATCTTTGCCAAGAAAATTCCAAATGGGGTCACAAAGAGTCAGACACAACTAAAACCAACTGAACAAATTGTTAGTGTTTTTAAAATTATGCTTATTTCTATTAGCAATTCTAAAATACTAATAATAAGGATTGTTAATTAAATTAATCCAACTAAAGCTAGTGTGTGAGATGAAAGAGTTCAGAGTCTGAATCTGAGGTCAGAAAAGGTCTTTATTCTTTCTCATGACAAAGGACTCTGCCCCTGTTGCTCACATGGCAGCAGGGAGAGAGCAACAGGTAGAAGCCAGCCCATGGTTATATAACCTTCTAATGCAGAAACCCAGCCCTACAACTGGCCTTCACTCTCACTGGTAAGGAGGCTGGGCCACAGCCTAAGCACAGGAATCTCTCTGAGATAAAGGGCCAGGAAACATGTGGGTGTCCAGTGAAAGCAGTCCTAACCTTATTTGGCCTATCTTCTGCTGAGCTGGCCCTGGGGGAGGGTCTCCATTGCTCTTAGCCCCAGATTGCTAGGAGGTAGGGTGACCTAACCCTAGGCCTAGTGAATACTTAAGCCATTCTAGATTTGATTTTTCAGAATGGGGAAACTTCACCATAAATTATCCCTCACACTAGAAAGGATTGTAGAGGGCAAACTAGTTCAGTTCCCTCCTTTTGTAGCTGATGAAGCTGAGGTCCACAAAGATTGAATAACTTTCCCACGGTCAAACAAGTATGTTCTGGAGCAGAACCGAGGACCACTCACTCCCAATGCAAATCCCCTCTCCCACACCAACTCTGGAACTTTCCATTTTTGGGGAAGAATACTGTAAATCATTCCCATCAACCGCCCTTTAAGTTTCCATTTCTCTAAGTGCCTAGGAACTGTGAACATTTATTTTCTAGTAACTGATAAAGTCTTTGGGGTAAGTGTCATACAAACTTATCTCTTATTAGTATGAGCAACTTGCAAAATAATACTATATAATTTAGGAATAAAATAAATCTTTGTTGCAAAGGGGAGACTATATAATGGAGTGATAAAAACAGCTAGCTACTTAGTACAGATCAAAGAACAAAACAAGGCCTAAAGACCTACCCCCAGCCATGTACTCTGATTGTGCAACACTAGCGCTGTTTTTAAGTGCCTAAAGCCTTTAATTCAATCCAAAATACATGTGCAGCCAGATTCCCTCAGTAGCCCAAGCCTACTCTTGTTGAAGTCATAAGATAAATATGAGTAAAAATAATGTCCAAAGAAGTCAAAGATGCAAACAATGTCAAACAAGTTCACATAAAAGTAAACCTCTTCCTAACTCAAGACAGCTGCAAGGCAAATATCCCCGTCTCCATTAGCCTGTGGCTGTTTATCCCAGGGACGTTTCCAAGATTAAATGGACTGACTGATCTCCCCTGTAACTTCTCCCTCCCTCCCTCTTTCTCTCTGTCTCTGTCTCTGTCTCTGTCTCCCACCCACCGCGCTCTCTCTCTCTCTCTCTCTCTCTCTCTCTCTCTCTCTCTCTCTCTTCCCCCTTCCTTTTGTCTCCACCCTCATCATAATCATATACCTATGCATATATACATGCACATGTATACAGAGACATACACACACACTCATATACCACTCATTCTTCTTTAGTCTTCTCCTTTATATGATGAGCTCCAAATCTGCCCACACATGGACCAAATATCACCAACTTATATTCTGTTGCAATATTCTAAACCAAATCTTTTGAGACTCTTAATAGTTAATCCCCACATTCCTAAAGCTAAATTAAGGTAGCTATATTATGCCAAAAAGTACAATGTACAAAGTAGGCTAGATCATGTACATTAAGCTCCATTAAGAGTCACAGGCAGTCTCCAACTTACAAATCAGTTGTGTTGGAAAAGCTCGTTTTAAGTAGAATCTTTGCAACTCAGAAAGTATTTTCTGAAACAAACCATGTGATTACATACTGCCTCAAAGCCTCGTGAATCTTTATGTAGTAGAACCATAGTAGGAATAATGCTACAGTTGAGGAAAGTAATATGGAAGGAAGGAAAGGAGAGAGAGGAAAAAGAAAAAAAGGATCCTGGGTGGGAAAGGAAAAGTAGAAGAGAAAAGAAATTTCCCCCTTCCCCACTTACACAAGGTAAAGATCATCATTACACAAAATTTGAAATATGCAAAATTGTGGAAAACACCTATCTACTTTTATGTAGCTCTCTTCTACTACAGAACTCTATTCAGGCATTATGTTGTAGGAAAAGTACTAAAGCCAGGAGATCTGGGTTCAAATCTCAGTGCTGATATTAACTAGCTGGGTGACCACAGACTCTCTGAGACCACTTTCTCCTCTTAAAAAAATGTAGGTGATGTTTTCAATATCTAAGCAGGCAACTATAAGTAAAAACTTTTTATAAACTGTGGGTGCATATCCAATTCATTGATCTAGAATTTCTCTTCTTCCCTAAAGGAAATATTTGAAGACATTAATTTTCCTCTAAGGTCTTACTGGATGCATCCCAAAATTCTTGGTATGATATCCCACTGGGTTATCTTCTTTAATAAAATTACCTATTATTTCTGTGATTTGTTTTTTTTTTTTGTCTCATCATCTTTTTAGAATTAAATTAACACCATTTAAGACACTTACTGAATAACTTTTACTGTGTTATAATCACTAAAAAGATGTGTTTATAATTTCTTGCTTTCTGACAGTTATTAAGTGTTTATGCTCTGGCAAAAGGGAAATTTTTTTGTAAAGGTGTAAGACAAATCTCATATATTCTTTCTGTTCCCATTCAGTAATCAATCACCAATGACTGTTATTAACCTTTCAAAAACCATATTCAAAGCGTTTAAATTTATTTCTTATTTATCTTCTTGGTAAATTTGTTTAAGTCTGAACGGAACAAACTGAGGTTCTCAACTATTAGACATTTCTGCCAATTTCTTCCTATAATTCTACTAATGGTTCCTTCAAGTACACAGATTTCCGTGTCATTTGGTGCAGGTTTGATATTATTTCAATCAATCAACAAAAATTATTAATTATCTATTATGTGTCAAACACTAAGGTGAGGGGCTCGGTAAGAATGAAGCTATCCCTTAACAGGAAAAAAAGAAGCAAATACATGACAAAAATGAAGAGAATAAATACAAGAGAATACAAAGTGGTTTTAAAAACCAAGGCAGTTTGAGAGAGGGGTCACTGGCACTTGAGGGGTCAGGAAAGGCTTCATGAAGAAAGTGGTGCTAGAGCTGCACCTTGAAGGAAGAGAGGGATTCTAAGAGGTAAAGGTAATGAAGGATTACTGTTCTCGGTACGGAAAACAGGTAGTACGTAGGCACAGAGAAAGGAAATGGAATGCCATTTGTAAGGAACAGAGAGAAGGTAAACATGGCTAAATCACAGAGTATAAGGGGGAAGTACAATAAGCATGCAAAGATAGACTGGGGGAAAGTTTGTCAAATCCTAGTCACTGGTCTTTATAGAATTAGGGAGAGCCATAGTCAGATCTGAATTAAGGAATATCACTTCTGTGGGTGATGCGTTGGAATTAGGAGAGACTAAAGACAGAGAGTCCAATTCAGAGACTACCATAATAATCTCAGCAACAGGTGATGAGGACCTGAAGTAAGTCAATGGCTGTGTAAGCAGAGAGAAGGGTTCAGATGACAAATAGGCAACTCACGGTACTTGTGGAGCAAAAGAGAACAATGACTCAAGGATAACACCAAGATTATGACTCTGTCTACCCAAAAGAACTACGATGAAATCAAGAGAAATAGGGAAGCTTTTGAAGCAAGTCGGGCTCGGTGAGAAAAATACTGAATTGTTTGGCTCTAGAATTTTATATGAGCTTTCTTTCTCTTTGGGAATTTCAGTCTTTTTTTCCTCAGTCAGCTAGGCTGCATGGTGGTCAGAACACTAGACTGGAGTCAGGAAAATCTGGGTTCTAATTCTATCTCCGACATTCTGGCTTTATGACCCTGGGTAAGTCACTTAACAACTCTGTTTGTCTCAGTTTCTTCACCTATACAATAATCTGGAGAAAGAAATGGCAAACTACATCAGTATCTTTGCCAGTGAAGAGTTAAATAGAATTGAAATGACTGAATAATGTCCCATAGAATTAAGTGTGACAGCGATTCCTGTCTAACTGGAGCACTTTAGAGAGACTGCTGACCATGCATATGATGGATGACTTGTTACAGTGAAGTCTGATAACTAGCTACAACTACTTTTCACGACTTCCTGTGCCAAACATGAATGGTCTTATAAAGTAATCCTTTGTTAATTAGCATGGTAACAAATAAGTAAATTAGTTTAGGTTAGTATTATGCCTTTTATTCTGTTGATTCTCCTTCATATTTTGCAGGCAGGCAAACAAAAAGATGCCCAGTACTTATGTAATCAAAATATAAGGTCATAGCCTAAACAAATTAGAGAAACCAGGAAAAAACTGCCAGTAAGATTTATGAATAAGGGAAGAAGTGATGACCAAACAAGGGACGAAGAGAATCACGGAAAATAAAAAAGATATTTTCATTACATAAAATTTTAAAAGTATTTCCACAAACAAATCCAATAAAGCTTAGATTAAGTGAGATACAATTAACTGGAGGAAAACTTTGTAACGAGTTTCTCTAATAAAGGTATCCATTCCAAAATATAGAAAGAAATGATTCACATAAGAATAAGAGTCATTCTCCAATTGACAAATGATCTAAGGACATAAACAGGCAGTTATCAAAGAAGAAAAGCAAAGCTATCTATAGCCATGTAAAAAAAATGTTCCAAATAACTAAGTAGAGAAATGCAAATTAAAGCAATTCTGAGGTTCCACCTCATACCCATCAGAATGGGAAAGATGACCAAAAACAAATGGTAAATGTTGGAGGAGTTGCTGCAAAACGGGCATGCTGATACACTATTGGTAGAGCTATAAATAGTTCAAACCAATCTGAAAAGGAATATGGAATCATGCACAAAATTACCAAATAGTGTATGCTCTTTGATCCACCTATCCCACTGCTAAATCAATATCCCAGAGACATGAAAGAAATCAGAATATGTCCTATATGCGCAAAAGTATTTGTAGTCACTTTTTGTGCAAGCAAAATACTGGGGGGGAAAAAAAGGGGGAGGTTCCCCTTCACCTGGGAAATGACTGAACAAACTGTGGCACATAGAATATTATTGTACTATAAAAAATAAGGGAAAAGATGGTTTCTAAGAGACAGGAATGATCTGTATGAATTGTTTATGAGTAGACCCAGAACAAATCATCCTATAACATCGATATCATAAAAACAATTTTGAAAGACATAAGAACTCTCATTAACAAAATGATTAACTACAAGTCCAGAGAACTGATAAAGAATGTTAACTCCTTCATCACAGAGAGATAATAAACTTACACACACACACACACACACACACACACACATTCATTTTTGGATATGAATATGTTTTGCTTGACTGTGCTTATGTAATATACTCTGCATTTCTTTCTCTTCTTCACACTGAGTGAGATGAGTCTTTGCTAACTCAAAAAATAATATTATTAAAATTTTATAAAAGAAAGAGCCTGGCATAGAGATCTGAATATAAAACAAACAGTGAATTTTCAGATTTTCCCAGATATAACAGCTCAATGCTTCAACTTCTACACTTAAAAATGATTAAGTAATTCACATTGATGAGGCACTTTTAAGGATAACAACTAATTTCACCTGATATAATCCATAAACTGTTATGTGATCTACAAATGTGAGTTATTACTGCTCATTAGGTAATGCAGAAAAACATATTTCCAAAGCAATTTAGGATTAACAGGTGAAGGACATAATGAAAAGTGGTACTCATATTAAGAACTTACTGAATTCAGATTCAACTAAAATTATCTGCTGATTTTATTTTATTTTTTTACCTTAAATGAACATCACAGAAATATCCCACTTGCAGCATAAGCACAATGGGGTTTTTGTTGCTTTTCTTCTGGAGTTCAGTTTCCCAGGCTCAGGCTAAACTGTAAACATCTGAAGGATTAATCTCCTTTTGAACCCTGGTAATTCACGGCTGTAGCACATTAGGTGTTGAGTCACGCACCTTCTGGCTCTGAATTAATCAGGTGCTAAGTTTCATTGCTACACACATGGGCTCTCCTGCCTTTGTGTGCTGAGCCAATCAGGTACAAGAAAAAAACTATATAGAGAGAGCATTGAGAAAACGAGTGAGGAGAAGAAAACTAGTGAGAAGAAAAATGAGCACAAAGAGAGAAAATGAAGATGAAGAAAATGAGAACTGAGCGTAAAGAGAAAACAAGCATGAAGATGAGCATTGAGTGTTGAGAGAACTAGCAGCAGCAGCAGCAGCAAGAACTTGCGAAGTAGCGGGAACTTGCTTAGTGTAGAGGAGACCTCTGATAGTGAAGAGTAGACTTCTAATAGCAGGGAAGGAGATCTCTCATAGATTAAGAGTGAACCTGTGCCAGCAGGCCTCCTGTAGAAAGGATCTGCACAGACCAAAGGAAAGTGTGGGGTTTAATGAGACTGAGATAGTTGTCCACTGTTTCCCAGTTATGTTATTTTTTGCAGCTAAAGCTCTTAAACAGATAACAAAGGAGCCAGGGGAGAAGTTTCTTTTAAAATCCTGAGAGCCAAGGCTATGGTCAGAGGTAGGTCCCAAATTGTGCCCATGAAGTGAGAAATGGAGCAGGAGTGAAGAGCTGCTTGCCCACAGACCTGCAGAAGGAGGAGCCACAGGGCTTGGAATTCAGCCCTCAGTCAAGATGAAAACTTTGTTGCCCAGCCACCCATCAGGACTTGGAAGCAGGAGCTGGAGCAGTATTAGGACTTGGACTCTGGCTCATTCAAGCATGTGTGCACCTGAAAGTGCCAGGTGGGAGCCTGCAACGGCAACATGGAAAGGATATACCACCAAGAAGACTTTGAGGATTTGGACACTCTATTTTGATTGAGTAGATTTAACCTAAGGGTGGAGTGCATTGTATTCTCTGCTATACCCGGGGATGTGTTGTGCTAGGGAAGACCCTGGCCTGGGACCCCCCACTGTATAAGCAGCATTTTGGACTGTACTTGAGTGAGGAGGAGCTGGCTGCTCTCTCCCCAAAGATTCTGGCCCCCAAAGAATGCATAAGGTGAGGGGGCATGCTACGTTATATACTAAATGCAATGATACATGCTGTGTGCCGTGTTACATATTGAGTGTTACGTTATATACTGAACGACATTTTGTTCAAGGCCGTGTGGCCACCATGGTAATAAACTGCTATATAGTTATGAATTATGAATGCTTTAGTTTCTTGAATAAAGTTTAGTTTTAAATAGAGTGTTTATTATACTGTGTGATTCAATCCTTAAGATATCTCGTACCCAAAGGAAGAAATTAAAGCTATCTATAAGCATATGAAAAAATGCTCTAAATCACTACTGATTAGAGAAATGCACATCTAAAAGACTCTGAGGTAGCATATATCACCAGTCAGATTGGTTAAGATGACAAAACAGAAAAATGATAACTGCTGAAGAGGATATGGACAAATTAGAATACTAATGCATTGTTGGTGCACTTCTAGGGATGTATCCCAAAGAGATCATACAAGTGGGAAGAGGACCCATGTGTACAAAAATACTTATATTTTTGTGGTGGCAAAGAACTGGAAATCAAGGGGATGCCCATCAATTGGGGAATGGCTAAACAAGCTGTGGTATGTGAATGTAATGAAATTACTATTGTGCTATGAGGAATGAGGAGCAGATAGACTTCATAATAACCTGGAGAGACTCATATAAACTGATGCTAAGTGAGGAGAGCAGACCCAGGAGAACTGTACACAATTACAGACACATCATATCTGTGACAAACAACTTTGACAGACTGAGCTCCTCTCAGCGATGCAAGGTTAGAAGACAGCTACAAAGGAGTCATGATGGAAAGAGATACCCACATCCAGAGAGAGAACTACAGAGTCTGAATGCAGATTGAAGCAAACTACTTGTTCTCTAGACTCTTTTGTGTTTTGTTTTGTTTTGTTTTGTTTTGTTTTGTTCCTTCTTTCTCGTTGTTCACTTCACTGGTTATAATTCTTCTTTACAACTTGACTAATGTTTAATGTGAAGGTATCTGTAGAATCTATATAGGATTGCATGCCGCCATGGGGAGGAGTAGAGAGAGGAAAGAAAGTTTGGAACTCACAGGATTGTGGAACTGAATGTTGTAAACTAAAAGTAAATAAATAAATTTTTAAAAATATCTTTCATCTCATTGCTTATATACCACTTTAAACACATCCCTCATTTGAAAAATCATAACTGCAGATAATTACTGCTTTTACAAGGTGTTTTCCACTGGACAAACTGGTTTACCACAAAATTTAAGCATATAGCTGCCTTAAGAGTACAAAAAATGGTTAAATTTACCAACACAACACGATTTTTTCCACACAACTTTTTTTACTTGCATTGTTTTGTCCATAACACTGTTCTTAGAGAAATACACATGCACTTTAACTAAAAGAACGGAAAATTTCCATAGTTACTTAAATGGCTTATATATTTTTTCTATATATTGGCAAATGCATAGAGAAAGCTAATGGCACATTGTTTTCAAATACTGTCTTTGGCTTTTAATTTAAAAATGTATAGATGAAAATATCTAAATACTATTCTATAAATGATTACCTGCAACTTTCCAATCCATGAGCAGAAATAAACTATGATTTATTCATATACATCTATTATATACCTCTTATTATCAATACACAAGTTATAGAGAAAACAAACATTATTTAAACAATGAATTACATTTAGGGAATGTATTTCTTTTTAGACGAGTATTAAATTACTTAAAGCCTTGGGTTGAGTTAAATCATTTTTGCGAGTATCGTCTAAATCGCAGATGGTGATACCAATTTGTGAATTTTGTGGGAAATTACTGATTACTGAATACAATTTTTCCTATGTGAATTACAAGCATCACAGGCTTCCTTTTCTCTCCTCTGACACGGCGGTCACTTGGCAGAAGCCCTCATCGTCATACATCTGGCCTACTACAACCGCCTTCTGATTGGTCTCTGCCTGTAGTCCCTTCCTACCCAATCTCTTCTCCACTCGGCTGCCAAACTGATCTTCCTAAATTAGAGGTCTGAAATGCCACCCACCACTCTGTACACTCCGATGTACAGATGGCTCCCTACTACATTCATGATCATATAAAAACGGCTCCTGTGTTTGGGTTTTAAAGCCTTTCACAACCAGGCCTTTCCCACGTTTCCAGTCTTTTTACTCTTCACTCTCCTCCGCACATTCTATCCTCCAAGGACCTGGCTTCCTTGTGATTCTCCTGGCACACACAATTCCTCGAGGGAGCAGATCAAGGAAGAAGAATGACACAGACTAGGTACCTAAAAATGGTCTTCTTCCATATCAAGAATATACAAAGGACACAGAAGCCCAGAATATCACATCTTCCCAACCCTATGACCAAGTGAAATTGGAGTCATAAATCAACTTTTGTTGTTAAATCCTATTGTTGTTCAAAATAATAACCATAAAAGCTGATATAGGAACCAAACACTTTCGGGTTTGAGATGATCCATACAAAAGCAGTGTAATATTGTCAAGCTGAGAAATAGTCATTCTATTATGCCATGACACTGCCACATTCAGCAACTAATAGACACAAAAAGTAACAAAACAATAAATTTAAAAATTTTTTGACAACTTATTTAGAACATTATAAACAAATCACATGTATAAATGTATATATGGTTTATATATATATATGTATATATATTCACATACACATATGTATGTGTAAATATAAATGAATCATATCAGTCAGAAGTTCTCAAACACATAAGAAAGCAATTTGAATCTCTATGTGCCCATACTAAGAGGTGGCACTTTGAAAAGGAAGGCGACCTAACACACTAGCTAACTAGTTAGTACACAAAGAATACTATAGATTTACTCAAATGACTTTATATTTGATATTGACTTTATAAGTCAACTAACTTTACAATCTCATTCCTTTACCTTTGAGAATGAAGAAATCCAGGAGACATACATTTAATATCCTTAATTTCTTCCCATAAATCTTGAAGGAAAGATAGAGAACTAGACACAGGCAAAGAAAAAATTCAAGAATTTTTTTAAAAAGAGACCTGAGAAGACAACTTAATTAAGAGGTTCACCTCTGCTGCCCCAAAACAAGAATACTGAAGATAAAATAAAAGGTAATAAAAATCACCACCTAAAGTAGATACTTTGAAGTAAAAAGATATGGAGAGTTTTTTTTTTAAATCAAAATGGCTAAGGTATATCTTTCAAGGAAAAGGAATATTGTATAATTTGTTTTTCCCCCAAAAAGTACTAAGATGAAAAACGGGCACTTGTGCTGCCAATCACTACATCTGAACTCAGGGAAAGCTAAAGGCACAGCATTCTCATTGAAGGGGCCTCAGCTCTGTAATGTGATCCCTTTGTCAGCCTGCCAAAGTTTGCTGACCTTCAAGCCAGGGTGCAAGCCCCATCTGTTCACTCAAGCCTTCACTTGAGGGGCAGGGAAGAGGGAAGTGTATTAAATTTCCCTTAAGAGGAGTTGAGAATAAATCCTGTATTTTATCACATGGATGACATGTTAACCAACAGCTTCCAATAGAGATATATTTTCAGTGTTTAGTAATGCAACCAATCTGCAAAGTATTTTAATTCCATAATTCTTCTTCTTTAAAGAACAGAGCACACTTATTAGTTAAGAACATGTACAACTGTATGTACATGTTCTTAAAAACAACATCTCTAAATGATAAATAAACATCAATTTTCTCATGCAGAAAGGGTGTCACCAAAGCAAATGTTTAAAAAACTGCCCAGCTAAGCCGCAATCAGCCTAGCACTATATTCACTTTATGCAGCGATAAACTGGCAGCGATTGTCTCTGCCCAATTTGGGTGTCAATACCTACAGTTTTCAGAGAAGAAAAAAATGACTGAAAAGAAAAAAAAATTGAAGGAAGAACACAGGCATTAGTTCTTAAAGCCACCACTGATAAGACATTGATGAAAATCCGGGCATATTTGTGAAAGTCTCAGGTTGATTTTTGTTTTTAAAGTAGGCTAGAAACTTGCTCTAAAGTGATCACAAAAGGACTATCAAAGCCAGTTTCCCTAAGGATCAAGGAAGAACACAGTGAAATGTATTTTTCAAAGGTAGAAGAGAGGTTTGCTTACACAAGCCATGCCCAGCTTCCATCTCCTTGACTTCCTTGTAACTCCAGAGAACCCCAGACTAAAAAGCATGACCCTAAAGTGACTCCCCAACAAGAGTCATCATCGTCAACTATTTACCACACATCAGGGAGAACAATTTAAAGTACAACATGAAATCAGACATATTTTCTTACAACAGTATCCCCAAAACGGACAAAGTCTAACAAGCCTAATTTTAAAGACCAATTAAGATATCACACAGTTGTGAAAGGTGAAAGAAGGCTGTCTTGTTGGTTCTCACCATTCGGACTCCAAGCCATATCTCATACAGTATTTCGTACGTAACAAAAGAACATCTGAAAACCATCTGCTCGACACTTGCTAGAACTGGCAATAATAAGTGTAGCACAAGCAATACTAAAACTACAGCAAACTTAAGATTAGAGGAAAGTCCGTCACCATTTAAACTTAAAGTGTTACTTGCGATTACATTATATTCCGATAATTTTTGAGGAATTACTTTCTTCACGCTTGCTATGCTCAATGTGCACACGGAAATGCACTGTTGAGGTGCTAGACTGGGCAGTAATGTGCGTCCCAGCTAATTACTCACAGATTACTCCCAGTCCCTGGCCCACAGCAGGAGCTTAATAAGTGCTTATCATGGCCGACTCCTGCTAACTTGGGCCAGTTCAAGATTATACATAACTAATGATAAGTCTGAACTATATCCAATAACAAGTCACCAAAGTCTCTTTGAACCCGAAAAGATTTGGGCATTTTCCCCTGAACATTAATTCAAGTAATGCAAAGAAACCAAAGCTGAAGTAGAGATTTCACCCTAACTTTTACCTACTCTTACACCTGTCATATTTATGTAAGAACACATACATGCATGCGCCTATACAGAACGAACACACACACACACACACACACACACACACACACACACACACACACACACAACTTCAGACACCTTCCGAAAGTGTAAGGTTCTCACCACATCAACTTCTTATTTCCCAAGTGTCTGAGTTGTCTCTATGACTGCCATTTTGCCAGACTTGCTAGCATTAGATTTTCCCTTTCCAAATCAATACACAACAACCTTGTGAGTTAACATTACCGCTGTTGTTAGTATTGCCATTTTGCAGAGGAGTAAGCTGAGCCTCGGGGAGGTTAATCAGATTAAGTCTCTAAAACAGGATATGAACCAATATTTTCCATTACTCTATACCAGTGGTTCTCAATCTGTGGGTCGCAACCCCTTTGGGGGTTGAACGACCCTTTCACAGGGGTCAGAGGGGTTGCCTAAGACCATGGGAAAACACATATTTTCAATGGTCTTGGGAACTGAGACATCGCTCCTCTATCCATCTCCAGGTGGGTCCGCCCACATGCAGATACGCCCACATACGAATATTAAAGGGTTGAGGCATTAGGAAAGTTGAGAACTACTGATCTATACCATTTGATTGCCTATTCAAAGAATTGTTCAAATATTCTCTACTTTAAGAAAAATAAAATTTAGACATAAAAATGATCAACTAGAAGTTAGTTATTTGCATTAACAAAAAATTCTTCACTTTACTAAAGGAATCTTGATGTTGTACTTAAATCTTTTCAAGACCTTTTCAACTGAAGAAAGTATACATGTACTGCTTGGAAATATCAAGAAGTACAGTTCCTAAAAGTTAAAAAGACTGTGAGGACAATAAATTTTAAAAATGAACTTCACAAACACAAAATGGGAGAGTGTAAGTGACGGAGAGGCATCATTCAGTGGAAGTTTCTTGGCTGGGCTGGGTTTTGAGCTGGGGTTTTTAGTATATTTATATAAATTCAGTAAGAATCAATGGTATGATCAGGCAGATAACAAAGGTAAAGCAATAAGAAGTACTGTGATCTATGGGAAAAAGAGATGGACTATGGGCCAGGAAAAGCTCACCTTTAAGCTTCCCTTCTAACATTTAACAGCTCCATGAAGTCATTGAACCCCTTGGAGCCTCAGTCTCACCCACTGTAAAGTAGGCACCATAACACCCACACTACTTACCTAAAACAACTGCGTAAAAATGAAATGACTTAATGTAGGCAAACCTAAAGCACTACTTAAGTATCCAATTATCAGTTCAGAGAAACACAAAGGTGATGACTTCACTGAATGGTATAATGAGGATCTGCTGAAAGAACTAGAGAAGTTTAACCTCAGGAAGAAATTTCAGGGAGGCAGAATTACTTTCTACAAGCACCTAAAGGTTTACCATGCAAAAGAGGGATTGGACCTGTTCTGCTCCACCCCAAAAGGCAGAATCAGGAGCAATGGAGATAAATCACAAAGAGGCAGAGGTGGCTCAATGCAGGAAAAGCTTCCTAACACAGCAATCCAAGAGTGAATGCTTAGCCTCAGGAGGTAACAGGAGGCAAAATATGCTGCAGTCTTAGAATGACAACTAAACATTCAAAGCAACTGGTTTTTACCATGGCCTATTTTTAACACAAGAGAAAATTTAAAGCTCAGGTCTTACCTAGGTATTTGAGCGCAGAGACAACAATAATAAGATTCAATGAGGGCAGCCTATACCTTCACATCAGCGCCAAAGAAAGGATACAATCTGAATGCTCAACAATGGTCAGGGCAATTAGTTCTATGCAAAGAAAAAGGCATCTCACTCATGCATGTCTGATTGGTTTTCCATTTCTAATATCACACGCGGGGAAAATCCAAGGACTGGCCATAGAAAGTCCTGCTGCAAAAGCACAGAGCACACAGCAGTTTGGAGCAAGGGAGGGATGTAGTATGAGGAGGAATGATACCAGGGGAGAGGCAGGAAACTGTGATGCCTGCTACCTGAATAATAAGAATGTCCTCCTCTCCAGAGCTGAGCCAAATATAATGTGATTATTTCTTGAAGTTTTTAAATGAATCTTTTTAATTTAGATTACCAATACAATTAAAATCTATTCTAGTGGTAGTGTGGACTGTGGATCTCATCACATATTCAGTTTTCCCAGTATTTTATTTTTAAAAAACAACTTATTTGACCAATTAGAGAAAGAAAGAATAAATTACATCATATTAATGTAATAGAATATTATGTTGCCATAAAAATATGACAGTATGGTACAATGGTCAAGAACAGGGGTGGGGTGCCTGTGGTCTCAAGGCCTCTATGTGGTCCTCGATGTCCTTAAGTGTGGCCCTTTGACTGAATCCTAACTTCACAGAACAAATCCTCTTAATAAATGGATTTTTTTATGGTAAAATAGTATAGTAAAAACTAGACTTAGTCAAAAGGCTGCACTGGAGGACCTAGAAGGCCACATATGGCCTCAAGGCCACATGTTCCCCACCCTGGTCTAGAAGAACTGGGTTCAAATGCTACCCTAGAAATAATTGGCTATAAGACCATGAGCAAATCACTTACCATCCTGGGTCCCCAAGCAACTTTCTAGAACAGGAAGTTACAGGGAGTAGAGGGAGTTCCCACACCAGAAGCATACCACCCCAATGAAACCACAAATTCACGCCAAAGCAAAACACAAACTGAAGCACAGAAAGACTTCTATGACGTGAAAGAGAATGAAATCAGCCAAACCAGAAATGTACAAACACTGATTAAGAAAAACGCAAAATAGGGCCCAAAATGGTGGAAATTCAAGACAAGCCAAGAAGGGGAGAGAAAACAAAATTATGGTTTTTGTGGTTAGTTAACTTGTTTAGCTCTGTCTTTAGAAAAGCTAACAATTTGGGACAAGAATTCATACTCATTTTGTATGCCTGACTGCTTCTGTTGGCAGTTATTAAGTTTTTAATATTTTTTGAGCAGGGTCAGAGAAAAATTTAAATGACTATATCATGAATTAACTGGTCCATTGGATAAAATGTATTTGAATTTTTCAGTCCAATCATCTGATGATAACAATAAAGTCTGGAATAAAACAAAACATTAAAGCTTTTTAAAAGTATTTATACAATTTCAAAGGTATGAAATTTACAGTCATTATATAAAAAAAGATTAAAAATGAAACATAATTTTTTAAATTATCTGATATGCCCTTTTTTTTTTTTTTTTTTTTTTTTTTTTTGCTTTTTGGAGGGCAGGGCAATTGGGGTTAAGTGACTTGCACAAGGTCACACAGCTAGTAAGTATTAAGTGTCTGAGGCCGGATTTGAACTCCGGTCCTCCTGACTCTGGGGCCGCTGCTCTATTCACTACGCCACCTAGCTGCCTCTACAAATTTTTTAAACAACAACAAAAAAAGGACTATGTATTTTTATTTAATCTCTAGATTAAATAAAACTGCTAATAACTCATTTTAGATATCTGATCTAAGGGAAAAGGATTAATGAAAACTTTATTTTGAACCCCAAATTATCTTTGTAAGAATAAGCTGCTAAGAAAAAAACTCAATACTACTATATACAAATCTCTAATTTTGATTCAGGGTGTCTCAAATGTCAGTGCAGCGTTTTTGTATTTTGGTGAAAATGTAATAACACAGAAAACACTCGACGATAAAGTGGGGGCACATCATTCAGATACCAGCCAATGGACAATTATAATTACATGCTAGAAGAAATAATAACAGTGACAAAACACGTGTTCCTCCAGTAATCAGAAAGGCAAACCAGCAAAGCAAAAGCATAGCTAGCTAGAAAAAATCCTAACTACAGCCCTAACCATTAACCAATTTTATTGATTTTCTTTAGGCAACACTCTCTTTTCTCATCTTTCTAAAATTATAAGATACATAATGCATCAGCCCTGAATTTTTGCCAAAAGTCTCTTCAAAATCATTTCAAATTGTCAGAGGAAAAATTATGCCATTTTCTCTACTTAGTATACTGAGAATATGCATCTATTGCTGGATTAATCAAATTATGAAACTATATATACTCATTTGGTTGTTCTTATCTAACTAGATTCTAGCTATAGACACGTATTCTTAACCACTTCAACCTTTTAGTTGTGTTTTCTATTTGCAGTGATGAATGTAACATAGCTTTGGATTCTACAGTAATGTGATCCCTGAAATAAAGGTCTCTTTTCCAACAAGTAAAACCAAAGGCTTACCATTTTGATGCCTGTGGAGAAAGTCACCGGTTTAACTGGTTTCGTTTTCTCAAGCTGCATTTCCAGTTGTGTTGATCTATCTTTATGCTGTGCTAAAAGCAGAGCTGCAGGCAAATCAGAACTCTCCTGTAATGGAAGTTAAGGCATATTATGAATGAAAACTTTTTTTAAAAAGAAGCTTTAAGTCTTATAGGGTAGCCTTGTCTACGAGGCATTGCTATAACATCATATTCTCCTTATAGAAAGCACTTTACAGAAAACATTAACAATCCTGGTTATAAGTAAAAGCTATTGATATTCATTCATCAGAATAACTCGAGAAAAAGTTTGGGTTTGGGTTTTTTAAATGCATATTAAATACAGGATCATAACCCAAATCCCAAATGCTGCCGCATTTATTAAGATAAAAAAATACGAACTTAATCACAGAAAGAGTAGTACAAAGTAGTATAACTTGGATCAGATGTTTATCTAAGACACATTCTTTTTACCAATGAACTCGAACCAGTTTGAAATTGTTTCCCATTTGATTTCACCTGAGGCCATTTGGAAATGATCCTTACTCTTTTTTGCACAATGGCACTATTGTAGGTGCAACTAACAGCACATTTTTTTTCTCCTTTACTAACATTTTTAGGGACTTTAGCCAATTTTTTAAAATTAAGTAACAAAACGATAGTTAAACACTTAAAATTTACATTTTAGCTAAAAAAGAACGGCTGTTATTATCCATCTGTACAGAAAGGCATGCACATCTCATATACTGCAGAAACAGAAGAAGTGCTGGTTGAATAATTGTTATTTAAGACTAATTCCATCTATGAATGCTCAAGTATTTTAACTTTAGCTGCTGTGGAACTAAAGGTGAAGCCTAAATCATATCCAGATTCTTCACGTGCTCATGATGTTGAAGGTCAAAAACAAAGAAAAATACCTATCTGCATCAAGCTTTTTCTACATGCACAGAATGAAAATGAAAGATAACGACAATGGACAGCAGGAAAGTAAGCAAGCTGAGCAGCAAGTGCAACAGCGAGAAGGCGCTCGGCCTGAACCCAGGAAGACCCGAGTTTGAATCCAGCCTCAGAAATTTACTAGCTTTGTGATCCTGGCAAGTCACTTGACCTGGGTTTGCCTCACTTAGCATATTATAGGTATTAATAAATTAATTAATCATTTAAATATTAGCTAATTACTATTTAACAAGCAAGAAATTACTCGAAGCAAACATATGAGAGACATGTACTTCTATGCTATGAATAAGTAATTAAAACGCTGCATTCTGTAATAGTTATCATAATAAACTGCAATATCATTATAACTGATCTTTTGTTATATTGATAACAATAATATAATGGAAAACAACATGGAAAGATTTCAGAACTCTGATCAATGCAGTGATAATAAAACATAATTACCACCTCTTAAGATAGTGATGGACTATGAGTATACTTTTTTTTAGACAGTAAATTGTGCTGACTTTCTCAGCTTCACTGCACTTGTTTGTTACAAGGGAGGGTTCTCTGATAAGGGTAGAATGAGTTATTTGGAAGTGACCATAAGATTTGGTTTGCTGGGATTTTTTTAAGGCCATCAGTAAAACATTTCTAAAAAAAGAAAAGATGACAATCCAACTTTGACCCAGACTTAATTCTGATTTAATCTTCACCAAAAAAGTTTAGAGTGTTTAGGTATTTCAAAGAATTAAATAGCCAAAATTTAATAAACGGTAAAACTCTTAAAAGGCTGAAAACAAATCTGGTATTGAAGCACAGGATTTTCTTTATGAGTGTTTCACCTCTGCCTCTAACCTGCTCAATTCTGATATATGACTCACAAAAATTTATAGCCTAAAAGCTTTTGTGAGTATTAAAGGAGAATTAAGCAGAGACTCTGCTTATACCCCAATAAAGTAAAATAAACTCCACCAAATGCGTGGGCTCTGGAGAAGGCATAAAATGCAGATTCAGGCTTTCACGTGATTTTATTTTCAGAGCTTGACATTCTACCTCGACAGTTACCCTGGCCTACATTTATTACCTTAAGGTAAGTTGTTCAATATTTAAAGGGACTTTAATAAGATTGCCTGTTAGACTCGTTAAAAGCCTTGTAATGATTACATTAAATAGATTATTTTTAAACTGCTTTTTTGGCAAGCCATCTGGCAAACAACATTTCTAATAAAAATCAAGCAATATTAGACGATAATATTAGCTCATACAAAATTTTAGACATTATGGAATTTTCAGAGTACAAATGTTTTAATGTATCAAGAAATTGTTCAATTTTTTTTCCAAACCATTAAAGAAATACACTGAATTACAGCACAGTTTAAATACACAGACTTTCTAAGCAAGATTATGCTTGACTGGTTACACTATATGTGTTAATACCATAAAGTTAGAATCCAAATACATACACCATGCCAAGATTTTTCAATTGTAAAAGATAAAAAGAGAGCTTTGGTACATGTTCCAAACCCAATCAATGGAAAAAGAAAACCATCCTCCTTGCACCAAAAGGCTTAGCAAAAAGCTGTCACTGTCCAAATTACCTCAGGGGAATAACCCTGAACACTATAATTTCTAAAGCTTTTTAGAAATAGTAACTTTAAAATCTGCCTTTTAAGAAACAAAAAGAATGTCAGGTTTCAACTTAAATGTGAATTAAACACTGGACAATTAAAGTGACTAATATGAAGAGTTAAACTAAAAAGTGAAAACTAGGGATTAAAACCATAATGGTACCCTAACCAAATATATTATGCTTAATTGTATGCTAGTACACATTCTAAATTGCTCAGGATTATTATCTCCTTGTTATGTGAGCTAAACAGTTAAAAAGAATGCATTGTGATCACTTGCAGCTGAAGAAAACAGGAAGCGGAAAGAAGAAACTCACCAAAAAACCGTATTAACTCCAGATTACACACAAAATATACTTCAGATAATTTCTGCTCTTGCTTCATGATACAATGAATTTAAAGGAGAGATTCTCATTTGAATCAGCTCAGTGAAGCACAAACTATTCACTACTTTGATGAACTGAATATACATGTGAAAATAATTGCTCTAAAAACTTTGTCAACCCCCAAATCAGGTTTCCATCAGAATAAATCGTGGATGGATTCTGAAGTGTGGATGGGAAGCACCTTGATGCAAAAGAGCTTAAAAAGCGGCTGTTTTCCACCAAATCAAATCCCTTCTCATGATCAATAAGAAATAATAAGCACAACAGGACCTTATATCCTCTATATTTTTCATTTAATTTTGAAAAGGCAAAAAATACGGTCTTTACTTTCATTGTTGCCTTGGCATTAGCGCTCTCTATTTGTCAAATTACCACACGTTTTGTTGACTAATATACCTTCTGGGCTGTGACAGTTGCCTTGTTCTGTCAATGAACTCACTGGTTAAACTTGTGAATGAAATTATTATAACCGGTGCTGATGCATTTCCCATTTCTGACTTTCAATTACTTATTCAAATAATGAAGATAATTCAATTTCAATTGCACTTCATATCATTACCACATTATTTTGCTGTTGGTGGTGTTGGTCTTTACAGATTTTGATCCTAGTTTTGATGAGTTGATGCCCTGGCTGTTACAGCACGGATAAATAACAAACAAGAAACAACACAGAATCCGGATTGAGTAGGAATTCCCTATGCATGATGGGCTCTCCAAATGTTCCTGCTTACAAAAGACATTCTGCTGATTAAATTGAGCAAAAGTACATTACTTAGCCTCTTGGAAGAGATCTGCAATCACTCAAAAGAATGTTACCTGTGCATTCACACAGGAAAGACCAAGTGGATAAAAAATGCCTAATACACAGATTGTAACATGCATTTCTATGTATACTCTGGAAAGACTTTCCAACAACATGTATATCTTGGATAAAGAGTACAGACAGACTATAACTGAAAAAGAAGACAAGATTAGGCAGGACTGCTTTCTCAATCCTCAAAGCCTCCCATAAAAGCAAAGGTCCTTATTTTCAATACCAACATTTTACTGACGGTACTATGAAGAAATGAGATATGGAAAGAATTAAAGACAAGCACCACAAAGAGGGAAATGTTGAGTTCTGTGAGCAGGCTAAAAAGATCTCTAAAAAAGAATAGATGGTAAAGGGATGTCATCAAAAAACTGTATAACAGTCAGTCAACAAATATTTATTCACTATTTACTAAGTGTCAGGTACGATGCTAAGTGCTGGGGGCACAAAGAAATGCAAAAATATAGGCCTTACTCTCAAAAAACTCACATTCCAGTGGGAGAGTCAACACGTAACCAACTACATAGATACAAGATACAGAGCAGATGGAAGAGAGTCTCAAGGGAAGACATGAACAGAGAGGAGGACTAGGGAAAACCTCCTGCAGAAGGCAGGATCTGCAGGAAATCTTGAAGGGAGTGAGGAAAGGCAGGTAGTGGTGAGGAAAGAAAGCATCCCAGACAACGAAGACAGCCCATGAAAATAAAAGGCACAGAGTAGGGAAATGGAGTGTCACGTACGAGGATAGCAAGGAGACAAGTGTCACTGTATTACAGAATTCACAGAGGAGAATAAGAAGACTAGAAAGACTGGAGGAGGCCAGGTCACGAAGAGCTTTAAAAGCCAGGGCACTGTGTATTTGATCTTACAGGAGATGAGAAGCCATTGGAGTTTATCAAGTAGGGAGTGACACAGTCTGGTCTTCACTTTAGAAAAATGCCTTTAGCAGCTTAGTGGAAGATGGATTGGATTAGGGAGACACTTGATTCAGAGAAATCATAGAGAAGGCTATCAAAACAGTTCAATCAGGAGGTGAGGGGCCTAAACTAAATAACAGGCTATGTGAGTAGAAAGAAAAGAACACATGAAAAAGATGTTTGTTATAAATAAGGAAACTACAAGATTTAGCAACAGACTGGATACGTAGGTTGAGTGAGAGAGCAGTCAAGGATGACATTCCAGTCACAGGTTTGAGTTCTGAAAGAATGGTGTATTCTCAGTGTAAGGGAGAAGTTGGGAAGAGGGGAAATGGGAGTGGGAGAGAGAATGAAGCCATTTTTGGACATTTTCACTATGAGATGTCTATGATTTACTTTAAAATGCCCAACAGGCACAATACTGGAACTTAGGAGAAAGCTGAAGGCTAGATAAATAGATTTGGGAATCATCTGAGAAGAAATGATGATTGAATCAATGGGAGTAGATGAGACCAGAAAGAAAGAGGGCCCAAGATAGAACTTTGTAGGACAACCAGAATCGGTGGGCATGACAGGAAATAGCCAGCAAAAGAGATGAAAAGGGATTAGTCAGAGCAATAAGTAAGAGAACCAAGAGAGTAGTATCACAAAAACTTAGAGAGCAGTGAGAGTATCTGGGAAGAGAAAGTAGCTAACAGTGCCAAGAGAATATTAGATAATGACAATTAGGAAAGCACTGGTAACCTCAGAGAGAAGTTTCAGCTGAAAGATGAGGACAGAAGACAGAGTGAAGAGTTTAGAAAAGAGTGAGAAAAGAATTGGAAACACCAAGGAGTTTAGCTGAGGAAAGGAGAGATTAACGGATAACAGTTGGTGAGCATATTAGGATCAGGTGAGGGTTGTGTTTTTTTAAAGAACACTTGGAGTATGTTTGAAGGCAGGAGGGAAGAAGCTAGTAGATAAGGAGAGACTAAAGATTAGAGAGAGAGAAATAGGGATGATAAGAGTGGGGCCACTTTGCTGGAGAAATGAGAGTGTAAGTGTAGGGAGTAGGGGAAGAGATCAAGGATACACGTAGAAGACTCAGCCTTGGAAAACAGACAGCCCACTTCATCATCAAATGCTGATGTGTAAAAGAAGATAGTGGAGGGCAGGGGGGTGATGTCAGAAGAAGGTGAGATAAGGAAGGGAGAAAGAGGACCTCTTGTCAAACCACCTCAGTTTTTTTAAGAAAGTATAAGAGGAGGCCCTCGGCAGTGGAGGAAGTAGTGCAAGAGGCTTGAAAAGAGAAGAAGAAGTTTGGCACATGGCAGAGATGACTGGGACAAGAAATCAATGGATCAGAAAGCTGGAATGCCCGGTGCCATCTGGGAAGCTGGTGGGGCTTTCGGCCAGAGGAAGAAGGCAGAGGAGGACCGGTACTTCCAAGAGAAGAGTCGAGAGCAACTGGCTTCCCTGAGGAAACACCATCAGGAAGAAATTATGCACCATGAGAAGGAGATAGAATGCATGCAGAAAGAAATTGAGCGTCATAAGAACAAAATGAAAAAGCTGAAATGTGATCATGATTAAGCTGATTTTCTTGTTCAGCAATCAACCTTAATCTATATATGGAATCACTGTCCGCTGCTTGTGTGCCTGCTGTGACATACTCTCTAGTTTGATATACTTTTTGCTGTGTATTACAACCAAATGGTAATAAACTATGATCACTGAAGAAAAAAAAAAAAAAGAAGTTGGAATGCTCTGTTTAGCACAGTGCCTGGTACTTAGTAAGGGCTTAATCCATGTTTACCGATTGTTTGCTATGCTGGGAACCCAGTTAAAATCAGTCAGCAAAATTTATAGGGGACCTAGTCAGTAGTGTCTTGTGATTGTCTCCAATTCTATTAAGTATATGAATAGGAATAAAGGAGATAGAAGACAGAATTAATCCATAGTTGGATTAGCTGGGAAAGGTTGATCAGTGATAGGACAAGGGAGCAAAGGATTCAAAAGTAGGAGACTGTATGAAATAGAATTGATTCAACAAAGGATAAAAACTGCAAAAGTAGAAGAGCGTAGTCAAAGAAAGGGCAATGATCTGGGATAATTCTGAGAGATGGAGATATAAGAAGTTACAGTAAAGCTGAAGAATAAATTTAGGAGAAGTGGGCACAAGAAAGATGGAAAGATAAAATATTACAATTCCATGAAGGAAATTTACAGTTCTAGAAAGGTAATAAAATTTAAGCCAAATACAATGTACAATGCTAGTGCCATACTATTAAAGTTAAAGCATCTATATCTCTTTTCTGTTAAGAATCAGTAAACTAAAGAAAACTGCCCTGATATTCTAGAACCACAGGGCAAAAGAGAAATTGAAAGAATTCACCAATTGCCTCTTGAAAAAGATCCCAAAAAGAAAACTCCTAGGAATGTTACAGCCAAATTCCAAAGTTCCCAGGTGAAGGAGAAAATACTGCAAGCAGTCAGGAAGAAACAATTTGAGTATTGTGGAAACACGATCAGGATAACACATGATTTAGCAGCTTCTATATTAAGGGATCGAAGGGCTTGGGACATGATATTCCTGAGGTCAAAGGAACTAGGATTAAAACCAAGAATCACCTATCCAGCAAAACTGAGTATAATGCTTCAGGGGAAAATACAGTCATTCAATGAAATAGAGGACTTTTCAAGCATTCTTGATTAAAAAAAACCAGAGCTGAACAGAAAATCTGACTCCCAAGCACAAGAAGGAAGAGAAGCATGAGAAGGTAAAGAAGAAAAAGAAATCATAAGGAACTTATTAAAGTTGGACTCTTTACAAGAATCAGTAAAGTACAAAAAGTGGAAAGTGACATCTACTATTAGTTATAGTCATGTTACTAGACTGGTGGGAGAAGTATTTTTGATTTTGGTTGGAAACTGCCTTACTTCAAAACAAAGCATATCAACAAAGAAAATAAAACAATAGAACCTTGCTACTTTTCACTCCATAATACTGTAGTACAGATGAGAAACTGGCCTTTCAAAAATTTCCAATACTAAACGTACTAAAATAGAATTCACAATGGATACAAGTAATACAAGATTCCAACTCCAATATATATTCATAAATTAATCTTTTTATCCAAAACAGCCCCAAGCACTTGAAATGTTTAAATAAAACCTGCAACATCAAAATACAGAAGTAAATACTGAAAGTGAGTATGTTTTTTATCTTGAACTGGTAAATACTTCAACATAAAAAATGCCAGCCTTCTGTGTTTAGTTCTCTACATATTTATTCTGAAGTACTTATCAACCGAGGCACCTTTGGTGGCACAGCGGATATAGTACTGGGCCTACAGTGAGGAATATCTAAGTTCAAATCCAGCCTCAAACACATACCAGCTGTGTGGCCCTGGGCAAGTCACTTTTAACCCTGTTTCCTCATCTGTAAAATTAGCTGGAGAAGGAAATGGCAAACGACTCTCATATCTTTGCCAAGAAAATGACAAATACGGTCACAAAGCACTGGACATAACTGAAACACCTGGACAACGTACCAGTTCATCCAAAAGGGCCTGCTTATTCTTCCTTTTTAGAATCTGTTGCAGTTGTTCCTCCTTTTGTATAAAGAGTCGTCTCTGTTCATTTTCTTGTCGTTCCACTTCTAAAGCTTCTTCCAACTCCTCCTGTTCCCGAGTCTAGAACAGTCATGACATTTGTTTAATACAAATACTGATTCTATACACCAAATTTAATCCTTCACCAGAGTATAATGTTGTAAACATTTTTTTTACTTAATAGTATTTTTTCCAATTGCATGTAAAGATAATTTTCAACATTCATTTTTATAATATTGAGTTCCAAATTTTTCTCCCTTCCTTCTTTCCCTCCCTCTTCCCCAAGACAGCAAGCCATCTAATACGTTATAAATGTACAATCATGTTAAACATATTTCCACATTAGTCATGGTGCGAAAGAAGCATCAGAAAAGGGAAAAACCACAAGAAACAACAAAAACCAGTATGCTTCCATCCGCACTCAGACTCCACGTTTCTTTCTCTGGATGTGGTTAGCATTTTCCATCTTAAGTCTTTTGTAATTTGTCTTGGATCGCTGTGTTGCTGAAAAGAGCTAAATCGATCACAGCTGATCCATCACACAATGTTGCCGTTACTGTGTACGATGTTCTCCTGACTCTGCTCACTTCATTCAGCATCAGTTTATGTAAGTCTTCCCAGGTTTTTCCGAAACCTACCTCCTCATCATTTCTTATAGAACAATAGTTATTTCATTACATTCACATAACACAACTTATTAAGCCATTCCCCAACTGATGGGCATTCCCTCAATTTCCAGCTCTTTGCTACTACAAAAAAAGAGCCGCTATAAAAATGTTTTTTACATGTGGATCCTTTTCCCATTTTTATCATTGCTTTGGGAGACAGACCTAATAGTGGTATTGCTGGATCAAAGGGTATGTACAGTTCTGTAGCCCTTTGGGAATAATTCCAAATTGCTCTCCAGAATGGTTGGATCAGTTACTCCACCAACAACGCAACAGTGTTCCAATTTTCCCACATCTTCTCCAACGTTTATCATTTTCCTTTTCTGTCACATTAACCAATCTGATAGGTGTGAAATGGTACCTCAGAGTTGTTTTAATTTGCATTTCTCTATTCAATAGTGATTTAGAGCATTTTTCATGACTATAGTAATTTTAATTCCTTTATCTGACAACTGCCAAGTTCATATCCTTTGACCATTTATCAATTGTGGAAGTCTTATAAACTGGATTCAATTCTCTATATATTTGAGAGATAAGACCTTTATCAGGAATACTGGCTATGAAAATTGTTTCCCAGCTTTCTGCTTTCCTTCTAATCTTGGTTGTATTGGTTTTGTTTGTGCAAAAACTTCCTAATTTACATTAATCAAAATTACCCATTTTGTATTTCATGATGCTCTCTATCTAGTGTGGTCATAAATTCTTCCATTCTCCATAGATCTGTTGTCACCATTCTTAATAGTTGTAAGAAACACTTGTTATCAATGATTTTCACAAAACAGTAATTTCTGCTCTTTTTAGAACTTCAGTATTTCATCTCACTTTCTGGTCACAACTCAAAAAAATCTGAAAGACTCCTCAAAAAATTTTCTACAAAAACTGTACTACAACCAAAAACTGTACCAAAGCATAACAATGAAGCTCATCTATTGCTTTAATTAATTCATTTCTGAGGACCTACAAGTCATTTCACAATAGGCACCAACACTCTACATGGCTCAAAAAATGAATGGATTCTTTCCCTCAACAAAGCATGTCTAAATAACTCAGCCAAACATTCAAGCCTCACCACCATCTGGGCGCCTCAACCCCAGACTCACCTCTTCCACAAAAAGGCTCCCCTGCAAACAAGGGCTCTCTCTAGTCATAAAAAATGATTCCACTGGTCTAAGTCCTAGTCCTTCACAATTCAGCTTCAAGCCCTATCTTCTCCATGATGGCTTTACTGGCTCGCTGGTCCTTAGTCGTCAGTCTCTTCTGAATTTCTATGGAACTCAGTATGCACACCACTCATGTGATACCACATATGATCTTGCGATATTTGTCTTTGTAGGCACATATCCTATATCCTTAACTAGCCTCTAAGTCCTTTGAAAGTAAGGACTCTTATTACAGAAGTGGGAAAAGGTCCCATATGTGCAAAAATATTTATTGCAGCTCTCTTTGTGGTTGCTAAAAACTGGAAATATAGGGGATGCCCATCAATTGGGGAATGGCTGAACAAGCTATGGTATATGAATGTAATGGAATACTATTGTGCTATAAGAAATGGGAAGGAGATGGACTTCATAATTACCTGGAGAGGCTTATACGGACTGATGCTAAGTGAGAAGAGCAGAACCAGGCAAAACCTGTACACAATCACAGACACAT
>CM053589.1:5688348-5741382 GCA_028646515.1 Pseudochirops corinnae | reverse complement strand
TATTATTGACTACATCCAACTGGAACTTGAGATACACAGGCACGGTGGTTGGGAGATCCATCTTGCCCTACCGAAAAGTGATATAGGAGAGAATAGACTGGGGGAGGGGGGACACACTGGGATGGCTGTTTTGGGGTGGGGGGGGGAAGAGGGGGAGAAAATATGTAACTCAAAATCTTGTGGAAATGAATGATGCAAACTATAATAAAATTTATAAAAAAAAAAAAAGAGCTTACTATGTGAAGAGAGTGTGGCAGCCGTGAAGCCACCTCCATGTGGCTGCTTCAGAGCTCCTGGTCTGTAATAATACAGGGACCGAGCGACCATTTGGAGGGTAATAGCTCTTGCCTTAACCTGCTTGGATCTGGATCGCTGTCTTGGGTGGAGGTCCTAGGGTGTGTGGCCAGCAGGCCAGAACTTGTGGAGACTGCACAGAGGACACTCAGCTAATAGCTCCAGCAGCCGTGAAAGCCCCAGTGATTTGGGACAAAGTTCTGAGAGTTCTACTGTGGCAAAAAGCTCAAAAGTCAAGTAACTGTGTGGCAATATGAGCATGCAAAAGAAGTAAATCAAGCACAGCAATCAAACCTTAGATTCCTTTTTTGGGGACAAAAAGGATCAAAGCATGGAATGGGAGGAAGACAACATAGTCAGAACTCCTGCACCAAAAGCTTCCAAGAAAGCTATAAACTGGTTACAGGCCATGGAGGAGCTCAATAAGGACTTTGAAAACCACATAAGAGAAGTGGAAGAAAAACTGGGAAGACAAATAAGAATGATGCAAGAAAATCATGAAAAGTGAGTCAACAGCCTGACTGAAGAAAATAACACCTTAAAAAATAGACTAACTCAAATGGCAAAAGAGGCCCAAAAAGCCAATGAGGAGAAGGATGCTTTAAACAACCAAATTTTCCAGAGGAAAAAGAATCTCAAAAGAGCTTACTATGTGCCATGCACTGTGCTAGATGCTTCGATTACAAATAAAAATAAGACACAGTCTGTTCTTTAGAACTTACATTCTACTGGGATGTAGCCTGTGTTCAGGGAAGACTAATATCTCTGGTATGAGGGCTGCTGAGCCCTTTTCTAAACTGCTTCCCACCTTGAATGTTTATCTGATCTACCTAATTATCAACTGTGACTCCAAGAGCTATAGTATACACTCACTACTGAAGACCTATGCATTTAAAGACCTTCTCATCACCAACACTGTCTTCCATTTATCTAAACACAATGAAATGTCATGGATGCACTGTTGCAGCAAACACCGGCATTTAATAGACTATGTGATTGTAAGGACAAGAGACAGACAGGATGTGAGAATGACGAAGGCAATGTGTGGTGCAGAGTGCTGGATTGATCAGACTTATCTTTTCTAAGCTAAATGTGTGCCTTCAACAAAAGCAGTGGCCCTAAGGCAAAACGACTACCAGAAGAATTCATGTCAACAGATCAGAGCACTTCTGTGAGCAGGAACAGTTTGTTGCCAGCTAGGACAGAGTCAAGCCAACACACATCTGGCAACAGTGAAGCAGAAAAGGAGTGGGCAGCTTTCAGAGATGTGGTGTACAGTACTGCACTTGCTCATCTGGGACAGAACACCTGCAAACATCGAGACTGCTTTAACGAAAATGGTGGAGAAAGTCAGAAACTGCTAAATGAAAAATGGGTAATTACCAGCAGGATAATTGTCCATCTCTAAGAAGGCAGGATTTAAATTCATCAGAAGTAAAGCACAAGCAAAGCTGAGAGAGATGCAGGATTCCTGGCTCAGTTAGAAGGTGGACGTTTTATGCTGATAGTAACATTCCAAGGTACTTTGATGATACCCTGAAAGCTATTTATGGGTCAAAGAAATCAGGTGCATTTCAGCTACTCTGTGCTGATGAAGCCCCCCTTATTAGTAATAAGGATGTGATCCTAGAGACACAGATTGAACACTTCCATAGTGTTTTCAACAGACCATCATCAGTCAATGCTGAAGCCACTGACCTTCCCTCTGGCTGAAGTCAATCCCTCCCTAGCTGAAGTTCCATCTGAAGAAGAGGTTTTGAACGCCATTAGGCTCCTTTGATGTGGCAAAGCACCTGAGGCTGATTCTATTCCAGCTGAGATTTACAAGTTGGGGGGGGGGGGGGGAGGGTGTCCAGTGTTCATACAAAAGCTGACCAAAATTTTCTGGGTTATAAGGCAAGAGGAAGTTATCCTCTAAATCTAAGACTTCAAGGACGCCTCCATTGTCCATCTCCATGAAGGCAAAGGATTGTTTGCAATTGCAATTACAACTGCAAAAACTGTTTTGCAACAATCACAGAAGCGACTCTCTCTTAGTCATTACTGGCAAGATTCTTCCTTAATAGGTCGATCCTTCATCTGGAAGATGGTCATCTCTACCTGAAAGCCAGTGTGGCTTCAGAAAGGGCTGAGGAACAGTCAATATGGCATTCGCTGCCTGACAACTCCAGGAGAAATGCCAGGAGCAGAACAGAGGTCTGTACACACGTGTAGATCTGACCAGGGCCTTTGATACTGTTACTCATCAGGGCTTATGGAAAATTATGTCAAAATTTAGTTGCCCAAAGTTCATCAGTACTGTACGTCAGTTTCATGATGGCATGTTTGCACAGCTCCTAGATAACGGGCAATGCTCTAGCGCTTTCCCAGTCACCAATGGAGTCAAACAAGGCTGTGTGCTGGCTCTCATGCTTTTAGCATGATGTGTTCAGCTCTGCTGTCAAATGACTTCGATGAGGATGAACAATGCAGTGAGGGCAAATTCCTCAACTTGGAAAGGCTACAAAGGCTACAAGAAAAGACTAAAGGGGAAGGAGTGTTGGTGCGTGATTTTCTGTTTGCAGATGATTATGCACTCAGTGCAACCTCTGAAGCTGAGATGCAAAAAAGTATAGATTGATTCTCTGTAGCTTGTGCTAATTTTGGCCTTACACATAACACCAAGAAAACACAGGTGCTCCATCAGTCAGCACCACATCATCTATATGTGCAGCCATCGGTTACAGCACAAGGAAAAGTTCTGAATGCTGTGGATAGGTTCAACTACCTTGGCGGTATACTTTCTAGGGATGTACACATTGACAATGAGGTTGACACACTCTGCCATTTCCAGAGCTAGCTCAGTGTTTGAGAGGCTCCGAAGGAAAGTATGGGGAGAGAAGAGGTATCAGACTGAGTACCAAACTGAAGAACTACAGAGCCATTGTGCTGACCTCGTTGTATACCTGTGAAACCTGCATCAACACAATGCCAGGAAACTGAATCACTTCCATTCAAATTGTCTTAGGGAGATTCTAAGGGGGATCACCTGGTAAGATGATACTGGATACTGAGGTCCTTTCTTGAACTAAATTGCAATCCTACAATAGAGAGCACAACTCCAATGGGCTTGCCACGCTGAAATGCAAAATGTATGCTTGCCAAACAGACTATTTTATGGAAAACTCACACAGGGCAAGTGCTCACGTGGTGGTCAGAAAAAGCAATACAAGGACACTCTCAAGGTCTCTCTTAACTCTGGAACTGATTGTGTGACGGGAGAGACACTGGCACAGGGCCTCAGCGTGGAGTACCCTCAGTAAACAAGGGGCTGTACTCTATGAGCAAAGCAGAACTGAAGTAGCTCCAAAAGAAACAAGAGATGTGCAGATTTAAAGACTCCATTCCAAATGTTCCCATGGGTTACTTGTGCCCGACCTGTGGTAGAGCATTCCAAGCTCACACTGGTCTGATCAGCCACAGACACACGGTAACCTGACTCTAACATAATGATGTCATTCTGGTCCTCTTTGAGAACAAAGGATAACAACCAACCAACATCCTATTAGAGCAGGATTTTGTGAACTTAGAGAAACTAAATGTATATCTTCTTTCAATAATAATTGGTTTCCTTTGTAATCTCATCTATTTTATTTTATTTTTTAAAAAATATTCCAAGGGGGATGGCTAGGTGGCACAGTAAATAGAGCGCAGGCTCTGGAGTCAGGAGGACCTGAGTTCAAATCCAGCCTCAGACACTTACTTGCTAGCCATGTGACTTTGAGCAAGTCACAACCCCAATTGCCCTGCCCTCCCCCCTCCAAAAAGCCAAAAAAAAAAAAATTCCAAGGAATCTGTTGTCTTCACCAGACTGGTAAAGGAATCTATGACATACAAAATGTTCACAAATAAGTAAATGAAGGTTCTATACAAAATACCAAGTGATTAGGACAACAGGAAGCTGATCGCTGGGAGAATCAGAAAAGGCTATCTGAAGGAACGAGAAGTTCCAAGAAGCAATGGTGAGGCACAAGATTATAAGAGAGTTCCTCTGTCCCTGGAGTCTAAGCCTCAGAATGAACAAATACCTTAAATACTTAACTTGTTAAATGGAAAAGAGAAGAAAATGTTCACGCATCATAACTATAGAATCAATAGATATTTCTATGTGAGATGTGAAGGCCGAGAGCCCACAGGAGATACCAGAGTCAAGAAAGTGTTTGAAAGAAAAGGGCAGTCATTATTAGGTCAAAATTGTCAGCCACAGTTGTACGCTATAATGCCTCCAAAAGCAAGGAAGCTAGCCACCATATTAATACTCAATTTATTTTAAAAAATTCTGCTACGAGAATGAAATTCTCATTTTTATAACTGGTCACCAGGGGGAAAAAAGAATTTTCTTTTTAAATAATTATTTTATGCCCAATTGCATATGTTTTTACATGACTGACATGCAACCTATATTAAATTTTATTAGCGAGGAAAAAAAATCTATCCATACAACTCTCCCTTCTCCCAAGTTAAAGTTTCACTCATCAATCTCTGTTTAAACTAATCCAGAAAGCTAAAAATAGGAAGTGAGTTATACCTTCACTACAGCCAGTTCAAAATTAGACTTCCTATCTCAGTTTAACACACCACCAAGCAGCCAACAAACAGTAAGATTGTAGTTAATAATATGGTAGACTCCAACTTCTATAGACTTGTCCTGATATTAATAAGCGCCAACTCTACTGAATCTAAATGATATTCTTGTTGACAGAATCTTGAAAAGAATTATGATAGGCCCTTTAGGCCAAAAACCTTTCCCCCAGTAGTTTCTCCATGTTATAACTAGGTTACTTTATTGCATGCCTAAATTCAGAACAGAGACTTATTAAAATAAAAAAATAAAATAAAACCCTTGGTATAACCCTTATATTCTTTTAAACACTGTATCCCTCTGAATTATTTTAAAACAAATGCAGAATCAAGAAAATTTATTTCTTGAAGTTAATGAAAGATACCAGCCATATGAAAAAGAACTACTGACCCATATTCCATGGCAGCTACTTAACAGAACTTCCAATGATACCTTCATCACTAATGTGAGGGAACTTGTATCTCCATTGGAAATATACTCCTCAGTTTGTTTATTTACAACATTAGTAACAAAAGCAGCCAGTACAATGTCAAGTATATTGTTCTACATAGAAAGAACATGTCATAAATAGTGCTGACTTACTGACTGAGAACATTTTAAATAGAAAAACACGAGATCTAAACATTCCAGAAGGGCAGGGATAGTTCTAATTGTGTCCGTGGTATACTTCCAGAATAATGTCTGTAACTCAAAAAATTCAAAATTTTATTTTAAAAGTTCCATATAGAAATGTAAATATGACTTCTTTTATAACACAACTACTATGCTGGAATTAGTTAACTCACTTATAGCAACCACAGATCTGGTTTAAAATCATGAAAGGAATATAGCACTGAACTGAAACTCTTATTGAATAATGTACTTGACATGAAATAATTTTTCATTTCAAGGTTAAGTATAAGTCTCTGATGTTACCATTCTACTCTTATTATTGTATATAAATACTCTGGCGGAAGCAAAAAGACATTTCTGTTAGATTCAACAATGATTTTTTTTTTAAATAGGGGCAACTCAATCAGTGAATCCTCAAGTTTCTTTTAACAAAGTCAACCCAAATGTGAGCTTAGAGAAAGTCCTTTGAAGCACTGAAAAGGACATCGACCATCAATGTGAGATATCAAAGGATTTTACTCCTTCAGAAGCAGTATGGTTTAAAAGAGGAAGCATGTAATAATGGAGAAAGAAATGGTCAAAGAAGGAAAACAATTAGAGTTCTACCTCCAAGACGTGTAAGTGGTGTGGCCAAATATGACTAATATGGGAATATGTTTTGCATGATTGGACATGCAACCTCTATCAAATTGCTCGCCTTCGCAGGGGAAGGAAGGAAGAAAATTTGGAACTCAAAATTTTTTTAAAAACCAAATATTAAAATTTGTTTTTACATGTAATAAGACAAAAAATATTTTTTAAAAACAAAATATAAATTGTGTGATCCTAGATAAGTTTTTTCATTCTTTAGACTTTAGTTTTCTTCATCTATAAAATGAAAGGGCTAGACAGTATTGTCTCCTTCTAGCTCTGATAGTCCATGATCCAACAGGACATGCTACTGTATAAAGAGCAAAGTAGAAGTCATACATTCATTTTTAAATTGTCTTTCTCTGCCTCTCTCAAATGAGAGAATAAAGTAGCGCTAAGGAGGAAACAGTACTGAAGTTAATATGTAATTCTGATGATTGGATCATTGTATACATGCAGTCTTTTTTCTTTGCAAAATGCATTTTAAATACATCCTCTTGGTCCTACAATAAGTTGTTTAGATTAATTTTTAATTTAATAAGATGAATAATAAATATTTTGAACAAATTAAGTCAGAGTAGTCCTTTACATTTCTTACATTAAGGGGAAAAAAGCAACCAGTAAAATAAGTTAAATTGACCTTAGCTTACAAGTTTGTTTCTCTAGTTTTATTATAATTCATTTTACTTTTTTATTAACAGGGTCTTTGTTTTCTTCATCCCTCTCTTGGGAGCTACATAAATGCCTGTGTCTGGAATTTTCTTTCCCTTTCAAATGAAAAAGCAACTATTCTCCCAGCAGAAGAAAGAACAGAGTCTTTCATGGCTATTGTCCAAATGAACTACTAGCAGAGAATATATATGCCAACAAAACTAACATTTAAGACGCAGATAAACTCATGTATTCAGATCTTTAAAGAATAAATGTTAAAATATTATTAATACCAACAACAAAAGGGATTGTTTTTATTATATCTGACCTAAGGTTTAGGCTATAATATTTGTAGGTTTTGTTTTTGGAAAAGCCATTTAAAGAGCAACAACATGAAATATCAAATTCTATTAAAATAAAGGAAAACCTCAAAGTTAGTAACTTACCAATTTGAGCTTATTTTTCTGAATGACATCTTTGTTCTCCTTTTGGTACAGCTCCATTTTCTTTTTGGTATTATCCAAATCCACATTATTGGTCAAGTTAAAAACTACATTAGAAGAAACCACAATCGCATAAGAACATATTAATGTATATCTTATACTCAGACAAGTATTGCACCAAATTTTTTAAAATTCCCTCAACTTCAAATAGTGCCCTTTAATCATATAAAAACCAAGTGAAGTTTATGTTCATTCTTTTTAAAGTGTACATATTTTTAAGGTACAGGGGCAGTTAGATGGCACAGTAGAGTTCTGGGCATGGAGTCAGGAAGACCTAAGGTCAAATTCAACCTCAGAAACTTCCTAGCTGTGTGACCAAGTCACTTAACCCAGTTTGCCTCAGTTTCCTGATCTGTAAAATAAGCTGGAGAAGAAAACAGCAAACCACTCCAATATCTTTCCCAAGAAAACCTCAAATGCAGTCAGAAAACAACCGAAAAACAACTGACGACAGGAAAAAAAAAATCGACATTTCCCAGTTATGTTTAAATCTGGTTTGGGCCCTCTGTGGGATCCCCATCCCATGGGCTGGGGATGAGTTGAGTTCAATGCCTATAAAAGACTGTCTTAGTTCTGCATTTATATCCTCAATGTCTAGGAAAGTGTCTGGTGCCTAATAAACACTTACTGACTGATTTATTGATAAGATGGGCTTACTGCCTGTATTTTGGATTTTCTTGAAAATTTATATGTTATAGTGGATATGCTGTATATGCTTATTGGCTAGAATGCTGGCCTTAGAATCAGGAAGATAGGAGTTCAAATTTGGACTCAGACACTTACTGGACAACCCAGGACAAAGCATTTCACCTCTGTTTCTCTCCATTTCCTTAATTGTAAAATTATATGGGGATAGTAATAGAAACTTCCCTCACAAGGTTGTGAGAATCAAATGAAGTAATATTTAAATATTATACTTCTTCTGAAAAGGAGATCACTAGATGTTTAAGTAAATTCAGCTAGAAGCAGATAGGGTAGACACACTCGTTTTTCTTTAAGCCTTTTACTATTTTAAGAATCTAGACATGTAAGGTATTGTTGACTGAATAGGGTAATAAATTTAAAGACAGAAGAGGCTGTAGAGGTCACACAGTCCTTAAAAATATTTAAATATCTACTTGAATGTCTTTAGTCATATTCTTTAACTAGACCGATGACTTAATCGATGGAGGAAGCTCTTGGTCAGGGGCTTGATTGCTCAAGATATCAGCATCTCTTCTCCAGTTCCCAGCTTTAGAGAGTTGTCTGGGGTATTGAGAGGTTGGGTGACTTGTCCAGTATCTCAAAATCAGTTTGTGTCCTAGAGGAGACTTGGACACAGGTATTCCCACTTACACAAACTTTTCAACTGGAACTTTTTACTGAAAATTAATAGGCGTTATCTATAACCTTCTTCACAGCAACTCATCCAGATCCTTTCCTTGTTCCTCAAACCCTTAACAGTGCTCTGATTCCTGCACTTAGAGGAGATGACTTAATCTGCTACTTTGCTGAGAAGAATGAGGTAACTGGATAGTGGTCATCTGTCAGAACTTCTTAAGATTGTCACATCTCTGTCCTTTTCCTTCTTGCTAAGGTGACATCCCTTACCTGTGCCATTAATCTGATCCTTTTCTGTTAGGTTCCCCTAGAAGCTAAAAACAAAAGGAAACCTCAAACCCTTGCCTTGATCCCTCTTTTCCATTCAGTTACTTTAAAAATAGTTCATTTCTTTTTTTCTTGTCATCCTTTAGATAACTACTGAAAGACGAAAAAAGCATTTTATTTTCTGAAGTTTAATGGTATAATATAAAATAGCAATTTCAAAACTGTTAGACAAATCCCACATTTGCAATCATAACTTCTGAGGCTTTCTTAGCATTTTAGGACTGGATAAGGGTTCTCTGTCTATAATGATCTAGTTATTATGGAAGAAAGGACAAAACTCTGAGAAAATCCATGGGGACAAAAGGCACGAGAACATTCGTAGTTACCCAACGTAACGACGGCAAGAAGCCTGAAAGGAGGGGGGAGTGCGATAAAGTCTGCATTTCTATTTTGAACCTGCTCATTTCAGGATAAGTCAGTATTATCAGTCTGGTTTATAAAACTGATGGGAAGAGCTGGGTCAAAGAGGATGAAAAACCAAGTACCAACAGGGAAATAAAGGCTCCAACTTGACCTTATTCTCCATTGCACGATGCTGGGATAGCTATAAACTTAAATCTTGGAGATGAAGGACAGCAATAATGCAGAGGCCCATTCAAATTATAAGGGTGCCTTCCAGTGCAATTTATAGTTTGAGTTTTATACATAAATGAAGCTAAACGATGGGTTTTTTAATTGTTGCTGTTGTTTTTAATTAATTTATTTTTAGTTTTCAGTATTCACCTTCATAAGATTTTAAGTTCAAAACCTTTCCCTCTCCCTCTTCTCCCCACCTTCCTCCAAAGACAGCAGGCAACTGAATATAGGCTATACATATACAATTACATTAAACATATTTCGACATTATATTGTGAAAGAAGAGTCAGAACAAAAGGAAAAAACCACGAGAAAGAAGGAAAAAAGAGAAAAACAGCATGCTTCCATCTGCATTCAGACTCCACAGGTCTTTCTAGGACACTGTTTTGTTGCAGAATGCTTGAGATCATTCGGGTCCTCCTTAGTCTACTTTCAGCCCCCGAGATCAAGCTCATAGCAGTGAAAAGATGAGTTGTTGATTTCTCTTGGACGTTTGTCTTCAGCATCTATTACAAATGTCTCAACGCTCAAAACGGGGGCGGGGAGAAATGCCAAGAAAATTAAAGGTTTAAATGAAACTACAGTATGTGTTTTCTAGGTCTTGGCATACAGTAGTTGCTAAATTAGAGTATTTATTTAATTGGTTGAATAATGATCACAACTATGCGAAACAAGGCTCACCATCCATCATAACGTCAAGGAAGTCTTACACAGATATGTTTTACGTATGGGTTTCCCCAATAAATCTGAAAACGTCTGAAACAGGCAAATACCTAAAAAAGAACAACCTTACATGCTTCACATAATGTGGAATGACTGTATTCCAAGAAAGCAAACCTGAGCCTTCAAATACCAAGAACGTGATGAGGCAAACTGCTTCATTTCTCTGAACAAATAATTCGCTGAAACGTACAGCAAATAGTGTACGTAGCATAACCACACACTGCATGGAGACAGCAGTGACGACTGTGGGAACAGAGTTATCAAAGTAAAAGCAGCTCAAGTTCTAAAACAGCAAATCAAAGAAAAACTATTAAAGATTAGAAATTATTAAATGTCATCAGGTTGTACGTTAGCACTACAGACCAAAAGCAAGTCTTCAAGATTATTCTCCATGCAAAGACTTGTTGGTGCCACAGGCCCGAGCTGCTAAAAAGGATTGTTAACGAAGAATCTTCCAATACAAAGGACAGACTTTTTATTACCATAACAGCATGAAAGGTCATAAAGTGTACAACTCTCCCACAAATACCACAGCAAAAACCTAAAGAGGGCACCCGACTGAATTATAATGAAGAAGAGAAGCAGAAATCGAAACACTAAGACCATCTTCCCAGGCCAGGACTGCACAAGAAACGCAGCCAGAAGTCAGTGAGCACTGGGAGAAAGGTCTAGCCAAGGGTGCTGGAAGCCAGCTGGAGGCCTCATTAATACTCGGGAGCATGAATACTCTAGGAAAGATGCTTCAAGGGGTCTGGGAGCTTGCAGTGCAAATAATGGCCAACAGGGGGCACAAGTCAATGGGGTGGCTGAGCACAGAAAGAGTGGTAAAGTGGAAGACAACAAAGACACCAAGGAGAGCCTCAAAGCCCTGTCCTGGTGGAACAGCAACAGAGAACAAAACCAGGGAACTTGGCTGTTGTCCTTCGTTTGGACCAAAGTGACATCACCATGTTGCAGCCAAGGTACAGTATGTCCAACTGGAGCGGATAAGACCAATATGAGCCCAAAAAGTCATATGACAAGTCAGACACACACTCTCCATGTGAACACTTGGGGTGAGTTCTATAAATCTGTGCATCTCACACTTCTTCTGAGCTGCTACAAGTGTACTTTGCTCACAGATACAGCGCCTTCTTTGATGTGGGCACACCATGCTAGCTGGATCTTTGCCCGTGTCCCCCATTTCATACAATCAGTTCAAGGTTCATCAGAGAGACCTTGAGAGTGTCCTTGTATTGCTTTTTCTGACCACCATGTGAGCACCTGCCTTGTGTGAGTTCTCCATAAAATAGTATTTTAGGCAACTGCACATTTGGCATTCACACAACGTGGCCAGTCTAGAGTTGCACTCTCTGTGCCAGAGAGTGAATGCTTGGCAGCTTAGCTCAAGAAAAGGACCTCAGTGTCCAGTACCTTATCTTGCCAGGTGAGCTTCGGAATCTTTCTAATACAATTCAAATGGAAGCAATTCAGTTTCTTGGAATGGAACAGGTTTCACAGGCACACAACAATGAAGTCAGCACAACAGCTTTGCAGACCTTCAGTTTGGTAGTCAGTCTAATATCTCCTCTCTTCCACACTTTCCTTATGAACACCTTCCAAAACACCAAGCTAGCTCTGACAACGTATGTGTCCACCTCTTCAGCTATGTGGGCATCCCTGGAAAGTATACTGCTAAAGTGAGCAAACTTATCCACAGTATTCAAAATTTCTCCATTTGCTATAATGGATGGTTCCACATATGGATGGTGTGGTGCTGGCTGGTGGAGAATCTGTGCTTTTTTGGTGTTAAATGTTAGGCCAAAATCAGCAAAAGCAGTAGAGAATTAGTCCATACTTTGTTGCACCTCAGCTTCAGAGGTTACACTGAGTACCCAATCTTCCTTGAACAAAAAATCATGCACCAAATATTGTTCCACTTTAGTCTTGGCTTGTAGCCTTTGGTGTGCAGGGAAAACTAGTACCTCTGGTATGATGGCTGCCAGGTCCTTTTCAGGGCTGCTCACTGACCTTTGGGGCCACCTGATTCACCTCTCACCTGTGACTCCAAGAAGCTGGCATATAAGGGAAAAAAAAGAAGGCCTAACTCTCCACTCTTAGAAATACTATGAATGCAGCAGCAGACAGGACTTTACTCAACTACTCTCAGGAGATCTGAGATCAAGTTCGATAGTGACTATCTAAGTAGGGCTTCTCAAGTGAGGCTCGGTATCATCACCATCACCAGAGTCTATTGTCAGTGTGAGGAGAAAAAAAAAAAATCAAGATAAAAGCTAAGATTCCCGCTGGGGATTGTGTGAAGAGAGACAAAAAGGGACTAAATGTTATACTACAGTGGGAAACCAGAAAATAGATAAAACAAGGATTGAGGAAAAAGGAAGGAAATTATTCCCAGAAATAAGCAGAATCCAGAATATAGGCACAATAGTATCAGACAGGTCCTAACCACCTTATCCAAAAAGTGGAAGAGGAAAGAGCTTGGCCATGGAATGAAGTTCAAATTTGGAAGCTGAAGTTGGAGACATCAAACACAATGAAGAAAAACAGTAATTTAAGAGAAACCCAAAAGACAACCCAGAAGAAGAGATTAACTCCACAAAAAGGACAACTAGATACACAAAGAAAAAATAAAAAAAAACATGGCTTGGTCACAAGGACTGGGATTCAAGGATTCCCCTACTTAGTAGGGTTTTTCATTTTCTATTCTAAGCTAGACTTGAACTGAATCTTCTTGACTCTCAGGAAGTACTACAGGAGTACCTAAGAAGTAAAACAAGACATTTTTTAAATGGAATCAGAATTGAAACAAAAGCTCTGAAAGGAAAAACTAGAGGAAGAAAAAAAGTTTAGAACAGGAAGTAAAAAACCTTACTGAAGTAGGAGAATCCTTGAAAAATAAAGATGAGTATAAAAAATGGAAAAGAACCCACATGTACAAAAATATTTATAGAGTTCTTTTTGTGATGGCAAAGAATTGGAATTTAAAAGGATATTCATCAACTGGGGAATGACTGAACAAGTCATGGTATGTGAATGTAATGAAATTATTATAGTGCTATAAGAAACGATGAGCAGGTAGATTTCAGAAGGACTTACATGAACTGATGCTGAGTGAAGTGCGCAGAACCAGGTGAATATGGTACACAGTAACAGCAACACTGTGTGATCAACTTTGAAAGACTTAGCTCTTCTTAGTAATACAATGATCTAAAATGGTTCCAAAAGATTCATGATGGAAAATGCTATCCACATCCTGAGAAAGAACTATAGAGTCAGTGCAGATCAAAGCATACTATTTTCTCTTCTGGGGGGGACTGGCTTTCTCTTTATCATGGTTTTTCTCCTTTGTTGTGGTTCTTCTTTCACAACATGACGAATGTGGAAATGTGTTTAATATGCTTATACATATATAGCCTATATCAGATTGCTTACTGTCTTAGGGAGTGGAGAGGGGACGGAGAGAGGGAGAAAAAAATTTGGAACTCAAAATCTTAAAAAAGTAAAGTTTGAAAACTATCTTTATATGTAATTAGAAAAAAATAAAATACTATTAGATGATACAAAAATAATAAAAATGAGTGAATAAATCTTAATGACTCCCAAAGACAATAAGAAATATTAGTACAAATTCAAACAACTGAAAAGAGAAAAAAATACAGATATTTATTATCAAAAACAACTAACCTAACACAATGGCTAGAGATAATTTAATCATCATCAGATTCCCTGAAAACCATGACCAAACAAGTTTTGCTTCAAGTAGCCAGATCAGAAAGGTAAGATCCGAAGCTTTTCTCTAGCCTCTGATTACCCATGTAATAATATAAAATTCTGCTATTATGGCATACAAGATTAGTGACCTGAAAGTCATTGAAACAATAGGTTTGTTATTCAGAGGTTAAAAATTTCACTTCCCTGGGCTTCAGTTTCCTTATCTATAAAATAAAACAGATTGACTCCTTCCAGCTCTAACCCACAGTATGATCCTATGACTTTAGGAGTAAACATTTCGATTTTTTTGCTTGTTTTTATTTAATCTTCTCTAATATAACATCAGAGCAGCTAAGTAGCACAGTGGAGAGGAGTGTCAGGTTTGGAGTCAGAAACACCTGAGTTCAAATCTAGCCTCAGACACTTACTAGCTATGTGACCCTGGACAAGCCACTTAACCCTTCTTGTCTCTGTCTGATCATCTGTAAAATGAGCTGGAAAAAAACAAAACAGTAAAACACTCCACCTTTGCCAATAAAACCCCAAAAAGGGGTCACGGAGTCAAATATAACTGAAACAACCGAACAACAATATAACATTCAATACGGTACAAAAGGTCTTCCCTTAGCAGTTCTAAAAGGAGCACTTCCTCCATTTATCATGCTTTTCACTGAGAAAATGTATATTATTGAAGTGTACTCACCCCCAAACTTGACTAACATAATTAAAGTACAAAGAAAAAGTACTTAGATAAACAGCAACTACCACAACAAATCCTGCTCAAGAATTACAGACGAGATACTCTCCTAGGCATCCGAAGGATAAAAGCATATGGTCTCATGGGCATATCACATCAAAAATGCAAGCATTAAAACGTACCGATTTCTTCAACTTCTTCCAGGAAATCATTATATTCCCTCAGACTAGGAAAGTCTTCTTCTCTTTTGTTATATCTTTAAGAGGGGAAAGAAACAACAATTATTACATCATCAGCTTTCAGGTTCATCAAACTACTTTTTTCTTAGTTCTTACATTATTCAAAGACAAAGTATTGTTTTCTATATACAACACTGTTGTACCTACAACAATAAATCCTCTCCAACTCTGTCAATGAGGGTCTGAGAATTACATGATGTAAGTAATAGCTAAATCAACTTCTTAGACAAATGAGAGAAAAAAAAGCCAAGAATATGCTATAAAGCACAGAAAATACATTTTCAGATTGAAGAAAGAAAAATAATAGGTTTAAAGGAGTAGAGAAGGGGCCTAAATGCACGACAGAATAAAAAAGGGCTCTGGATTTAACAACACGAACACTCAGTTTAATCTGACCTCTAATGCTGCCTATACTTTGGGCAAACCACTTAAAAGCTCCGGGTCACCATGTACTGATGAGCAAACAGAGATAACAATATCTGCCCTTCCTTTCTTACAGGGCTGCGATGAAGATCAAACGGAATAATATATGTGGAAGTATTTTGTAAGCTATTCAGTCCAACGTGATAAATGTAAGATAATAAGATGATGGTAAATTTGTTCTTTGGAAAGTACATCCTAAAGGACTATCAATTCTCTTCTTTCTCAAGGACAAGCTATACAGCTTGTTTTGAACAAGGAAATTTTAAAAATGCTATTACTAGAACTTGGGCTTAGGTGGGGAAAAATATCTTTGCTTAAGGACTAAACTATAAGGTGGAACAAGACTAAAAGCTCCCATAAGGAAGAATTAATGCTGTATCCCAATTAGTATCACCTACAGCACCTAATATAGCACTCTGCATGGAGTAGTTACTCAATTAAGTCTGACAGATAAATGATAAAAAGAGACTGGATCTGTGATTTTACTAGCGTAAGGAACTCCCAGATGAGGAAACTCCTTTTACCAATGAGGTCAGCACCTTCTCTGTAACTTAGCCTTCAAGAATTTCCTAGAGCACTGGGAATCATTTAACAATTACTTGCCCTAGGGAGGCGGAGTCAAAATGACAGCGTAGAAGCAGGAACACTCCGCAGCTCCCCCCATAACCACCCCAAATACCTATAAAATATGACTCTAAACAAATTTTAGAGCTCCAGAACTCATAAAATGGCAGAGAACCAAGGCTCCCACTGAAGGCAGCCTGGCAGACGGAATGAAAGGGCTCATTGCAGCACGCTGGGAGCAGAGCCCAGCCATGTGGTTTTAGCCCCAGGCCATCCAGGAGAAGGCACCACGGCTGGAGCTTTCAGGAGAGCAGATCACCAGCAGCTGTGGCAGTTTCCAGAATTACCAACCCATAAGAGCTAAGGACAAAGGGAAAAGGTCAGTGGAGCTTAGCTAAATTTGGGGGAGAGGATCCGGCCCCTGCCTCCACAGCTAGAAGCATTCTGAAGCGGTGGCCCTGCAGCCACCTCCATGTGGCTGCTTCAGAGTTTCCGGGCTGCAGATTGCAGGGGAGCCAAGTGATCATTCAGAGGGTAAGTGCTCTTGCCTTGACCTGCTTGGACCAGGATCATGGTCTTGGATGGTGGTCCTGAGGTGTGTGACCAGTGAGCAAAAGCTGGTGGGAGCTTTAGAGACAGCCTCCTAATAGCTCCAGCAGCTGCAAAAACCCCAGTGATTTGGGACAGACCTCTCCCCTCTGAAAGCAGAGTACTACTGAGTCCAAAAATCAAATAACTGACTGGCAACATGAGCAGGCAAAGGAAGCAGAGAAAGCTCAGCAATCCAACTTTAGATTTCCTTTCTGGGGACAAAAAGGATCAAAGCATAGAACGGAAGGAAGACACCACAGTCAGAACTCCCACACCAAAAGCTTCCAAGAAAAATGTAGACTGGTTACAAGCCATAGAGGAGCTTAAGAAGGATTCTGAAAACCAAATAAGAGAAGTGGAGGAAAAATTGGGGAGAAAAATGAGAATGATGCAAGAAAATCATGATGAGTCAACAACCTGACTGAAGAAAATAACACCTTAAAAAAATGGATTAACTCAAACAGCAAAAGAGGCCCAAAAAGCCAATGAGGAGAAGAATGCCTTAAAAAGTCAAATTGGCCAGATGGAAAAAGAATCTCAAAAGCGCTCTGAAGAGAATATTTCCTTCAGAATTCGACTGGAGAAAATGGAAGCAGATGACTTTATGAGAAAACAATTACTTGCCCTAGGACACAATGCCAGGATGCATCAGAAACAGGACTGGAACTGAGTCCTCCTCGCTGCCAGGTCAGCTCACTAGACACTAGGCAATACCATGTCTCATGAGTGAACAAAGGGCAGTTAGTAGTGCATTAGTAGATAGCCTCAAATTGTTCTGTCCATCCACAGCTGCAAATATGATGTTTCTAATGCGCAAGTCTGACCATTTCACTCCCCTGCTCAAAAAATTCAGAGGACTCTTAGAGCCAGCAAAATAAATTTTTAAAAATGTTTTTGGGGCATTTTAAGCCTTTACATTTGTATTCTACCCAATAGTTTACATAATGCAATGCAAATATACCAAATTTTAAAAGCAAGAGTTTTCTCTAGTGTAACTACAAGTAGATTAAGAATATTAGGGGGCGGACTTTATTTTTCTCAAGTGTCATTTCCACCTTCTGATATAGTACAGTTGGTCCAAATGTGGTGATTCCATTGACATCCATGATAAGAAAATAAATTCTGCCAAATCTAATCCATTTCACATTTATTTGTTGCTCTACCCTTTTAATTTCATCCATAAATACATAGGAATTATCTAGCTTAGGTATCATAGGAAGCTTCATATGAACTCATTTTCTCTTCAACTACTTTATTTCAATTGTCTGAGGCAATTATCATCCAGAATCTTTCATATTTCTTCTTAAAATTCTTTTGTAAAAAAATCAAATTCTAAAATGCTATTTTCTTTGATTATTATGTCTCTTTGAAAAGAAGACAAAGTGTTTGCTGGCAAGGCAAAAAAAAAAAAAAGAATATTAGGGAGCAGAGCCAAGATGGGGGAGTAAAAGCAAGTATTTGCTTGAGGTCTTCCCCAACCTGTACAAAATGACTTTAAACAAATTCTAGAGCAGTAGAACCCACAAAATGACAGAATGAAACCAATCTCCAATCCAAGACAGCCTGGAAAGTCAACAGAAAAGGTCTATCACAGTGGGCTAAAAGGAGGGTACAGTCAGGCATAGACTGCGCCAGCACAGGTAGGTCTGAAGCAGACCTCAGGGGACTGAATCACTGGCAACTGTGCTGGTTTCCAGACTTTTCGGCCCACAAACACCAAAGATAGCATAGAAGGTCAGTGGGAAAACTCTGTGGGATCTGGGTGAGAAAGGAGCACGGTCCACGCCCAGCCCTGGGGCAGTGGAGGTGGTGGTGGCAGCAATACTAGTAGCAGCAGCAGCAGTGGCAGGAGCAAGCAACAGGAGCAGCGGCTGCTTCCGCAGCTCCCAGCCCACAGACACTGGGGAGATCAAGTGACAGATCAGAAGCTGATTGCAGGGATCTCTTTGTTGGCATTGAGGCAGGATTCTCTTGCTTTGCCCTGCTTGGATCTAGGTCTCAGTCCTAGGTGGAGGTCCTGGGATGCAGACAAGAGCTGGTGTGGTGGAGCTTATGGCTGTGGTGAAGAGGAAATCCTCCTCACAATTCCAAGGCAGAAAAGAATGCTTATGGTCACTCACAAACCAAGACCAAAGGCCAGGGGAGGAATAAACACCTGTTCTTTGATCATACCATCTTAGGAAGAGCTGAAAATTTACAGGTCCCTAGAAGCAGCTCTGAAAACAACTGCATAAAACCCCTGAAGCTTGGGAGAGTATACCCATCCCTACCCCCACTCAAAGCAGTGTCCTAACTTGACAAAGAGTTAGAAAGTCAAGTATTTGGCTGGGAAAATGAACAAATAGAGTTAAAAAAAAAAAAAAACTCAGACTATAGAATCTTACTTGGGTGACAAAGAAGATCAAAACATAAAATCAAAAGAAGACAACAAAGTCCAAGTTTCTACATCAAAAGGCTCCAAGAAAAATATGAATTGGTTGCAGGCCATGGAAGAGCTCAAAAAGGATTTTGAAAATCAAGTAAGAGAAGTAGAGGAAAAATTGGGAAGAGAAATGAGAGTTATGCAAGAAAATCATGAAAAACAAGTCAACAGCTTGCTAAAGGAGAGCCAAAAAAATACTGAAGAAAATAACATGTTAAAAAATAGACCAGCCCAAACAGGAAAAGAGGTTCAAAAAGACAACGAGGAAAAGAATGCTTTAAAAAGCAGAACTGGACAAATGGAAAAAGAGGTTGAAAAGTTCACTGAATAAAATAATTCCTTAAAAATTAGAATGAAGCAAATAGAAGATAATGACTTTATGAGAAATCAAAAAATTGTAAAGCAGAATCAAAAGAATGAAAAAATAGAAGACAAAAAGAAATATCTCACTGGAAAAACCAATAACCTAGAAAAGAGATCCAGGAGAGAAAATTTTAAAATTACTACACTACCTGAAAGCCATCATAAAAAAAAAAAAAAACCTAGACATCATCTTTCAAGAAGTTATCAAGGAAAACTGCCCTGGTATTCTAGAACCAGAAGGTAAAATAGAAATTGAAAGAATCCACTGATCACTTCCTGAAAGAGATTCAAAAAGGAAAACTCCTAGGAACATTATAGCCAAAACCCAGAGTTTCCAGGTCAAGGAGAAAATACTGCAAGCAGCCAGAAAGAAACAATCCAAGTATTGTGGAAACATAATCAGGATAACACAGGACCTAGCTTCAACATTAAGAGACTAGAGGGCCTAGAATATGATATCCTGGAGGTCAAAGGAACTAGGATTAAAACCAAGAATCACCTACCCAGCAAAATGAAATATAATATTTCAGGGGGAAAATGGATATTCAGTGAAATAGAGGACCTTCAAGCATTCTTGATGAAAAGACCAGAGCTGAATAGAAAATTTGACTTTCATATACAAGACTCAAGAGAAGCATGAAAAGGTAAACAGGAAAGAGAAATCATAAAGGGTGATTAAAGTTGAACTGTTTACATTCCTACGTGGAAAGATGATAATTGTAACTCATGAGACCTTTCTCAGTATTAGGGTAGTTGGAGGGAATGTGTGTGTGTATGTGTATATACACTTATATATACATATATGTATATATGTGTGTATACATATACATATATATACACACATATATACACAGAGGGCACAGAGTGAGTTGAATATGAAAGGATGATACCTAAAAAACAAAATTATGGGGTGAGAGAGGAATATATTGGGAGAAGGAGAGAGAGAGAATGGGGCAAATTATCTCACATAACAGAGGCAAGAAAAAGCTTTAACAATGCAGGGGAAGAGGGGGGAAGTGAGAGGGAATAAAGGACCTTATTCTCACTCACATTCAATTGGATATCTTACCCTATAGGAAAGTATAGTGAAGGAGATGGGGGGGGGGGGGGGCGGTAATGATAGAAGGGAGGGCAGATTAGGGAAGGGGAGAGTCAGAAGCAAACACTTTTGAAAAGGGACAGGGTCAAAGGAGAGAATAGAATAAATGGTGGGAGAGATAGGATGGAGGGAAATAGTCTTTCACAACATGACTATTATGGAAGTGTTTTGCATAACTACATATGTATAACCTATACTGAATTGCTTACCTTCTCAATAAAGATGGGTGGGGAGGGAAGAAGACAGAAAATTTGGAACTCAAAGTGTGAAAAACAAATGTTAAAAATTGTTTTTACATGTATCTGGGAAGTAAGATGTACAGGCAATGGGGTATAGAAATCTATCTTGCCCTACAAGAAAGTGACGGAAAGGGAAGTTGGAGAGGGAGGTGATAGAGGGGAGGGAAGACTGAAGGAAGGGGTAATCAGAATACATGTCACCTTGGGGTGGGGGAAGAGGAGAGATGGGGAGAAAATTTGGAACTCAAAATCTTGTGGAAATGAATGTTGAAGACTAAATTAAATTTTTTAAAAAGGAATATTACAAAGAAAATGGATTGTTTTATTTAAAATAAAAGGATGTTTTTCTTGATTTTTTAAAAATAAAATTTATGGTGACCTCATCAACTCCCATAGGTATAATTATCCTTTCTGTACAGCTATATGGGGCAGTTGATATGGAGTCAGGAAGATGTGAATTCAAATCCAGTCTCAGAAACATAGCAGTTGTGTGACCCTGGGCAAGTCATTGAACTTCAATCTACTTCAATTTCCTCATCTATCTTCCAGGGCTGTTGTGAAAATAAAATGAGATATTTTTCATGTGCTTTACAAACCTTAGAAAACTCCACAAATGCTAGTTATCATTATTACTATTAATACTGTTATTATTAATATTATTATTATTCTGCTGACTCCCAAATATGTGTGTGTGTATATATGTGTGTGTATGTGTATATATGTATACCCAACCTGACTTTCCCTCTTAAAGCTCAATGCCTCAGTACCAAATGTCTATTGGATATTTAAACTTGACATCTCAGAGACATTTCAAACCAACAGGAAAAAAAAAAACAATAGAACTCATTCTTTCTGTCCCTCAAACGTCCCACCTTCCAAACTCTCCTATTTGTCAAAGGTATCACCAGTCTTCCCCGTCTGCAGTCTTAGCATTATTATCCTCCATTCTTTACTTTCCCTCATTCTACAGATTTAATCAGTTGTCTAATCTTGTCATTTCTACTCTATAACCTTTGTTCTCTCTAAATACAGTTACTCCTTTAGTTTAGACCCTGACCACCTCTTACTTACCCTGATAAAGGCAACAGCTTTTAATTGCTCTCACGGACTCAAGGATTTTATCACTCCAATGCATCCTACACACTGGCCAAAGTGATTTTCCTTAAGCGCAAATCTATTCCTTTTACTCCCCTATTGAGTAAACACACTTCCTACGGTGTCCAGAACAAAATATAAACTCTTCTGTTTAGTTTTTAAAGTCCTTCACAACCTTGCTTCAACCCATTTTTCCAGGTTCTTTGGACATCATATTACCCTCTACATACTACTTGAGACCACCACATGGGCCTTCTCTCCATTCCTCACAGAGGACACTGTATCTCCTTTCTCCTTGTCCTTATACTGGCAAATGCCTAAAACTCACTCCCATGCCTCGCATGCAGCCTCTCCTCACTTCTACTTAACAGAATCTCTTCCTTTCTTCACGATAGCTCAGACTGTTGGCAGAAACCACCTGCTAAGTGAAGACCCTTCTCAAACTCCCTTGTGTTTAACTGCTTTACACTTATTCCGCATATATTCCTAAGTGTTTGTTGTCTCCAAGTCAGAACTGTAAACTCCTTGATGTCACTCACTGTATTTTTAGCCCTCGGGCCTGACACGATGCCTGACCCATAGTAGACATTTAATAAATATTTGATTGTCATCTGCACACCGTATGATTACCAGGATATAAAACAAACAAAAAACCCTTGGAATGAAGTTAAATTTCTACTTAATTTCTACATGACTGATTCTTATATTTCAAAAGTTGTCTTCTGTACTACTGTTCATCACTGTACTTTTCTTAAATGTCAGTCATTAAATACACTTATAAAGGATATTAACAATGGCTTTCAGTCAGACTCAGTCTTGGAAATAACACTTACATCTTTAGCACTTTTTTCCGAATCTCAACTTCCTTGTCAACGATAGGGTCTTCAAACAGCTGTACTCTGAAGTTACTCTTTCGCAAAGGGGTGCCACATTCAGGACAATTTCCAGCTCCTCTCACAAAGAGTAATTCCACACAACTTTCACACCTGTGAGAGCAGGAGAGATAAATGTATCATTTAACTCAGTGAAATGAATGTGCACAACATATTTGTGAAATTTCTTTGAAATCTAACCAAATCTAATTCAGACATTAACTAAAATAATTTAGTCAATTTAGTAAATTTCATCTCCATTTTGGTTAATTTCTTGGAAACAAAAGTCCAACTTTAAAGAAAGAAAAAGGTCAGATATTAGAAGCAGTGATCGAATAAAAACTAAAGTGAGCAATAAAAGGGTTAATTTGTATTTATAAGTCAAATCAATCAATCAACAAGCATGTATCAAGTACCTAAAAGTATCAAACACTAGACCAGACACTAGATTCAGTAAAACAAAGAACACTCACTCTGGAGTCAAAGGATCTGGGTTCAAATATGATCTCTGATACTTATTACCTGAATGTATTACAATCAACATCTACTGTTATCCTGGTCCAGAACAATGGTGTTACATCAGCTGCCATTGTCATGAAGCTGCAAATTCACAACACATGCTCTAAACACCCTTAAAAGCCAATGAAATTGTCATTGAGATTTAATGGGTCTTATTATGGGTCACATTTGGATGGTCCATCAAAGTGATTATAGAAATTAACGTCCTGGCCTTTGGGGAGATGGGACCCATATGGACTCTTACAGAAACTATTCCACCAGTTATTGTGGGTAAAGTCAAATGGAAACCCTCAGAATCGTCCAAGCTATCACACATCATTAACACCAAACAATAATGAGCCTTAGAAGGAATGAAAATTATTTGCTTGATAATGATGGCAAGTAGGAAGCTGGAGCACTCTGTAACTGACACCACTTCAACTTACGGCAGTCCTAGTGAAGACAGCTTACAGTGGACTTCAGGAACCTAGAAGTCATCTAACTAGTGGCTATGGACACTGTTGACTTCAACAACATGATGGAACCCACATCGCCATTGAGTGGGATGGACTTGTCGACCTCACTAATGCCTCTTCCTCTATTACTGTAGCTGAGACTAGCCAGTAGCAGTTTGTTTTCACATAGGAAAGGGTCTTACATACCTTCACTGTAGTTTGTTCAAAACTATGTGACCTCTGTGGTCAAAACTATGTGGTCATTTTAGTGGTAAGTTGTTGTGAATGCTATATTTTGATTTTCTGTGATAAGTTGTAACACTGTGAATGCTATACCTTGATTTTCTATGAATGTTTTGCACTGATTTGTTATGGAATAAATAGAGTGTTTACTATACTATGTAATCAGAACCTTGAAAGCTGTTCACAACAGCCATCCTCTGGAAAGCTGCTTGTGCTTGGCTTTACACTCAAGAGTTCTTAGGCCCTGTTGCTACTGAACAGATGTTTCAGTCACATAATCACACTTTTTTTCAGAGTTTTCTATAGTGTGTTGAGTGATGCAAGATAGCTCCTCTAACAAGATGGATAAAGCACAGGAAGCCTCTACTGTTTAATGAAAATGGTATTTCCAAGACTGAACTCACCCAAGTTTCCTAAGTATTAGTAATCTTTGAGAAGAGGCTGACCAGGCAAAAGGCTGAGGCCTGTAGTCCCTGTGCCAACAACCTCCCTTTTCTACCAGGTCAGGGGACACTGAATCCAAGACCTGTCTCATAAGGATGACCATTTTGCCTGATTCATCAATGAAGCTAAAAGAGGTTAAAAGAGGCATGTGCAATTAGAGTGTAGCAGATATTAATCCAGTAATAGGGAATACCCTGAAGGACGGAGATCTTGATAAGTTCTCTCAGTGGGCTGAGCTGCAAGCCATAAGCTAGTATGTAAGAAAATCTTCAGGCATAAAGTGAATAAGATCCTCATCAACCAATTAACAAATATTAACTAGGTACCTACTACGTGCCAGATAATATGTGAGGTACCAGGGATACAAACAGAATTGAATAATCTTACCCCAAATGAGTTTACATTCTAAAGACGAGAAGAGGTGGGATGGACACATGCGCGCACACGCGCGCACGCACACACACACAAATAAAAATAAGTTAACAGAAATTTATACAAACTAATTAATACAAGGTAGTTTAGGAGGGAGTTGACTGCAGCTGAGAGGATCATGAAAGGCTTCATGAAGACTTGATGGTGCTTGAGTGATGTCATGTAAAAAAAAGCACCAATTCTGTGGCATTCAGTTCTCCTTATAGCCCAACTATGACAACCATCTATTGCTGCTGGAAAAACCATGGCTTTAACTATATGGATCTTGGGCAGCAAGGTTATGTCTCTGCTTTATACTATGCTGTCTAGATTTACGTAGCTTTCCTTCCAAGGAGCAAGTGTCTTTTAATCTCATGGCTGCATTAGCTATCTGCAGTGATCTTCAAGCTCAAGAATATAAAATCTGACACTGATTCCATTTCTTCTCCCTCTATTTGCCAGGAAGTGATAGGACCAGTTGCCAAGATCTTAGTTTTTTTGATGTTAAGCTTCAAGTCATCTTTTACACTCTCCTCTTCCCTCTTCATCAAGAGGTTTAATTCTTCACTTACTTGCCATAAGTGTGATATCACCTACATATCTGAGATTGTTGATATTTTTCTCTAGCAACCTTACTTCTGGCTTGTGATTGATCTAGCCTGGCACTTCACATGATGTATTCTGTGTATAAGTTAAATAAATAAAGTGATAATGATACAGCCTTGTCATACTTCTTTTCTACTCTTAAACCAATCAAGTTGTCCCATGATTGGCTCTATTACTTCTTGGCCCACATACAGGTTCCTCAGAAGACAAGTAAGATGATCTGGTAGTATTCTCATCTCTTTGAGGACTTGCCACATTTTGTTATGATCCACACAGTCAAAGTGTTTTAGTGCAGGCAATGAAGCAGAAGTAGATGTTTTTGGACCTCCCTCGTTTTCTCACACATAATCCAGCAAATATTGGCAATCCGGTCTCTAGATCTTTTGCCTCTTTGAAAACCAGTCTGCTCTTCTGGTAACTCTTGGTTCATATATTGCTTAAGCCTAGTTTGGAGAATCTTAATCATAACCTTACTGCTTTGAAAAATGAGCACAACTGTTCAGTAATTTGAACATTCCTTGGTATTGCCCTTCTTTGGGACTGGGACACAAACTGATCTTTTCCAAGCCAATGGTCACTGTTGTGTTTTACAAATTTGATGGCATATTGAGCGCCCCACTTTAATAGCATCATCATTCAGGGTTTTAAATAGCCCAGCTGGAACCCCACCACCTCCACTACCCTTACTGGTAGCAATGCTTCCTAAGGCCCACTTGACTTCATTCTCCAGGATGTCTGGCTCTTGATCAGTAACCACATCATTGCGGTTATCACTGGTGATATTAAAATCACTCTTGTGTAATTCTTGTGTGTATTCTTGCCATCTTCTCAATCTCTTCTGTTCTATAAAATTCCTATTTTTTTGTCTTATCATGCTCATTTTCTTGAAGAGATCTCATCTTTTCCATTCTACTGTTTTCTTCTATTTCTTTGCATTGCTCATTCAAGAAAACCTTACCTCTCCTCGCTATTCTCTAAAATTCTACATTCAGTTGGGTATGTCTTTTCCTTTCTCTTTTCCCCTTCCTTCTTTCCTCAGCTATTTGTAAAGCTTCATCAGATAGTCATTTGGCTTTCCGGCTTTTCTTTTTCTTTGGAATGTTTCTTTATTGCTAACTCCTATACAATATTGTGAACCTCTGCCCATAGTTCTTCAGGGACTCTACCAGACCTAATGCCTTAAATCTATTCATCATTTCTACTTCACATTCATAAGGAATGTTGTTTAGGTCATACCTATAGGGTCTGATGGTTTTCCCAACTTTCTTCCATTTAAGTCTGAATTTTGCAATAAGAAGTTCATGATCTGATCCACAGTCAGCTCTGAATCTTGTTTTAACTGACTGTATAGTTTCTCCACCTCTGACCAAAAGTATATGATCCATCTGATTTTGATACTGACCACATGAAAACCACCTTTAGAGTCACCTTTTGAGTTACTGAGAGTGTTCGTTATGACCTGAGGGTTAATTTGACAAAACTCTATCAGTCTCTGCCCTCCTTCATTTTGTATTCCAAAGCCAAATTTGCATGCTATTCCAATTATTTTTTATTTTCTACTTTAATATGACTATGGTGAGTATAAATTTACCTGGATAAAAGAGAAAGCCTTAGTCTATTTGGTTATAAGTTTCTAGATAAAGGTCAGGGATAATCTTTACCCAGGCCCCACTGAATGAGGTATCTTATCAACCAAGGCCTCCAAAGAGGATGGGAGATCTGTATGGTACATCAGAGAACACAGTTTGTGTGGTGATGAGGAAGGAAGGCTGCATTCAAGTTTACAACTCATTAGCTACCTTACTATAAATAACTGATATCACTTTACATTAGGAAGGCAACTATTAATTGCAAAGATTAAGCTCCCAGAGATCAGATTAGCCAGACCCAACTGGTCACCTTTTAAAATGGGCTAGTCCTTAATTTTCTGTTAGCAAATGAGGGAAAGGTTTGTATCCTTATGAAGACTGAATGATGTACCCACATAATGCTGTTTTCCCTTAGACTATCCACTACACGGACCAGATCCTTGGGACACAGTGCTTCTGCAGAGCCAAGAGAAGCAGGGAAGACAAGGAAACTGACTCTAGTTACAGCGAGAGATAGAATCAGGGTAAGAATACAAAACAGACAGAAAAGCAGTGGGAAGTTGTCCAGTGCTTCTTAAACTGTGGGTCACGACACCATACGGGCTTACAAAGCCCTGATCTAGTGAACTCGTTTTACTGGTCTCCCTATGATCATTTTTCCTTTTCCCAAACACTCCTTTCAATATCCCCAAGAATTCTAAATATTTCTACCATGGTTTTCAAAGGGAAAAATTTGAGCAATAAAACAAGTTATTTTTTGCATTTAACTAATGACCAACCCAAAAAGAATAAGTTGAAATTGAAATAAAGTTAAAGAAAAGAGGTGGTAGTAGCAGAAATAGAATTAGAATAGTCACTGAATCTGAATTTCAGTCTTGGCTTTACAACAAACTATGTGAAATGAATTGATCTGGACCTCAGACTTCTCATCTATAAAATGAAATAAGTGGACAAAATTATCTACAAGGTGCCTTTCCAATCTGCAATGATAGGATTCCACAGCCTGGAGGGGACTTAAACCCAGACAATTCTCAATCATATGCCTGGTGACCTGGATATTTTCCAGTTCTGAAGCAGTGGAGTGCATACTCTAATCATTCTATCTAATTCATGGTCTAGAAAAAAAGAAAATCTGTGGAGCTAGTCCAAACCTAGGAATAATTTACTAAAGAAGTTGAAAACTTGCATTCCTCAGAGATTTCAAAGACAAGAACAGAAACTCCATTGTCTGGAATAGATTAGATGACTCTTTCAAGAAATATTAAAGAAACCCTCAGTGGACGGCACCGTTTGCTGCTGCCTCGTTTCCTTTGCCCCATTTCTGTGCAGAGGCACGAAGGTGACCGTCCAGGATCAGGGTTGGTGAGGGAAGAACACTGGCTGTGGCCACGTGGAGAAAACTGTAGTAGCGAATTTCAAAATAACCAACGAGAAAAAAAAGTAGATACTATCGACAGAAAACAATTTTTCAAATATATGTACAAAAGACAAAAGAGTGCATATGTGTACACACATAATGAGGCATATCTATACGTGTATGTATATATGCATATACATATATATACATTTATATATATGAAGACTATAAACAGGGTTACATATTCCTATCAGAACAGCGTCAGGAACAATAAAGTTTGGAATAAGCTCATGCTGGTAACAAATACAATTGGTAATAAAGTAGAGTTGTTGGGGTTTTTTTTCAGTCAAACTAGAGGCTAGAAGAAGATCAAAGAATGGTTAGCAACGATCTTAATAGATGGGACAATATGTACAATATTAACTAATAAGAGAGAATGCAAAATTACTCAACTCTTATTTGGCTAGACCAAAAATTGTTAAAGAAAATGAAACCCATAATAAAATGGACAGATGGTAAAAGAACAGTCACCCTTGATGAGTCAATTGGCCCAAATGGACTACATATGACAAGAACTAAAGGATGTGACTTCTGAATTGTCACTAATCCCTAAAAAATTGTGAAATATAGGAGAGGAGTTACAGAACTAAAAAAAATAAATATGATCTTGATTATCAATACGAGGAAGGGAGTAGGTTCCTTTAAACCAGAGAAGTCAAACACCACAATTTGCAAGCAATCAGAACCAAATTAAAGTGTAAATGGGAATTACTTCATAAAAATTAAATCAAAATACAAAAGAATATAGATAGTTAATGTGATGTTTTCTTCAGGCTGGCAGAGATCCTTATGTACTGTTTAGTGGCCCCTATTTCTATTTGAGTTTGACATGACTGCTTTAAATTACACTTAGGTGAACTTGACTTCTCTTCTGGCAAAATTCTAGACTATATTATTAAAAGAAAAAAGCAAGTGCATTCTAGGAATCAGAAACAGCTAGTTCAGAGACACAGAAACAGGAATCTGAGTGCTATGTATGAGAAACAACAAGAGGGCAAAAACGACTGCATTACAGAGTATGTGGAAGGAACTGCACAAAAAAGGTAGGGAGGGAAATTGGGGCCAGGCTGTAAAATACTCTAAATACCAAAAAGAGGTTTTATTTGATCTTAGAGGTTATAGAAAACATAGCATATTGAATAGGAGAAGGAGACGGTCAGATCTGTGCTTTAGGAAAATTACTTTGGCTGCTATGTGATGAATACATTGGAGTGGTATCAACTTAAAGTAGAAAGACCAATCAGGAAACTACTGTAACAACCAACAAGTGAAGAGATAAGAAGATCCTGAAGTAGGATGACAGCCATCCAAGTAGAAACAAGGGAGAGAATTTGAGAGATGATGTAGAAGTGGAAATTACTAAGATTTATACATAGGGTAGATGGGAGTAGTAAGGACTACACTAAGAAATGAACAGGACCTTCAATAGTAACAAAAAGGTGTGAGTTTGGAAGAAAAGCTAATGAATTCTGTTTTAGACCTTGTGAACTGAGACCCTTCTAGGGCACCAACTGTAAATGTATAACAGGCACTGATTGGTTAATGCCAAACTACAGCTCCAAAAAAAAATCAGTGTCAGCTATATAGATCTGGAGGTCATCAAAAGTGAAAACTATCCTACTATTAAACATATATCCCAAAGGAGGTCAAAGACAAAAAAAAAACCCAAAAACCCAAACCTATATTCACCAAAATCTCCATAGTAATACCTTCTATGGTGACAAAGAACTTGGAAAAAGAAGTAGGTACATATATTCATTGAATGGGCAATGGCTAAACAAACTGTGATAAATGACCAGAACTGAATGGGATATTAATGCATATTAAGAATTCAGAGAAACACAGAAAAATTTATATTAGTTAATCTGGAATGAAGTAAATAGAAGCAGGAAAAATAGTAGAGAGTAAACAGAAAACCCAATAAAACAAAACTGAACATTATGTAATTGTAATTCTGAAGTATGGCCTCAAAGAAAAGATGCAAAAATGCACCTCTTTCCTTTGGGTGGGGAGGGGAAGAACTCTGAGTATGGAGTATTATACAGGTTGTCAAACACAACGTTTCTATTGGTTTTATTGAACTTTCCTTAAATCTTTGTTACACAAGAAGCTTCACTATGTGGGCAGAGAGTATATTCAGAAGTGAATGCAATGTAAAAAAAAGGCACTAATGAAGCTTTTTAAAAACAAAAACATTAAGTGTATGACCCTTCTCCAAAAAATAAGTGATTTTTTTTTAAAACGGGAACAGTTTTCATAAGAATAACTGAAAACTATAAATGACTACATGAAAATATCTTCTAAACTACTGAGAGAAATGCAAATTAAAATAGCTCTGCACAAGAACCTGCCCCTCACATATTGCAAATTGGCAAAGGTAGAAAAACGTTAACACTCTATTCTGGAGCAAGTATAGTAGGACAGCAAACTAATCCACCAGTAGACTTATGAACTAATTTAACTGTTTTGGGAAAGACAATTTGGAATTACACAAGAAAAGTGACTCTTCATACCCATAGACCAAGTAACCCCACGACTAGGAAGGTCATATAGAAATAAAGGCCCCAATTTATTCATAGCAGCAAATTTTGTGGTAGCAAAGAACGAGAAACAATGCAAGTATCCATCAGCTAAGGAATGGGTGAACAAACTGGTATTTAGATAAAAGAGTATCACTGTACAAACTGATGTGGAATGAAGTACTCAGAATCGGGAAAGCAATACATACAATGAACAATATATAACAACCGTCAAGAACATTGTTTCCTTATATGCTTCCACAATCTTTGTCCCTTCTACTTGTACTTAATAATACAAGTTATGTTCCTTGGAAATAATAAGCAAAATCAATCTAATTCCCTTCCTAATCATTCCCCCCAACCTATTTTCCTGGTACTTTTTTAAAATATCTTTTTTCCACAGTGATGTTTCCTAGTGACACTTTCCCACCCCACTAGAACTGCCCTTTGTAACACATTAGTGTAATTAAGCCAATTAAATCAATACACTGATCTGACAGCACAACCACACCTGCGGCCTAACATCTTTCTATATAAATAAGTGTTCCATCATTAATCCTCTACAGTAAAGCAAATTTCCACATTAGTCATAACTAAAAGAAATTGGGAAAATACTGGTTAACCTCAACCATTCATTATGAACAGACTCCTCTGTAGTACGAGTTTATATAAACCTATACATATCTCTCTTTAAAACAGAGGTTCTCAACCTGGGTATATAACTGTTTTTGTTTTTAATACATTTTGATAACTGTACTTCAATGATTCATTTCCTATTTTGTTTTTTAAAACATGACTCTAAGGAGGGGCTCACAGGCTTCACAGCCTGCCAAATGGAGCCATGACACAAAGAAGGCTCAAGCATGCCTCTCTAAAGGACAAGGAGGGAGGCAGAGCCACAACGGCAGAGTCAAGGCAGGGACTCACCTGACCTCTCCCCAGATCCCTCCAAATAAGTTTAAATAATGACTCTAAACAAATTCTAGAGCAGCAGAACCCACAAAAAGACAGAGTGAAAGAATTTTCAAGCCTAAGACAACTTGTAGGGTTAGCAAGAAATGTCTGCTGCACCAAGATGAGAGAGGAAAGCAGGCGATGCCAGCACAGACTAGGCCCCAGCAAAGCAGGAGCAGGCTGTGGGGCAGCTGAATCAGTGGCAGCAGTGGCAGTTTCCAGACCTCTCAGCCCACAGACTCCCAAGACAACCCAGAAGGTCAGCAGGAAAGTTCTGTCACACCTGAGTGAGAATGGAGCACAGTCCGGCACAGGCTGTGTCAGCACAGACCAGGTCTCAGAAAACCAGGAAGAGGCCTTCAGAGCCCCTGCATCGGCAGCAGCAGCAGCTATTTCTAGAGTTCTCGGCCCACAGATGGCAAGGGGGTAAAACAACTGGTCAGAAGGAGATTACAGGGGTGCCTTTTCAGGCACCTGGTAGGAGCTCTGTTGCTTTTTCCATACTTGGATCCAGGTCTCAGATCTGGGTGGCTGTCCCAAGGCAAGGAGGAGCACTAGCAGAGCAGAGCTTGTGGCCATAGTGGGGACCCTTGTCACAGTTCCAGGGGAGAAAACAGTGCTTGTGGTCACTTACAAACCAGAACACAGGTCAGGAAAGCAGGAAACACTTCTTCTCAGATAGTACCACCTTGGAAGAACTGAAAACTTACAGGTCCTTAGAAGTTTTTCTGAAAACAATTGCCCAAAACCCCTGAAATTTGGGACAGTACACCCTCTACCCTGGAAGCAGAGCCCTATTTTAACAATGAGTTAAAAGTCAAGAAATAGGCTTAGAAAAGAAACAACGGAAAAAAATTCTGTCCATAGAAAGATACTACAGTGACAAGAAAGATCAAAACATACACTCAGAAGAAGAAAACAAAGTCAAATTTCCTGCAGCCAAAACCTCCAAGAAAAATATGAATTGGTCTCAGGCCATGGAAAAGCTCAAAAAGGATTTTGCAAATCAAATAAGTGAAGTAGAGGAAAAACTGGGAAGAGAAATGGGAGTGATGCAAGAACAGAATGAAAAACAAGTCAAAAGCTTGGTAAAGGAGACACACACACAAAAATACTGAAGAAAATAATACTTAAAAAAAAAAACACACACACACTAAGCCAAATGGTAAAAGAGGTACAAAAAGTCAATGAGAAGAATGCCTTAAAAAGCAAAATTGGTCAAATGGGAAAGGAGGTGCAAAAATTTAGTGAAGAAAATAATTCCTTAAAAATTAGAACTCAACAAATGGAAGCTAATGACTTTATGAGAAATCAAGGGGCAATAAAACAAAACCAAAAGAATGAAAAAATAGAAGAAAATATGAAGTAGCTCGATGGAAAAACAACTGATATAGAAAATAGAACCAGGAAAGATAATTTAAGTATTATTATACTATCAGAAAGTCATGAGTAAGGCGCAGCTAGGTGGCTCAGTGAATAGAGCACCAGCCATGGAATCAGGAGGAGCAGCGTTCAAATCTGGCCTCAGACACTTAACCCTTGGGCATGTCACTTAACCCCAACTGCCCTGCCTTCCCCCCTCCAAAAAGCAAAATAATAATAATAATAATTTTTTTTTTTAAAAAAAGTCATGAGTAAAAAGAGAGCCTTGACATCATCTTTTAAGAAATTATTAGGAAAATTACCCTAATATTCCAGAATGAGAAGGTAAACTAGAAATTGAAAGAATCTACTGATTACCTCCTGAAAGCATTGTGGAAATATAATCAGGATAACATAAGATCCTAGCAGTTTCTACATTAAAGGATCGGAGGGGTCGGAATATGATAATCTGGAGGGCAAAGGAGCTAGGATTGTAGCAGCAAACACCCTAGGAAACCCAGGATGGCTGCTAGCACAGGTTTTTTGATCTGCTTTTCTAAAGGAAAGCAATTCAAAAAGAGTTAACAATCTTATTTTAATCAAACATATATCATTTACCTAGTTCAGAGGGAAAAGTCAGCACCCTGAACTTCAGAGAATACAAACAGAAGTTACAAGAAGACAAAAATACAGACACAGAAAATAACACAGTTCAGCAGACAGGGCTTCTAGCTGTCTGACCATTACATCCATACCTCAGTTACCAGAGAGAGAAGCACAAACATCTGGGTTTTCAAAGTCAGGGGACTCAATGGCTGCCCAGAGTTTCATCTGGTCAAATCGCACAACTCTTCCCAAAGTGAGCCCCAAAGCAAAACCTTACCTCAGAGGTATATATAGCCTTTTCCAGGGTCAGAGAACATCACAAGCCCTGTGACCCACTTGACTATAAAGTAACAAAAGTTGTGCCTTCCTGAAAAAAACAAGCCTCCCACCACAGGCTCCAGTTGAGCACCTACAGCCTATTAGGGGGTAGAGTATATTTTCAAATCAGTTAAGGTCCTCAAGTTCACCTAGGCTTATTAAGTGACAGGGAAAATATTCAAATTCCTATTATGATAACATAGACTACCAGAAAGTCATGAGCAAAAAGAGAGCCTTGATATCATCTTTCAAGAAATTATTAGGAAAACTGCCCTGATATTCTAAAATGAGAAGGTAAAATAGAAAATGAAAGAATCTAATGATCATCTCCTGAAAGTATTGTGGAAACACAATCAGGATAACACAAGATCCTAGCAGCTCCCACATTAAAGGATCGAAGGGGTCAGAATATGATAATCTGGAAGGCAAAGGAGCTAGGATTACAATCAAGAATCACCTACCCAGCAAAACTGAGTATAATCCTTCAGGGGAAAAAATGGACATTCAATGAAATACAGGACTTTCAAGCATTACTGATGAAAAGACCAGAGCTAAATTGAAAATTTGACTTTCAAATACAAGATTCAAGAGAAGCTTAAAAAGGTAAACAGGAAAGGGAAATCATAAGAGAATTAATAAGGTTATATTGCTTACATTCCTACATGAGAAGAAGATCCTGGTAACTCATAAGAACTTTTTCATTATCAGGGCAGTTGGGGGTATATATAGACAGAGGGCACAGGTGTGAACTGAATATTAAGGGATGATATCTTAAAAAATTAAATTAAGGTGTGAGAGAAAAATGTACTAGGAGAAAGGGAAAGGGGGAACAAGAGAACCTTACTCTCAACAGAAGTGGTTCAAGGAGGTAATAACATACACATTCTATTGGGTATAGAAATCTGTCTTATCCCACAAGAAAGTAGAAGAGGAAGGAATTTTGAAGACAGGGCAGATTGGGGAGGTAGTCAGAAGCAAAACACTTTTGAGGAGGGACACGATGAGAGAAAGGATAGAATAAATGGGGGTGGAGGGAATGGGACAGAGGAAAGGATAGTAAGCAACAGTAACTGGGAAAAAAAATTGTGAAGCAAGTTTCTCTGATAAAGGCCTCATTTCTCAAAGATACAGAAAAGTGAGTCAAATTTATAAAAAGAAGAGCCATTTCCCAATTGATAAATTATGAAAAGGTATGAACAGTTTTCAGATGAAGTAATCAAAGCTATCTATAGTTATATGATAAAATATTCTATTGATTGGAGAAATGCAAATTAAAACCATTCTGAGGTATTACCTCATATCTATTAGATTGGCTAATAGGACAGAAAAGGAAAATTACCAATTTTGGAGGGGATGTGGGAAGAATGAGACATTAATGCACCATTGGTGGAGTTGTGAACTGAGTCAACTTTTTTGCAGAGTAATTTGGAACTATGCCCAAAGAGTTATTTTAAATCATGCATACCCTTTGAGCTAGCAATACTACTACTGGGTCTGTATCCCAAAAAAGATTTTAACAAAGAAAAGGAAAACGATCCATATGAACAAAAATATTTATAGCACCTCTTTTCTGGTGTCAAAGAACGGGACATTGAGAGGATGCCCACCAACTGGGGAATGGCTGAACAAATTGTCCTATGTGATTATGATAGAATTACCACTGAAATGATGAACAGAACAACCTCAGAAAAACCAGACAAATCAGCTGATGCAAAGTGAAATGTACTGTGTACAAAGTAACAGCAATATTGCATGATGATCAGTTGTGAATGGCTTAGCTATTCTTGGCAATACAATGATGCAAGACAACTCTGAAGGACTTATGATGAAAAATGCTATCCATCCCCAGAGAAAGAACTCATGGGGTGTGTGTGTGTGTGTGTGTGTGTGTGTGTGTGTGTGTGTGTGTGTGTGTGTGTAAACAAACATACTTTTTAAACTTTATTTTTCTTGAAGTTATGGGGGGGTTGGTCTATGTTTTCTTTCACAACATGACTATTATGGATATGTTTTGCATGACTACACATGTGTAACCTATACCAAATTGCTTGCCTTCTCAATGGGGGTTGGGGTGGGGGTGGAAGGGAGAGAATTTGGAACTCAAAGTTTTAAAAATGAATTGTTTTTGCATGCAACTAGTGAAAAATAAAATACTGAATAAAACACAACAAAAAATAAAGGACAAGGAATATCTTGGCTTTCGTTCTTATATTTGAGATATATACGTCTTAAAGTCAGGAACTAATATTTCTATGTTGTTAAGAAAATAAAAGACTTTAGAAACATAGGTATAATTTTTGAAACAGTTCTTTCAGAGCTTTTATTTTAGTTAACTTCTTCCCTAATCTAAAATTTGAGGAAAATATTAGCTGTTTGTAATATCAAAGGTACATGAATACTCAAGGTATCTTGTTATCACCCACAAGTGTGCCATGAACATGGGATCCTGAACTCAGAAACTCCTTTATCTAATCATAATTTTTTGTCATTCTACCTCTTCCTTTGCCTAGCTGCTAGAGGTTCCCAAACTTATTTGGCCTACCTCCCCCTTTCAAAAAAAATTACTCAGCAACCCACTGAAAACCTACTTTCTTTAATCCTTTAACAGTTTTTTCATTTGTCCCATTTTCTAAAATTATAATTTTTTAAATGATGCATCTTAAATTTAATAATTTATTGTAAATGTGTGATTTTTTTTCCTGCACTGACATTTTAATGATGCAATATCATACCATGTAAGCTTATAGTATAGTATTGTAAATAAGTCATTACACTGAGATATTCCTGCCAATGCATGCTAGACTTCACAACAATGAGCAACATGCTCACCTGCCAAAACTTGCTTGTTAAGACTTGACCACTGATAGGTTACAACTTGCATTTTGTGTGTTTAATTTGGAAAATAATGTAATCACTACAACTTTAACTCTGTCACGCAACAGATAAAACACGTACAAATGATTTTTCAAAATTTTTTTCTCTTCTTTCCTTATCGAACCTCTACCACCTCCTTATTTTTATTCAACACCCTCCAATTGCACCTGAAACTACTACTGCCCCCCTTGATTGTTCCAGCATCCCCCAGCGGTTGGTTTCACCTACTATAGGAACCTCTGGAGCAGCTCCAAATTATATTCTTCACTTTGATCTCAAACTCCCACTAATCTACCCCTCAGTTCTTTCCTTTCATTACTATTTCTCTTCTGTCCCCTGTCTTGACGCCTTATTGAACTAGTTCAACACTACACGGTGCCCTCAAGTCCCTTACTTCATTACCCTTTTGAAGATACTGCCCTAGCAAAACTGAGCCTTAAACTACTCCTATCATCTTCCTCCTACTCACATGCTCTTGAAGAAAGTTTTTAAAAAAGTCAAAACCTTGCTGACCAGGTCTATTAAAAATTTATGGTACGTAATCTCGATTGGGTTATCACTGTACCAGGGCAATCTTTCTGTACCTCATTAATCTACTCAGTATCTCACCACATCAACTTTTCTAAGTCTTTTCATTCCTCATTAAACCTCCCTTAGCATTTCACTGAAAAAATTGAGACCTTGTGACAAAAGATTCCTCTTTTCCCCTTCTCATCTCACATATCTTATACACCTTCTGCTATTATCTCCTATTTTTCCCTCATTTCACTTGAAGAGGTGGCCCTTCTTCTAAGGCAAATATCTCTAAGTGCACAAGTGGTCTCATTCCATCCTATTTTTTTTCTAGCAGATTTCCCCCTCTATCAAGCCTACTTTCTTACTAATCTTCAGTTGCTTCCTGTCTATGCAGCTTCCCTCATGCTCACAAACATGTCTCCCTCATCTTCAAAAAACCCCTTCTTGGCCTGTCCATCCCCACTATCATTCTCTTTTCCTACACTCCCTTTTGTGGCTAAAATCCTTAAGAAGTCTTGCTAGAATCTATGTCTTCACTTCTTTTCCTTTCACTATCTTAACTCCCTACAATTTGGCTTCCAACATCATCATTCAACTGAAAGTGTCTTCCCCAAAGTTACTAATGATTTTCTTAACTGTTAAATCTAATGGTCTTTTCTCAGCCTTCATCCTTCTCTGTTAACCTTTGATACTGATGATCACCCTTTTCTCCCGGAAAATCTCTTCTCTCTAGGTTTTCATGACACTAATCTCTCCTGGTTCTCCTCTCACCTGTATGATCAATCCTGTTTCCTTTGCTGTATCTAGAATCAGGGGTGAGGAACCTTCAACCTCAAGGCCACAGGTGACCCTCTAGGTCCTCAAGTACAGCTCTTTCACTGAATCAAAACTTCACAGAATAAATTCTTTCATTAAGGGGATCTGATCTGTGAAGTTTGGATTCAGTCAAAGGGCCACACTTGAGGACCTAGAGGGCCACACATGGCCTCAAGGTCCCAGGTTCCCCACACCGGGTAGAGCATGCTCACTAAAGGTGTTTCCCCACCTCTGTCTTGGATCCTCTTTTGCCTCTATAGTATTTCACTTAGTGATCTCTTCAATTACCAAGGATTTAATTATCATTTCATTGCAAATTAGTCTCACATCTACTTACTCAGCCCTAACCTCTCTACTGACATCCAGATAACCCCACAGATCTCTTAAACTCAATATGTTCAAAGTCCAAAACTGAACTAATCATCATCCTCCCTCAAACCTTCAGCTCTACCTAACATCCCCTATTGCTGCTGAGGGTACCACCATCCTCCTGGTCATTTAGCACCACAACTTCAACGTCGTCCTCAACTCTCTACTCTGTCTCCGCCGCCCCCCCCCCCCCACTCCATTATCCAAATCAGTTGCCAAGTCTGCAACCACACCCTGGACTACTACAACAGTTTGACAATTCATCTCCCTTCTTCAAATCTCTTTCCACTTCAATCAGTCTCCAACTGTGCTGCCAAATTCATCTTTCTAATATTCAGGTTTAACCCTAGCACCAGCAGCTTCCTATTATCTACCTCAAGGATCAATTATAAGATGCCCTAAATGTTTTAGTTTCTTTTAAACTATGCTTAAAACTGTAATCCAGTGGCACTGGCCTCTAATAACTCTCCAATTCAGTAAAAAGGTCCTCTTTGCTGTTCCTTGCAGTCAGCAATTTATCTGTCTCCCAACTCTGGGCATTTTCACTGTCTGTCTCCAATTCCTGGAATGGTCTTCCTTCTCACCTCTGCTTCCTAGCTTCCCTTCCTTTCTCCAAGTCTCTTGCTACAAGAAACTTTTCCTCCTTAATCCTAGCGCTGTCTCTCTGAGACCCATCCAAATGACTCTGTACGTAACTTGTGTGTTATCATTTGGAAATTATATATAGCAATTTGCATGTTGTCTTCTCCGTTAGATTATGAACTCCTTGAGAGCAGGAACTGTTTTGTGTCCCCAAAGCTTAGTTTGATGCCTGGCCATAGTTCACACTTAACAAATGCCAGCTGACTTTAACAGCAACAACAACACCACCAACAACAACAACAACAAGTGAATGCATTTATCTATTCCGATTTACATGAGTAAATAAGCTTCCTAATAGCAGTGACCTAGATTTCTGAAAATTCTCCCATACTCTAAATGTAGTACATGTACCTTACAGGCACATTATAGTTTATGTTTTTGAAACAATGCTTTATTCCTTTCACATAAACTCTTATATATTTAATTGTTTTGTTGGGTCTTTTAAACTGTTCTTTGCTTCTATATGTTTCTTTAAATTAATGTACCTCTTCTTCCTCAATCCTCAATTTCTGTTTGGCAATTTTTATATATGGTTTTCTCCAAAAGCAAAAAAGTAGGCATAAAATTTCCTATGAGTTCTAGAGTTTTTTTGGTATTACCTGGAAAGATATTTATTGACTCCATCAGGTTAATGTTTGCAGTACTTGGAGGCATTGTTTCAAAACTTGAGTTAATGTCAAAATACCAAAAATTAAATGACAAAAAAGAAGTTAGCCTAAAGGATAAAAATACAACCTTGAGTTCTTATGAAGTTATCTGTCCACTGACCTCAATTACATACAAACACTCACACACACATGCACACACACACACACACACATACACACACATATATTAAAGCCACATATATGTACTACTTGATAGTCATTCATAAAATAAATTACCCTTCAGGCTGGCAAACCTGTTTTTCATGATGCCAAAGACATTCACTTTATTCCAAGTTAGCAATTATCAACAGACAATGTGAATAAGAAAAACAACAGATGAGGAACTATTTTTCCCCAGTTACTCTAGAAGGATCAGATAATTGAATTATTAACTCTAAAATGGATACCCGCCAACTATATACATCAGCTCCCAATAACTCAACAGATTCTAAATATCACAGATCATCTGACGTGCAGGATTTGTGGTTCTGCAAGACTAAGAATATTACCACTTCCTCTGGGTCCTGCCCCCATACTCTCTCCCTCCTTAGTAATGCCTTCTTCCTGGTTTCCCTCTATTCCTCTTTAGTCTCTTCTACTGGTTTCCCATCCACTGAAATTTAGTTTCTCCAGAGACTGCCCTAGGCCCTCTTCTTTTCTCCATCTCTATCTCCTCTCCTTATCTCCGTAGTTCCATTATTATCCCTACATAAGTAACTCCAAAATGGATAATACACAGCTTTGGTCTTTCTCCCCTACATACATTAAAACATCACTAACTTACTGCCTATCAGACTTCTACCACTACTACCCACAGATGTTTCTTAGAATTTCAAACTCAGCTTCTCTAAATTCAAACCCATTACCTCCTCCCATAAGCCTGGGTTCCAAATCTCTTTATTTCCATTCAGGGTACTACAATTCTCCAAAACACTCAGTTTCATTACCTTTGTACCAATCCTTGATCCTTCCCTTACCTTCATATCCAATCAGTTATCAATTATTGTAAACTCCAAAATATCTATCTGTCACCTCCTCTCCATTCACACCATGCTAGTTCAGGTCTTCATCATCCAGCCCAGATACCAGATTGGTCTTCTTGCTTCTAGTATTTCTTCTCCAATCCACCTTAAACATGACAATAAAATAATCTTCCTAAGACAGGGGTTTCACCATGTCATTTTCTTGCCCCAGACATTCTAGTGGATCCCTAATGTTCTTAGAATAAAATACAAATTCTTCAGCCTAGCATTTGAAGCCCTATAAAACTGGCTCCAACCCACCTAACTTTCCAGTATTCCTTTTAAGCACCTTAAATTCCAGCCAACATGGGCTACTACTTATTGCCCAAATGTGGCATTCCATCTTACCCCCTGTGCATCTGTACTAATCTTCCACCACACCAGCACTCCACACTCCATTATATTCTTCATCTACTTTCAAAGCCCAATTCAGATGCTACTTTCCCTAAGCCTCACCCCATTTCCCAATCATTAATGCTCTTCATGCAAATTACCTTGCATTTACTAATCACCATGGAGACTTTATTTCTTACTAGGATATAAGACTGTCAATTTGGCACAGCTTCTAAAACTAGGGAGAAAAGATTCCCTCCTAGAGTAGTGTGTGCAGTGTTCTGAACATTTTTTAGGAAAAACATTACTGTAAAAAACTAGAAAGTGTCTGGGGTGGCTAGGTGGCACAGTGAATAGAGCACTGGCCCTAGAGTCAGGAGGATCTGAGTTCAAATCCTGCCTCAGACACTTGAAACATTTACTAGCCATGTGACTTTGGGCAAGTCACTTAACCCCAACTGCCCTCCAAAAAGCAAAAAAAAAAACCCAAAACAACTAGAAAGTGTCCACAGGAGGTTAGACAGGATCATGAAAGGGCCTCAGTATGATGCCATATGAGGACCAGATGAAAAATCTAAAGATGTTTAGCAGACTTATCTTTTAGTATTTGTAAGTGGGATTAGACTTCTCTTTTGACACAGGAGGTTGACCAGGAGCAGGGAGTAGCAAAGAGACAATTTACATATGAGTCGGGGAAAAATTTCCTAACAATGGGGGCAATGCAAAAATGGAACGGTCTGGTGGAGCCAAGATAGCAGAATAAAAGCAGGAACTTCCTTGACCTCATCCCACAATCACCTCTAATATCTGTAAAAAATGACTCTAAACAAATTTTAGAGCTACAGAACTCACAAAATGACAGAGTGAAACACATCTCCAGATGAAGACATCCTGGCAGGCCCACAGGAAGGGTCTATCACACCAACCTGGGAGTGGAGCACAATTCCACAAAGGTTGCACCGGCACAGATAGGGTGGAACAGACATTAGGGGACTGAATCACTGGCATCTGTGGTGGTTTCCAGACTTCTGAACCCACAAACGCCAAAGAGAAAGTAAAAGGTAAATGAGGAAACTCTCTAGGACCTGAGTGAGAGAAGAGCAAGGTCTGGCCCCTTCCCTTGGCCAGTGAAGGTGGTGGTGGAGGTCGTGGCAGAGGTGGAAGAGGCAGCAGTGGCAGCAGCAGGAGAAGCAATAGTGATAGCTGCTTCTGGAGCTATAGGCCCACAGATGGTGGGGAGACCAAGGGGCTAATCAAAAGGCAAGTGCAGGAATCTCTTTGGTGCACTGAGGCAGGATTCTCTTGCTGTGCCCTGCTTGAATTTGAGTCGCAGTCTTGGGTGATGGTCCTGGGGTAAAACAGAGTGCTGGTGTGGCAGACCTTGTGGCAGCTGTGAAGAGGGCATCTTCCTCAGGTGCCTAGAAGAAGCTCTGACAACAGCTGTGCAAAACCCCAGAAATTTGGGACACAGTACTCCGCTCTGGAAGCAGAGTGCTACCTTAACAAAGAGCTAAATAGTCAAGTAATTGGCTAGGAAAATGAACAAAGAGAAGAAGAAAAATAAGACTACAGAATCTTTTTTGGTGACAAAGAAGATCAAAACATAGAAGTAGAAGAAAACAACAAAGTCAAAGCTCCTGCATCAGAAGCCTCCAAGAAAAGTATGAATTGGTCACTGGCCATGGAGGAGCTCAGAAAGAATTTTGAAAATCAAGTAAGAAAACTAGAGGAAAAATTGGGAAGAAAAATGAAAGTAATGCAAGAAAATAATAAAAAATGAGTCAATAGCTTGCTAAAGGAAACCCAAAAAATACTAAAGAAAATAACACCTTAAAAAATAGACTAACTCAAATGGCAAAAGAGGTCTAAAAAGTCAATGAAAAGAAGAATGCCTTAAAAAGCAGAATTATCCAAATGGAAAAAGTCAAAAAGCTCACTGAAGAAAATAATTCCTTCAAAATTAGAATGCAGCAAATGGAAGCTAATAATTTTATGAGAAATCAAGATATTATAAAACAGATTTAAAAAAAATTTTTTTTTAAATAGAAGACAAGAAGAAATATCTCACTGGAAAAACCACTGACCTGGAAAACAGATCCAGGAAAGATAATTTAAAAAATTATTTGACTACCTGAAAGCTATGATAAAAAAAATAGCCTGGACATCATCTTTCATGAAATTATCAAGGAAAACTGACCTGATATTCTAGAATGAAAGGGTAAAATAGAAATTGAAAGAATTTACTGATTATCTCTTGAAAAAGATCCCCAAAAGAAAATTCCTAGGAATATTATGGTCAAATTCCAGAGTTCCCAGGTCAAGGAGAAAAAATTACAAGCAGTCAGAAAGAAGCAATATGATTATTGTAGAATCACATTCAGGATAACACAAGATCTGGCAGCTTCTACATAAAGGGTTCAAAGGACTTTGGAATATGATATATTCTGGAAGTCAAAGGAGCTAGGATTAAAACCAAGAATCACTTACCCAGCAAAATTGAGTATAATACTTCAAGGAAAAATATGGACATTCAATGAAATAAAAGACTTTCAAGCATTCTTGATAAAAAGACCAGAGTTGAACAAAAAAACTGACTTTCAAATACAAGAATCAAGAGAAGCATGAAAAGGTAAACAGGAAAGAGAAATCATATGGAACTTATTAAAGTTGAATTGTTTACAATCATATATAGAAAGATGATATTTGTAGCTTATGAGACTTTTCTCAGTGTTAGGATAGTTGAAGAGAATATAAATGAGTGAGTGTGTATATGTATATGTGTGTGTACATATATATATATGTATGTATGTGTATATGTGTGAATATGTATACATAGAGGGCACAGGGTGAGTTGACTATGAAGGGATGATATCTAAAAAATAAAATTAACAGGTGACAGAGAAATATATTGGGAGAAGGAGAAAGGGAATGATAGAATAAATTATCTCATACAAAAGAGTTTGCAAAAGAAAGCTGTTACAATGAAAGGGAAGAGCAGGGAGGTTAAAGGGAATGAGTCAACCTTACTCTCATTGCATTTGGCTTATGGAAGGAATAACATAAACACTCAATTGGGTATCTTACCCCACAGGAAAGTAGGAAGGAAGGGGGGTAAGAGGGAGCAATGATAGAAAGGAGGGCAGACTGGGGGAGGGAGTAGTCAGAAGCAAGCACTTTTGTAACGTGACAGGGTCAAAGGAGAAAATAGAATAAATGTGGGGCAGGATAAAATAGAGGGAAATATAGTTAGCCTTTCACAATATGATCACTATGGAAATGTTTTGGACAACTACACATGTATATGTATAACATACTGAATTGCTTGTCTTCTCAATGGGGGTGGGTGAGAAGAGAAGAAAGGAGAGAATCAAGAACTCAAAGTTTTAAAAACAAACGTTAAAAACTATTTTTACATGCAACCAGGAAATAAGATATACAGACAATGGCGTATAGAAAACCATACTGCCCCAGAAGGAAGTAAGGGGGAAGAGGAGAAGGGGGGAAGGGGGAGGGGATAGAAGAGGAGAGGGAAGACTGGGAAAAAGGGTAATCAGTATGCTTGCTATCTTGGGGTGGGGAGTAGGAAAGAGATGGGGAGAAAATTTGGAACTCAAAATCTTGCGGAAATGAATGCTGAAAACTAAAAATAAATAAATTTGGGATGGAGGGGAATGGTATGGTCTGCTTCTGAAGGTTACAGAATTATAGAGGTGAAAAAGACCTCAGAGGTCATCTAATCCAACTAATATGTGAACAAGAATCCCCTTTATAACAATATCCTAAAATGGACATCCAACCTTTGCTTCAAGACTTAAAGCGAAGGAGAACATACTACTTCCCTCTTACATGAGTTTCACAAATAAACTTCATAAATACAAGATGGGAAGGATGTGGTTGGACAATAGTTCGTCTAAAAAAGCGAAGGGTTTCTGTATTAAAATTTCCAAATGATAAGGCAGAGCCAAATTGTCAGAGTAGAAGGAAGTACAGAAAACAATCCCCTACAAAACACCTCTAAACAGATGTAGAAAACACATCAGAATGAATCCAGAGGGGAAAGCCAGCAGCAAAATTGGCAAAGGGAAACAGGAAGAGAACTGAGGATACTGAACACATTGGTACTAGATTGTGAAGGTTTTCAAATTCTAGAGTTCATATTTTATCCTAAAGGCACAGGGGAACAACTAAGTCTTTTAAGCAGGTGAGTAAAATACCAAAATCTGTGCCTTAGCAGTATCAATTTGGTATAAATACCAACAACACCCTACAGAGAAGTTTCTGCCTCCAATAAATACTAAAACTATCAAAATCATGGGCAAATGATCAATTCATAACCATTTCTTAAATGCGTACAATGACGATGATGAAGAGATACTGTAACTCGTGTATCTGTTAAGTTTATGACATGTTTTCACATTTTGGTCCTCAAAAATAACCTTTTGAAATTTGATGGGGAAGTACTGTTAAGACTCTGTTACTCACTATACATGCCCCCTCAGACAAGTGATCTCTGACTGTTTTCTCATCTCTAAAGTAAGCATAAAATGCATTCTAAGGTCCCTTCCAGCTCTGATAATAATGATAGCTGACACTCCTACATAAAGCCCTAAGGCTTGTAAAGAACTTTTTATGTACTTTATCTCATTCTACCCTTACAAAAACTTTTTGAAGTCGGCATTATTATTTTCTTCACTTCAGCGAGAAAGGAAGCGAAGTCGAGAGAAGTTCAGGGACCTGCTGTAGAAAAAGAAGGTAAGCATCTGAGGCAGGATTCAACTCCAACTTTATCTCACTATTCACTACTTCACTGCTGCCTCCTATGAGCTCTACTTTACAGAGGATAAAACTGAAATGCAAAAGGTTAAGGGATTTATCCAGTGTCATACATGGTTACAGAAACTAAAAGTCAGGTTTCCCGACTCCTCGTTCACTGCTCTCCATTATACTACCTTCTGAAACTAAGCAACATAATTCATACAAGGTTTACTCAGAATTCCGTGTAAACTTTTTACAAAAACACATGAACCAAATCCTTTCAGAAAATGGGAGGGTCCTTTAACTCCTCTATTAATGAAAGTCAATTCAAGAGCTTGACTAACTATTCAAACATATATAGTCAACAGCGTAGGGAATAATACCTGAGTAACAAAAGCTTAGAGAGAAGACAAACAGGGCAAAAGTGGTTTTAGTTCATTCAGCATTGTCAAGACCAAGGAAAATCCTTTTTATTTTTGGTTTCATTTTTTAAAGAAGGGTACAAGTTCTTCCTTGGCAAAATCTTCGCTTACCTCATCTTTCAAGGATTTAAAGCAAAATGAACTGTGTTCTACAGTTCTTATAACTGTATAATTAATTAGTTCCCAAATAAATAAAAATCTGTTATTAACAAAGTTTCCCCCACACACACCCAAATAAGAGAGATTACTACTAAAACATAATGGAGCTTGGTAAAGCAGTCCCATAGCTCTCTGAGAGGAAAGAAGTAACCATTGTCACTACACAAAACACCCTGTACAGTAGTAATGTAAAAAGTTCACTAAACAGTGAATGCACCCCACACAACAGAAGCACAAAATAGGTAAATAAGAAAAATTATCAAGGAAAGAAGACATAATGAAATTAATTATACCAATTGTCTGATGTTTAAAAAAGAAAAAAACAATGGAACAGAAGAAAAAACAACCGGGAACCACCAAGGGATAAAAACGTAATAAGGGGTAAAAGATCTGAGATGATCTTAATGAATCAGGAAAAGATGAAAGAGCAGAACTGAGGCACCACTGACCCCTCACAGGTAAATCAATGTCTTCTGTGGAAAGGAGATGAAGAGTGGGAAATGCATAACTGAGGAAAAGGAATATTCAGGACAGAGAAGGATAGGTGACACACCTTATATCAAGCTAATAGTGAAAGTATTATGATCCCTAGAGTGTGCTCCATAAGGAGCAGAAAATGAAGGCAGCCTGCAGGAGAAGGGAAGAGAAGAGAGGAACAGACAAGGAGGTCGTCACCCCAGGAGAGGAGAGAGACTGTTACAAAGGAACCACTCTATGGCACACAAGAATCTTAGTATGAATTCTCAGGATGGATCAGCAAGCACTTACAAGTGTTAAAGAGCCAGAAGTAAAGTGGAACTACCTTTGGCAAGTAGACTGGATACATGATTTAGGGCACAGGAAATCTCTACCTGGTGAAATGGTATTTCAGAGAATGAGACAACAGAAAAAAAAAAAAAAAAGGAAGAACTGGGCAAGATCCACAAAGATGATAGGAGAAAAATCAGATAGAAGAGCGAGCTCAAACACGGTATTTCAGAAATTTTTATCCTCAGGAGGGGCACAAAAAGAGTAAAGAAAGAATAAATAAGAGATATTCCATGTATCGGAAATAAAATCAGAACAAACTGAAAGAGAAGGGAATGGGGACAAGATAAAGAAAAACTTACTAGAAAAGGGAAGTTTTTAAAATTGTTCAAAACAAGGTTGGCAGAAGGGGGGAAAAAGCACCTACTCACTTAACAAAGTGAGCAAGGAGAAAAAGATAAGTAAATAAAAGAAAAAAATTGATAATTTCAAGTCATGAGAAAAAGTAAATATTGAGTGGAGTATATGAGGTGTTCAGTTCAGGGAGGACTAGCATCTCTGGTGTGAGGGCTTTACAGAGCTGATCACCCATCCTTAGTTTGCACCTTCGCCCAACTCACCTATGGCTCCAAAAAGCTAATAGCATGCACAGCAGCCACACCCCAAATACAGTGTCTTAGCAGGCAGGCTAAGTCAGGCTGAGGGTAATCAACAGGCCTCAAACCCATCAGTGAATTAGGGGGATGTCTAACCTAAAAATGTGAAAACCTCCCAGCTGGAATGGGCAAATGAAAACAATTTGTTTCAACAGCCACAAAGGCAGCTGAAGCAGACAATGTAGAGTGGTAAGAGCTTAGTCAGACATCAAAGACACAAAGGGCATCCACTGCAACCTGTACCATCACCAGTCTTTCCAATTTTTGTTTTTCTACTGGACTTCAATAACTTTGGAAAAGAGAGTGAGGCTGATTTTGTACAATTCTGCCTCACTTAAATCTACTTTACAACAAGTCAAGACATGATGTCATTGGTCCTCTTTAAAAAATGAAGGACAAACAACAATTATATGTCAGGCTAAGCTCTGGGAAGGCAAAGAAAAGCGCAAAAGAAAAAACCACCCCAGATCATGTTCTAAAGGACTTCACGGGCTAGTGGGAGAGACAACTTGCAAACAATTATGTAGAAACAAGATACAGACAGGACAAACTAGAGATAATCGTGGAGGGAAGGCATTAGCATTAAGAGGGATCAGGAAAGCCATCTTGTAGAAGGTGAATTTTCAACTGAGACTTAAAGACAGCCATGAAAACCAGGAGGCAGAGAACAGGTGGGAAAGAATTCTCAGCTTGGGGTAGGCATGAAGTGGGGAGATAAAGTCTTTTGTACAAGGAATTGTGAGAAGGCAAGTTATCACCAGATCACAGAATACATGGAAAGGAATAAAGTATAAGAGGACTGGAGAGGTAGAAAGGAACCAGATTATACGGTGAATGCCAACCATGATTTTATATTTCATCCTGGAGGTAAGAGGGAGCCAGTGGCATTTAAGAATCATACCTGAACTTTAGGAAGATCAATTAACCACAGAGCAGAGAGAGACTTGAAGCAAAGGGACTAAAACAAGGCTACAGCAATTGTCCAGGTATGAGAGAGCCTGTATCATGGTGGTTGCAGTGTCAGGACAGGAAAGGTCATACATAAGAGGTGTTACAAAGGTAGAACTTGGCAACTGAATGTAAGGGAGAGGAAATGAGGAGATAAAGATAACACCAAAATTCTGAGCCTGCGTGACTAGGGAGGATGGTGGTATCCTTTACAGGAAGAGAAGAGGGTAGGAAAGGTCTGGGGAGTAATTGATCATGAGTTCAGTTTGGGACGAGTTTAAGATATCTATATGACATCGAGTCCAAGATGTCCAATGGGCATCTGAGGAGGCTGGTCTGAAGGTCAGCAGAGCTAAGGCTGGGCATGTAGATCTGAGGGTCATCTGCACAGAAATGATAACCGAAAAAATGGGAGCTGAAGAGATCACCAAGCAAAACAGTACAGGACAGAAGTGTGACCAGGACAGAGCCCTGGCTGCAAAGAGGTCAAGAAGGCTAAAGACTGAGAAAAGACTGTCAGATTTAGCAGTTAAGAGATATCTGCTAACTTTGGAGAGAATCATTTCACTTGAATGATGAGGTTAGAAGCCAAACAATAGAGGGTTAAGAAGACAGTGAGAAGCAAGGAAGTGAAGATACCAGTTACAGATGGCCTACTGAAGGAGTTTAGCTCACTAAAGGGAGAAGAGATAAGGGATGAAAACCAGCAGGAAAAAAAACAGGAATAAGTAAAGGTTTTTTGAGGAAGAGGGAGATACTGGTATGTTTGGAGGTAGAAAAAGAGGTTTGCCAGTAAACAATGAAAGACTGGTAAATAAGGATGACAGCAATGGCAATTTGTTAAAGAATACGAGATCACTTGCACTTCACAGGGCAAAGGACCATCTTTTCATGTGAGATAGGGGAGAAGTAGAGAGTGACAAAAGAGGAGGCTGTTGTTAAATGGTCTCAATTTTTCAGTGACATATAAAGGCAAGGTTCTCAGCTGAGAGGGTGGGAGGAGTAGAAATCACAGTGTTGTAAGGAAAAATCAAAGTCTAGGGAAATGGTATGGGGACTGGAAGAGTGAATTGATTAGGGATTAAATGATTTTTAAGTTATATTAAAGGACTTGGGGAAAGGTAGGTAAATTAAAGGGGGGAGGAGCAGAGAGGAAGGGTAGTAATCTGTGAAGTACATCAAAGTAGTTCAGGCAAAACTAAGTCCAAGAACAAAATAGTGATTTAAAAGAAGTAAATTTTTAAAAGGCAAAACTGAATAAATAACTGGAAGAAAACACAAGCTCAACAATCAACAACAATATGAAAGGGATAATAATCTAATAAAACTAAACAAGGATAAAATTGAAAAGGAAATAAAATCTAACAATTTTTGCAAAGTAACGACACAAAAAAAAATAAAAGTGACAGGCTGGAACAAAACTGACTATGCATGAGGAAAATTTTTTTTAAAAAAAGGAGTTCCAATAATGCTATAAGATAAAAGAAAAAATAAAATCTGATTATTAAAAAAAATCATAACTGATGAACCAATATCTGAATCCTAAAGCTATATAGATTAAATAGCAGAGCATCTAAAGTCATAACGGAAAAGTTGACATGCTTGCAGAAAAATTGGATCATACAATAATAGCTGAAGCCTTTAATATTCTTCTCTCAGATCTTGACCAGTATTTTTAAAAGATAAACAAATGAGAAAACAGAAATCTAAACAAACTTTTGGAAGACACAAAGCTAAAAGACTTACGGTGCTACCTTAATGGGAACATTAAGAGGTATGTATAATATAAATACATTTATATAAATATAATATGTATTTATAGTATTATGGTACTTTTATGAAAGACATTTATTTCAAGATTACAAATAAATAATTTTAACATTTTAAAGAAATACCAAACTCATCCTTTACAGATTATAATGCAGTAATGGCAAGCAAACAAGTACTCAGCGCCTTGTTTCAGTTGAGCCTCCCCCTGATTACTTCAAGTCTTTCTAGGAAACAAAATTTGTGAACCCCACAGTGGGTGGAACAGGGAGGAGCTAATGACCAGACAAAAAGCTGAGCACAAGCTGGGAGAGAGAAGAACTGAGAAGGGAACATTTGTGGTGGCAGAGCTGAGAATGGGAAAAACTTGTGGTATCCCAACACTGTCTCTGTTCTATTTGTGTTGATCTGAGTTTGTGATACTTTGTACAGAAGCCCTGGGACCTTACTAGAAGCCCTGAAAGAGGATTTTCTGGTTGTCTGTTTACAGAAGTCCTGAAAGAGGGTTTTGGAGGTCCTAGGACTTTACTGATGATTTCTGTTACCCTCTCAGACCCTGTCTGTGGGTCTGTGTTGATTTCCTAGGCAGACAGTGAATGGATGATGGTGCCAGCAATGTGTGCGAATATTGTTTTGGCCCTGTTGAGCTTTGTCTCCGCAGAAACAGAAACAGAAACTGTGAAGGACTTGAGGTAAACTGGACACTGTGAACTTCAATAGGGAACTAGATGAGGAGCTGGATGAGGAGCTGAGAGTTGGCTATTTGTGAATCCAGGTGACTTAGATTTAGACGGGAGCTGGACTCATGGAAGAGGAAACATGGAATGTGAGAGGCAGCCTCAAAGATAAAAAGACCTCTCCTTGGGTACTTAGTGCTGACTGAGAAGATCATTATTTACTGTGGCCTAGGGGTGGGAGAACTTTGTACTCTGTACCTTGTACCTCTTAAGGATGATTGAGTTAGGATGATTGGAAACTAATCTCCAATTAAGAAGAAAGAAGACTTTTTTGATTGAGAGATTAAGACAATGTGATCTAGGGGTGGAGAACTCTGACCTTTGTATTTTTTGTCCCTTAAGGATGACTGAGTCAAGGATTTACTGATTTATACCTTTTGCTTAAAACTATGTGGCCACTTTAGTGATAAGTTGCTATGACATATCACTGTGATTACTGTACTTTGGTTTCTGTGAATGTTTTGCTGCAGTTTACTGCTGAATAAATAGAGAGTTCACTATACTAAATGATCAGAACCTTAAAGCTGTTCAAAGCAGCAGTTCTCTGGAAAGCTGCCTGTGCTTGGTTTTACAAATGCAAGAAAAATAGCATTTGGCGGGGGGCAGAGTCAAGATGGCGGCCTAGAAGCAGGAAAACTCCATGGCTCCCCCCATAACCACTTCAGATACCTATAAAATATGACTCTAAACAAATTTTGGAGCTCCAGAGCCCACAAAGTGACAAAGAAATAAAGCTTCTGCTGAAGGCAGCCTGTCAGGGGGATAGGAAGGGTCCATCACAGCACTCAGGGACCCGAGACCAACCCCTTGAACCCACAATTTTAGCCTCAGAGTGGCCAGACCAGCCATGGCTGGAGCATTCAGGAGAGTGGAACACCAGCAGCTGTGGTGATTTCCAGAATTATCAATCCATAAATGCCAAAGACAAAGTGAAAGGTCAGTTGAACTCGGCTAAATTTGGGGGGGACAGAGGAGCAGGTCAGGCCCTCTGCCCCCAGAGCCAGAAGCCGTGGAAGCAGCAGCCCTGCAGCCGCCTCCATGTGGCTGCTTCAGAGCTCCCGGCCTGCAGATCACAGAGGAGCCAAGTGACCATTCAGAGGCTAAGTGCTCTTGCCTTAACCTGCCTGGATTGGGATCATGGTCTTGGGTGGTGGTCCTGAGGTGTGTGAGCAGTGAGCCAAAGCTGGTGGAGGCTGTAAAGACAGCAGCCTCCTAATAGCTCCGGCTCTTGAGAAAACCCAAGCAGTTTGAGACAAAACTCTCCCCTCTGGAAGCAGAGTTCTGTTGTGATAGGAAGGTCAAAAGTCAAGTTAACTGACTGGCAACATGAGCAGACAAAGGAAGCAAACCAAGCACAGCAATCCAACTTTAGATTCCTTTTTTGGGGACAAAAAGGATGAAAGAATGGAACAAGAGGAAGACAACACAGTCAGAACTCCTGCACCAAAAGCTTCCAAGAAAAATATGAACTGATTACAGGCCATAGAGGAGCTTAAGAAGGATTTTGAAAACCAAATAAGAGAAGTGGAAGAAAAACTGGGAAGAGAAATAAGAATGATGCAAGACAATCATGAAAAGACAGTCAACAACCTGACTGAAGAAAATAACACCTTAAAAAATAGACTAACTC
>CM053589.1:5659616-5687848 GCA_028646515.1 Pseudochirops corinnae | reverse complement strand
TTATATAGAAGGGTTGTAACCAATGAGTGATCATTGGGAAAAAAAAGCAAAATCAAACATGAAAAAGAACAATAGCATGTTTTGCTTCAGTCTCCATTTAAACTATAGTCTTTCTAGATCTTTCTCTGAGTTTAGATATCTCCTTCCATCCTGAGGCTTGTAGAGTTGTCTTTTAGCTGTGCGTTGTTGAGGAGAGTCTGCAGTTTTGTCACCAACCAAGCTTCCCAAATGGTTGATGGGACTAAGTTAAGCAATGGTTTACTTTCATACAACCTAAACTCAAGTCAGGAACTTAGAAAGCTCAAACCAGTGGGGAAATGATCAGACTTTACCCTGAATCAAACCAATTTGGGAACACAGAAAGGTTACAGGTCGCCAGTCTGAGCAGTCTCTAAGATATTGGGATAATACAACAACTGCTCCCCGTAAAAAGGAGCAACCAGACCATCTAGAGCTTCCTTCCAGGAGCGCACTGAGCCTGGACCTAACATCAAGTCTGAAGTGCAGAAAATGGCTAGGAGAAAAATCACACAACAACAACTAAAAAAGAATTCTGCTATAAAAGCTACTATGGTGATAGGCATGCTCAAGACATAAACCAGAAGAACAGAATGACTACTAAACATCTAGAAGCAAGGTCTCAAAGAAAAACAGCTTAAGCACAAACTCAACAGAATTCTTGGAAGAGACTGGAGTAGGGAAAACATAGTATGTTTTTTATCACTGAAATGAGAGTGCTAGGGAGAAAAATAAGAACAATAGAAGAAAAGATTTGAAAGGGAATTAACAATTTGATACAAGAGGGATAAAACAGTACCCAAGCAACAAATTCCCAAAAATTTCAAATGGATCAAATGAAAGTCAATGACTCCTTAAAACAAAATCAAAAGACAAAGACAAAGACAGAGGAGGAGGAGGAGGAGAAAACATAAGGTATCTCATAGCAAAAACAACTTGGAAAACTGACTGGGGAGAAAAAATTTAAGATTCACTGGACTATCTGAAAGTCATAATCAAAAAAAGGGCCTAGATCAGATTTCAAGAAATCTTAAAACTGCCAAGATCTCTTGAAGCCTAGGAAAAAAACCCAAAAGGAAAACTCCCGAGAACATTACTGCCAAAATTCCAGAGCTTCTAGGTGAAAGAAAAACTACAGCAAGCAGCCAGAAAGAAAGAATTCAAGTACCAAGGAAACCACAAACAGGAGCACAGTCCCAAACAATCAATGAATTAAACAATAAACATTTAGATGTGCCAGGTTATCACTATAAAGAAACTAGAGTTGGATTATGATATTCCAGAAGGCAAAGAATATAGGTTTACAACCAAGAATAATTTGCCCAGCAAAACTAAGTATAATACTATGGGGGAAAATGGATCTTTAATGAAACAGAGGACTTCCGAGAGCTCCTGATGAAAAAGACCAACATTGTGAAGAAACTCTGAAGCTCAAATAAGTGAGAGAAACACAAATAGGTAAACAAGCAAACAATGATAAAGGACTAAACAGGGATGAATGATTTCCATTCTAATACAGGGAAATGATGCATATATTCCTTCTAACCTCTATTTTCATCAGGGATTATAAAGGGTATCTAATTAGACAAGATCAGTTCTATTACGGCTTGATGGCTTTCAAAAGATGATGGCTTTCATGGCTTTCCATTCTTAAGAATGGAAACGGAGAAGATAAATTTGTAGGGGGAGGAGGGGCATATGGAAAGGAGGAAAGGAAGGTTAGGGAAAATTATCTCATAGTCAGTACAAATCAGTACATACCTATATATACAGGAAAAGGGTGAGGGGAGGGTGCTAATGACTGACACTTGGACCTTACTCTCTGAACTATGCATGGAAGGGCAGAATATACACACATACCAGAGTAAGTACAGAAATATATTTTACTCAATGGGGAAACAGAAGGGAAAGAGGAGAAGGTGAAATTAATGAGACTACAAATTAAGGAAAAGATTGATCCTAAGCAAAACAAACTCTAAGGATATAAACATTTTTCTCGTTCTTTTTCAGATGGCAAAGAATGGAAATCTTCTAAGTAAATAGAGTGCTGGACCTGAAGACAGCAAGTTCTGAGTTCAAATCCAGCCTCAAATACTTTCTATCTACGTGAGCCCATGCAAGTCACAAATTCTGTGTGCCTCAGTTCCTCAACTGTAAAGTGATGTCACAGGATTGTTGGGAGGATCAAATGAGATAGTATTTGTAAAGTATTTAGTACACTGCCTGGCACATAGTAGGTACTTAATAAATGTCTGTTCCCTCTCCCATCCCTTCTTTAAGAAATGAAGGAGGTAGTTTCAGAGAAACCCAGAAACACTTGTATAAACTGATATGAGGTAAATTAATAGAATCAGGAGAACAATTAACACAATGATAACAAAAAGGTAAAAATGAACAACTATAAAAGAATTAGGAACTCTAATCAGCATAAAGACCAACCACAATTCCAAAAGGTCAATAATGAAAATACAAGCTACTTCCTGATAGAGGAATTTTGTTTTGTTTGAGGGGAAAATTTGTTTTGTTTGATTAGGGTATTCCTTTTCTTTCTCATTAGAGAAGACAAAGCAAATTTTTGCTGACTAAAAAAAATGAAAATGTAGCTTTAAAAATACACAGATATACACACATAGAATTACTGTTCAGGGTATCTGAATTTTGCTAGAATGCTATTCTTCAAACAGCAGAATTCTACAGAACTTAAATTCCTTTTGGGAGTTCATCCAAAGAGTTTCAGTTAATGACAAACATAAGACCTCATCATTCAACAATTTCTCTAATAAAAGGTTCCTAAAGTATAGACCTCAAAGCCAGAATAAACATAGTTCAATCACCTGCAGTCTGCATTGGGTTGTGGGAAAATACATGAAATTACTTTCCAAAACTTTCACTAGTTGCCATGCAAAATAAATTGTATCAAAGTATAATGGGTAGTTCTTATTCTAAATTAAGCCATTTAACATAAATGACAGCAAAATCAATGTAATTTCTTCTTTAAGATTTTCAGGCCCACTTTATATGCATATTACACCTGAACTACATATTACATACTGCAAGTCTGTACGAAGCAAGAAGAAACAACAATATAGCCTGGCTCTTAACAGTCCAAGGATCAGGTCTGTAGACGGTGGCAGCACCAATGAGCCTGCAAAAAGGTTTGGGGTTTTTTTGGAAGTTATAAATATAGCAACATATTTTAAAGAGGATTTCACTGGTGTTCCCTACACAAAGACAACATCCTTTGGCATTTGCAGGGTTAAGTACAATGCAACTGCAAAAATGTGAATTGGAACAACAGGTCTAACACACAAGCTAATCAACCTAATTAACAATCGTCTTTTCGTAAGACCTCTATGCCTAGGAAGTGTTTCCATTAAGAAAATGCCCAACAGCTGGCCTGCCTGTGTGTTTCCGTGAGGCAGGGTAGCAGAAGCGCCGCTTGTCACAAATCGGGGACTTCACAAGTAAGCAGCAAAGAATTGTGAACGAATACCAAATCAAGGGACTCAACCAACAATAAAATGAATAGCTTCCCCGCTACTTCCCTAAAGCCAGCCAAGAGTCTTCTTTTCCCTGAAAATATATGTAGAGAACAAGTTGTCCAGCCTTGTTCAGCCGCCATAATGGTGACATAATTCTCTCTTTCTTTGAGAAGAGATACATGTAAAAAAATTGCTAAGCACTTGCCACTTTCTTTAATAATGTTCTCAGCAGATGACTTTCTAGTTCCCACTATCTCTACAAACTACTAACGCCCTCACTGCTAACTAGTTCTAAGTATTTGATATACCGTTCCCCCCGGAAAGCAATACAGAACATGAAAGACTATTTTAGAAAAAAAAACTTAAACATTAAGAACATAGTGGGCTATAAATACCTTTAAGTATTAAGTAAGTACCTTCAGTAAGACACCAAAACAAAAGTTCAAAGCATATATTTCAAAAAGATCAACTTAATGAATCTTATGCCCAGTAAAAAAACAATCTTATTTCACAGTAATGCATATTTTTATTTGTTTCATAAGTTCTCATGACCAAAGAATTCATCAACAAGGAGCCTACCTACTAGTAATGAGCCTTCTATATCCAGGCTGTTTCAATGATGTTTCAATGACCATACCTGAAGGCTTTACAGCACCATAGAATTTGCCAGTGTTTTGGCTCCACTGTCACAGCCTTCAAGAAGCCAAAGTCATTTTCATGACATGAGCCACTAAAGTGCCCTAAATCATCCACAAACCAATGGAAAGCCACAAGGTGAGCATGAACAGACTATAGTTTATTTTGAATGAGTAACTATGCATAAGAGGCAGGGTGAGACAATATAAAACACAGATCTAGTACTGTAAGTAAACTCAGAGGCCAACTAGTCCAAACTCCCACATTTTAAAGACAGAGAGAAACTGAAGCCCACCCAAGGAGATTAAGGGACTCAGTCACAGATGGGATTTTCAGTCACTCCTTGTAATCCTAGGCCACTGTTCTTTCTAATACACCACACTGCCTATATAAAGGATATCATCAAGAAAGATCAATTACTGAAAAAGAAAGGGACCAGGACTATATAACAAGAGCAAGCAATAACCAATCACAGTCTAGATGCAGTATGTATTGTCCATACACATCAAGGCAGGAAGGTCTCCAGCATGTAGGGTAGAGTTTCTGTAGAGTTTTCTCTGTAGAGAGTTTCTTCAAGGACAGGGAAGAGTGGCACAGAAAAAAGAAAGTTATGATTCAGACCACTGGAGAGTGAACCCACACTGATAATAATGTAAACCCCTCCAAGCATTTGAGAAGGACAAATATGAAGGATTCAGAGAAACTTGTGAAGATTTCTATGAACAGAAGCAGAGAATCAGGAGAAAGATTTCATGATGACCACAATAATGTAAAGAAACAGAAGTCTGAAAGACTTCAAGACTCTGATCAATACAATAATCATAACTTCAAAAGACTAATGATAAAGCATCTTTCCACCTCTTGGCAGAGAAGTCACAGACTGGATGATCCAAATGAGACATATATACATTCTCAGCCATGACCAGTGTGTTCTGTTTATTTGTTACAAAAGAGAGTTTCAATGATGGGTGGGAGGAAGAATAATCAAGGAGTCCCAGAACTGGAAAAAAATCATCAACAAAACGTTGAAAAATACACAAAAGATTTTTTTAAAAAGGTCAAAAGTAGATCCAAATAAAAAGATCAATGTTGTTACTATGATGTTCTTAAATTTAATGATAAATGCTATTTAGAAAACAAATCATTGATAATAATAAGTGAGTTTTTTGTTAAAAAAAAGTATTTTTATGAATGACAACATATAATGTATGTACAGGTCTGTATAAAATTTAAAACACCAAATAAATGGCAGTCAGCATGATATTATCAGCAAAACAGAACATCTGAAAAAACACACGATCCACAGGTAATTCCTTTTTAACTTGGACTCTGCAATGGATGTCTTTCATTACAACAAACACATGCAAACCCCTCGTCCTTTCTACAGTTGCACAATATAATCATCCTAATGAAGAGGCATGCCTATGTCACCCTGTTGTTGAAAATCAACGAGATCACAGGCCCATTTTGTTATTTGAGAGAAAAATGACAGAGAGAAAAGAGAGTGGAAGCAGGGAAATAAAGCTATTACTATTCTAAGCAAAACATGTTGAAAGTATATGCAGTATGAGTAGAGATCAGATGTGAGGGAATTAAAATTAATAGAAATTGGGAACTGACTAGATAGGAAAGAAAAGGAAGAGTCAAAGTCATCTCTGAAATTTCCAGCCAAGGCAGTTGGCAGCATTTAAACAGGGAAGTTCAAAGGAGGGCCAGGTTTAAGTATAAACTTACATTAAACTTAAATTTAATGACATAAATGCTTAAAGAACAAAATGAACCCAGTATAACCAAAACTTTTAAAAGCAAAAAAGATATAGAGTAACTAGTAGATAGTGATGGACTTGGAGAAAGAAAGACTTTCATTAAATTCAATCTCAAGATATTTACTAGCTGTTTTGCACTGGGCATGTGAATTAATCTGTCTCAATTTCCTCATCTGTAAAATAAGAGATAATGACAGCAACCACCTCACAGGGCTGTAGTGAGGATAAAATGGAATAATATTTGTAAAATGCTTCGCAAATCTTAAAGTACATAAATGCTAGATGCTCGCTATATGCAGTTTGTCTGGATTCTCTTTGGTTGCTGCCAATTGCAAAGGACAATCTTATAAAATGTAGGTTGGACCATAACAGCCCCCTACTAAATCAGTTCCAGTTGTTCCCTATTACTTCAGGTTCAAATACTAACTTTTCTGTTTAGCCTTTAAAGCTCTTCATAATTTGATCCATTCCTACCTTTTTAGTCTTTTTGCATTTTACTTCCACACACTCTCTATTAAATCTTATTTTTATTGCATTATGGTCTGGAAAGGATACATGTAATATTTCTGCTTTTTTGCATTTGGTCTTGAGGTATTCCTCCTCTAATACACTGTCAAGTTTTGTGAAGATGCCATGTACAGTTGAGGCAAAGGTATATTCCTTTCTATCCTCATTCAATTTTCCCCAGAGGTATATTATACCTAACTTTTCTAAAATTCTATTCATCTCTTTAACTTCTTTCTTGCTTATTTTATGGTTAGATTTATCTAATTCTGAGAGGGGAAAATTGAAGTACGCCCACTAATATAGTTTTACTATCTATTTCCTCCTGTAGTTACATGAGTTAAATGAGTTCATTTAACTTTTCCTTTAAGAATTTGGATGCTATGCCATTTGGTGCATATATGTTAAGTATTGATACTGCTTCATTGTCTATTGTACCTTTAAGCAAAATGTACTTTCCCTGATTATTTTTTAATTGGGTCTATTTTTTGTTTTGCTTTGTCTGAGATTGTGATTGCTACCCCTGGCTTTTTTTTTTTCACCTCAGATGAAGCTTAACAGATTCTCTTCCAATCCCTTATTTTTATTTGGGGATGGGGGTGGGGGTAAAGGGTTTCAAGTCTGTTTATTATAAGCAACATATTTTCAGATTCTGGTTATTAATCCTTTCTGCTATCCACTTCCTTTTCATGAGTGAGTTCACCCCATTCACATTCAACAATTTTGATTAACTATGTATTTTCCCCTATTTTTCCCTATTTATCATTCCCCCCTCTCTCTCTCTTTCTCTCTCCCTCCCTCCTCTTTGCTCCTCAAAAGTCTGTTATGCTTCTGACCACAATTCCCTTAATGTGCCCTCCCTTCTATCAGAGCCCCTCCTTCTTCTCTTGCCCCCTTCTCCTCTTACTTTCTTATAGAATAAAACAGATTTCTATACCCAACTGAGTGTATATGTTATTCTCTGAGCCAATTCCAATGAGAATAAGCTTCAAGTCTCGTCCACCACCACATTCATCTTCCCCTCCATTATAAAAATGCTTTATGCCTTTTTTACATAAGATAATGTTTCCATTCTTTCTGTCCCTTCCCCCTTCTCCCAGTGCATCCTTTTCACCCCTTAATTTTATTTTTTCTGAAATCACATCATAGTCATCTCACACCCATGCCCTCTATCTAAGTATACTCCTTCTAAATACCTAATAATGATAAAATATTTGGGAATTATAAATATCTTCCTTCCATATAGGAATGTAAACATTTTGACCTTACTGACTCCCTTAATTAAAATTTCTCTCATGCTTACCTTTTTATGCTGCTCTTGAGTCTTGTACATGGAAATCTGATTTTATATTCATCTCTGTTTTTTTATGAGGAATGCTTAAAAGTCCTCTATTTCATTAAATATCCCTTTTTCCCCCCCTGCGGGATTATAGTCAGTTTTTCTGGTTGGTGATTCTTATTTGTGATCCTAACTCCTTTGCCTTCCAGAATATCATATTCTAAGCCCTCGAAACCTTTAATGTAAAAGCTGCTAAATCTTGTGTGATCCTGACTGCAGCCCCTGCAATGGTGGTGGAATTTGAAGATCCCCCGTGTGTTGGCTTGGTTTTTGGGGTTGAGTATTGAAACCCAGAGCTTGTGAATCCCACTTGTGGGATGGACTTGTTGACGTGAGGAGGGAGGGCTGAGCTGGGAGGAGCTGGTACTGTGGATTTGGAGAGAGGCCCACACAGAGAGAGAGGCCCAGGTGGAGAGAAGGCCCAAGCAGAGGAGGCCAGAGTTGCTAAGAGAGGGCTGCTGGGGACCAGTTGGAGCTGCCCTGGAATTTTGAGAACTATCACCTGGAGCTGTCGAGGACTGAGGAGGCATGGAGGTGATGCCAGTATTTTGTCTGTTTTGATGTTGTTTTGCCAGATTCACTTGCTGGTGAGGGACAGTGCTGCTATTGTAGAGGTCCTAGCACCTTGCTGTTGGTTCAGAAGCCCTGAAGGAGGATTTTCTTGTTGTATGTTTACAGAAATCCTGGAAGAGGGCCTTGCTGATGTTTTCAGGGATTCTGGGACTGTTTTGCAGGCAGAGAGTGACTTGATGAGGTCACTGGCAATGTATATTGTGACTTTGTTGAGCTTTGTCTCCCCAGGAACAGAGATTGCTGAGAACTTGCCTTGTGTCAAGATGAAGGAAGGGACTTTCCTTAGGTTTTCAATGTGGTGATGATATCTTAGCTTAAGGGCGGATGGATTTTTGTGCTCTCCTGCCCCTTTTGAGAAAGTGCTTGGTGTTAATGGATGGTATTGTGATTCAGTTGTGATCCAGGGGTGGGAAACCTTTGACTTTTTTGTGCTCTGTGATTGACCAAATGAATGTACTTTGCGTATGATTGGAAACTAATCTCTCCATCTGAGAAGAGACTGAATGAATGTACTGCCCATGAGTGGGGTATTCTGACTAATTACTGGCCAGGGGTGGGATACTTGGACCTTGGTACTTTGAAACTGCATTGAGAACTTACTTGCTAAATGAATAAGTTACACTGTATTTTGATTTTCTCTGTTCTGTGAATGTTTTGCCTTAATTTGTCACTGAATAAATGGAGTTTGCTATGCTGGTAATCCAAATCTTAGAAGTTGTCTTTGCTTGGCATTACAGCTCCACAATATTTGAATTGTTTCTTTCTGGCTGCTTGTAATATTTTCTCCTCGACCTGGGAGCTCTGAAATTAGGCTAGAATATTCCTGGGAGTTTTCATTCTGAGATCTCCTTCAGGAGGTGATTGATGGATTCTTTAAATTTCTACATTACCCTCTGATCCTAGGCTATCAAAATAGTTTTCCCTGATAATTTCTTAAAATATGCTTTCTAGGATCTTTTTTTGATCACGGCTTTCGGATAATCCAATAATGCTTAAATCATCTCTCCTTCATCTATTTTCCAAGTCAGCTGTTTTTCCAATGAGATAGTTTCCATTTTCTTCAATTCTTTCATTCTTTTGATTTTGTTTCACTGTTTCTTGGTATCTCATGGATCCATTAGCTTCCGCTTGCCCAATTTGAACTTTTAAAACATTATTTTCTTCAATGAGCTTTTGTACTGCTTTTTCCATCTGGCCAATTGGGCTTTTTAGGTATTCTTCTCTTAAGCGGATTTTTGTGTCTCTTTTACCAAACTGCTAACTCTCTTTTCATAATTTTCTTGCATCATGCATTTCTTTTCCCAGTTTTTCTTCAACCTTTCTTATTTAATTTTTCAAAAAATCATTTTCAAGCTCTTCCAGTACTTCTTTTTCAATCTGGATCCAATTCATATTTTTTTTTTTACACTCTGTTTGCAGCTGCTTGGATATTATTGTCATCTTCTGAGTTTATGTCTTGATCTTCCTGTCATTATAATAACTTGTAAAAGTCAGGTTCTTTTTTGTTGTTGTTTGATCATTTTTCTAGTCTTTTTCTTGACTTTTTACATTATATTAAAGTTAGGCTCTATTCCCAGGTATACGAGGGACTGTCCCAAGCTTCAGGCTTTTCTTGCTGCTGTTTGCAGAGCTAGCTCTGGGGGGCTATAGGTTTTTTATGCTTCTGAGATTCTATAATCTAAAGAGAGGTATGGTCACTGCTTTCCTGGTCTGTGCTCTGATATTTTACCCAGGAAGGGACCTTGTTCTCCTGGGGTCACCAGCACTAACCTCCCTCCTGGCCCTGGGGCTGTGACCAGAACCTCACACTCCTGTAATCACAATTGCTAGTACTTGCCTCTGACCTGGAACTGAGAATACGGTCCCTACTCCCCCATAAGTGACCACACCTAGAAGCCTGGAACTCCACTTAGAAACCACAACTTGGGTCCCTGCTCCCCTGTAGTCACAAGTGTGATGTCTCCCTTTGGCCCTGGGACTGCTACCTAGTGTATGGAAAATGTAATAGAGTCCTGAATCCAGTGCCAGAAAAGGGTCCTCTGGAATCTCCCTCCAACTGGTTGTTCAACCCCTGTGCCTCCTGTGGACTGACCACTCCAGAAGCTGCTGCTGCAGCAGCCAATATCACCATCTTTAATGCATGGCCTGACACAACCCTGCTGAAACAAATTTTTCCTGCCAACCTCCTAATTTGTCATGGCTGCAAAACTGTCTGACCAAACCTTTGGCTGGTTCTAACACTCTAGAATCCTAATGTTCCAGAATTTTATTTGAGGCATTATTTTAGAGTTGTTTGGAGGGGAATTTGGGAGAGGTCTGCTGAGTGCTTCTCTACTCCACCATCTTGGCTCCACCTCTTTCTATTTCACACACTCTATAAATTAGTTATACTAGTTGTTTGCTGTTCTTTATAAACAGCATACTATTTCATTTCCTTGCCTTTGCACTGGCAGTCCCCATTGCTAGAATGCTCTGACTCCTCACTTTACCTTTTAGATCCCCTGGCTTCCTCCAAGACTCTGCTAAAATCCTACTTTCTGCAAAAGAATTTTTCAGCTCCCATCTGCTAATGCCTCGTCCTCTTTTTTTTAAGTTAGTTTATTTACTCCTAGTTTTCAACATTCACTTCCATAAGTTTTAAATTTTCTCCCCTTTTCCCCTCTCTCCAAAACAGCATGCAATCTAATATAGGCTCTACACATACATTCCCATTTAACATACTTTCACATTAGTCATGTTGTATAGAAGAACCAGAATGAATAGGAGGAACCATAAGAAAGAAAAACAAAAGAAAATAGTCTGCTTTGCTCTGCATTCGGACTCCACTGTTTTTTCTCTGGATGTGGATGGCATTTTTCATCATGAGTCCTTTGGAACTGTTTTAAAAGGTCCTTGCATTGCTGAGAAGGGATAACTCTATCAAAGTCAGTCAACACACACTGTGGTTGTTACTGTATACAATGTTCTCCTGGTTCTGCTCACTTCATTCAGCAGCAGTTCATATAAGTCTTTCCAGGTTTTTCTGAAGTCCACTGTTCATCATTTTTTATAGCACAATAGTATTCCATTACATTCATATACTTCAACTTCTTCAGCCATTCCCCAACTGACGGACATCCACTCAATTTCTAATTCCTGGCCACCACAAAAAGAGCTGTTATAAATGTTTTTGTAAATGTGGGTCCTTTTCCCATTTTTATGATCTGTTTGGGATACAGCCCTAGAAGTAGTATTGCTGAGGCAGAGGGTATGAAGTACCTTATCTTCTGAGACAGCTATTCACCTACTCTGTATTTTGTATGTACTACATGCTACATCCTGCCATTAGAATGTAAACTTCTTGAGCACAAGAACTGTTTTTGCCTTTTTTGTATCCCCAGCAGTCAGTACATAAATTTATTATATTTATTTATGATATTATAGTTCCTGTAAGTAAGCATTTAATCAATGCTTGCTGACTGACCTTAAGATTTACTCTAGATAAATTAGTCCTAAATCCAGCCTGTGGTACCTATGGAGAAAGGGATGTGCTGCCATTACATATGAACCTTAATGGCTGTCACCCTTGTTAGAGTCTATTCTCTACTATCATAATCTTTTTACCAAGACTATGTTATCACAGATAATGGGCATATTTAATTCAATGTTTCATTTTCACTGAACACTTTGGTAGGACAAGACCAGTCAATAGAGTTGTAAACATAAAAGCTATTAGTGAAATGGTGTCTATTATAAATCTTTTCTCTAATGTACATTATGAAGCAAAATGGTGGTGGGGGGGGGAATACTGCACTGGGGATATGTGATTTTTAAAAAATGAATTGATATAAGTTAAGGAAAGTTTACCAATAATACTGATAAAAATGTTGGAATATATACATAAATACATGACTGTAATAAAGACTATTGACTAGTATACAAAAAAAAATCAAATCATGTGCCTAAGAGATAAGATGCCCGCAAAAGTTAAAACATCACAGAAAGAAAGAAGCCTAGAAGTCAAGTCTAATCTACTTATCTCAGAAGTGAGAAAACTGAGAATAGCTGGCTTTCCCAAAGTCAAACAGCAATTTGAGGACAAAAACAAGACTATAACTTTGTGATAGCAATTTCTAATCAAACCAGAAATATATTTTGATTTTTAGGCAAGCAGTTAATATGTCACATAAAAATCCTAGCAAAATGTTATGGTTTTAAAGATTGAATACACAGCAGGTATTTAATAAATTTTTCACGATTTTATCATTCACAGATAATGGTTGATTCTGATGCTTCCACCTCAATATGTGAAATGTTAGCGCTAGAGACTTTCCATGCTCTTGAGTCATACTTAGTTCTTTCTAAAATGCAGTAACTCTGGGGAGGGGAAGGAAGGGAGGGGAGAAAATCTTTAACTCAAGGGATTGTGGAATTGAATTTTGTAAACTAAAAGTAAATAAACAAGTCAATGAAAAAAAAAGTAAGCAAACACATGTATTGAGACCAACTACATTCAAGGGACTGTGATATGTCCTGTGGGAATAGTAAAATATAATATAATATAATATAATAGTAAAAGGAAAACATAATCCCTATCCTCAATGAGTTTATAATCCAGCAGTAGAAATAGGAGATTCTCTAGAATTTATCATAGATAGATCTCTGACAAAAAGAGCTCCTACACCAGGAGTTCCCCACACTGATGAAATCAGAGACCCTTCCTGTATTCATTTACATCTACAAATAATTACAATAAAAAGCAAAATATGAGGCAAATAAATCCAACAAGGCTCAAATAGCTTCAGTTTCTATAGAGATCTGAAGTTCATAACTTGGAGTCTATAATTCTGATTTTTTAAAAATGTTGATTTCAATATAATTTGTTTCCTTTGTAATTCTATGCCCTTTATTTTCATTATTCTGAGAAGGAATCTCTAGGCTCCATCTGGGCTAAAGGCAGAGACTGCAAAAGGGGATTCATGACACAAAAAGTGTTAAATATCTTTGATTTAGATAACATAATAGTAGAATCACAGAATGCAGAGTTTGAAGAGATTTTGGCCTCCCTCTAATCCAACCCATAGGGGCAGCTAGGTGGCACAGCAGATAGAGTGCCTGATCTGGAGTCAGAAGACTCATCTTCTTAAGTTCAAATCTGACCTCAGACACTTACTAGCTATGTGACTCTGGGCAAACCACTTGACCTTATTTGCCTCAGTTTCCTCATCTGTAAAATGAGCTGGAGAAGGAAATGACAAACTACTCCAATACCTTTACCAAGAAAACCCTAAATGGGATGATGAAGAGTCCAATATGACTGAAACAACTGAACAACAAAAATCCAACCCATACTTGAAAGAAATCACCACTGTAATACACCAACAAATGGCCATCCAGCTTCTATTTAAAGACTTATAATGTTTGGGTCCTCTTTTAATACAAGTAGTCTTTCAATTTACCCACCAAATCAGTCATCAAGCATTTATTAAGCACTTACTGTATTCCAAGCACTGTGCTAAGTGTCAGGGACTCAAACAAAGGCACAAAGTAACATCTGCCTTTAAGAAGCTTGCCTTCTTTCTCATAGGGGAGTCAAAGTGTAAATATCTTGAGATCATAAATCTAATAAAATGTAAGGAATCTCAGAGGCCATCTGGTCCATCCCCCTCATTTGTCAGAGGAGGAAACCTAATCCCAGGGAGGTTTGGTGGATCACCCCAGGGCACACGGGTTGTGAGCATCAGGGGACAGAGCTGATGCGCTTCTGAATCAGTGTTCTTTGTATTACCTTACCCCTGCCTTCCTGAGATCACAGTTTTTGCTTGAGCGTGCTTGTGAGATGGATTTTGCAAGAATCGGAATTTGCTGAAAGAGTAGAGTGAATGTAACAATGATACTGGAACTCTAGGCTCCGAGGATTGTTTCTAAGACAAACCCTGCCAAAGAACTCATTCTAAAACTACTGTAAACAAAGTTTGCCCCAGTTAGCAGATAGGCTAAACTTGCTGTCCACATTGTAAGCAGGAAATAAAGGTTTTTTTCATGTTAAAAAAAATAAAATAAAATAAAATGCAGTAACTCCAATTCAGGGTCATGGAAAAAAACTAAATGGAATTTATTGCTGTCAAAAAAATTATGGGGAAGAGGAGAACATATTCATGTGCTTTTAAGATACATCAAAGGTGGGAGAGGATTCTGGGAAAATGTAGGAGTACATCAGAAAATTTTAGCCTCTCCAAATTTCCTCCACAGAAAAGTACAGACCATTTCCTCAAATGGAATGTAGAGCAGAGGAAATAAACATCAGGTAAAACTAAGACAACCTAAGAAGACCCCAGGAAAGACCCAACCTCCAAGAGGTCAGGCCTGAGTGACAGTGCAAACATCTCCAGGCCTACTCTGCAGAATCAACAAACAACAAGCCCTAAGGGCAAGTGGGGTTGGAAGGCAGCCTCAGTCTTAGAAACTTTCATTTTATGTACAGTGTTGGGGTATGACTGCTGAGAAGACTGAAAGACTTTTCACAGTCAAGGGACACCAAGCACAGTTGTGCTGACCTGACTCATCCCCGGCTATGGCTAAGGGAGGAGCTAACAGACACCTGGTGAGTGCAGCAGCAGAGAGGCAGGGACCCTGTTGGCTGTGGACATTTGCAGGAGAGCAGGACAGCTGTAGTTTGTACTCACTGGAGGGACCACACAGAGCAAGATCATTTGTGGGACAGTGTGACCTGGGGTTCTAGCCATGGCTTAGGAATGGAAATGAAAGACCAAGGTTGAACCCTGGGACAGACCTCAGAAAACAAGTGTAAGAAGGACCTGAGGCTTGGGACATTATTCCCCATACCTAAGGACTAGAACTTGATCACATTAATAGCTACAAAAAATAAGATAAATAAAAATGAGCAAGCAAAGCAAAAAGAACCCAACCACGGATGATTGGCTGGTTGCTGTACTTTGTTCTCAAAGAGGACCAAAGCGACATCACTATGTTGAAGTTAAGTTCCAATGTGTCCAACAGTGGCTGACCAGACCAATATAAGCTCAGAAAGCTCTACCATACATCAGGCACGAATAGTCAGTATGAACATCTGGGGTGAAATCTCCAAATTTGCACATCACGCATTTGCTTTGAGTTGCTTCAATTCTGCTTTGCTCATAGAGCACAGCACCTTCTCTTATGTGGGCATGCCATACTGAGCAGTCCTGGGCCAGAGTCTCCCAAGTCACACAATCAATTCCAAAGTTCTTGAGAGAGACTTTCAGTGTTCTTCTATTACTTCTGACCACCATGTGAATGCCTGCCTGTGTGAGTTCTTCATAAAACAGAATTTTTGGGAAGCCTATATTTTGCATTTGAACAATGTGGCCAGTCCATCAGAGTTGTGCTCTCTGAAGCAGTGTTTGAATGTTTGGCAGTTTAGTTCGATTAAGGACCTCAGTGTCTGGCACCTTATCCTTCCTGGTGATCTTCAGATCTTCCTAAGACAATTCAAATGAAAGTGATTCAGTTTCCTGGCTTGGCGCTGGTAGACTGCCCAGGTTTCACAGGCATACAACGAGGTCAGCACAATAGCTCTGTAGACTTCAGTTTGGTAGTCAGTGTAAAACCTCTTCTCTCCCACAACTTCCATCAGAGCCTCCCAAACACTGAGTTAGCTCTGGCAATGCATTATGTCAACCTCACTGTCAATATGTACATCCCTGGAAAGTACACACTGAGGTAAGTGAACTTCCAGACAGCATTCAAAACAGCTCCATTGGCCATTCCAAAAGATATCCACACTCCATAGCTGCTTTCCTTTATTCCTTCTTTATCTTCAGGGTTTTCTACCTTCTATTTTTATGTTAATAGTTCTGTTGCTTTTCTCATTTTACTTTCCTTTTTTTTTTTTACCACTTCCAAATTTTCTCCAAATAAATTTAATAAGTTAGAGTTTCGTTACACTGTCTTTTGGTATTTTCTCATTCTGGCATTACCAATCACCTCTAGAACAAAATATAACTCCTCCGTTCGACAGTTAAAGCCTTCCAAAATCGGGGCAGCTAGGTGGCACAGTGAATAGAGCACCAGCCCTGGAGTCAGGAGGACCTAGGTTGAAACCTGGCCTCAGACACTTAACACAAAAACTAGCCCTGCGACCTTGGGCAAGTCACTTAACCCCAATTGCCCTCCCCCCCCAAAAAAAGCAAAAATAAATAAATAAATAAATAAAGCCTTACAAAATCTAGCCCAACCTAACTTTCCAGATGACTAAATTACTCTTCTTCACCACTCTAAATTCCAGTCAATCAAACATACTGTTCCCCAAATTCAACATGAAATTTTTCAGAAAATTGTCCTTCCTGGCTCTTCTCCTCACCTCAAACTCTCAGAACTGATAGCTTTGTTCAAGGTTTAGTTCAAGTGCTACCTCTTAAAACTAGGTGCAACCCCATTACCAAAGCCCAATGACATGAGACTTTCTTCTCATTGGTGGAGATGAATGCCCTACCCCGTATGAGGCAAAGAGTTGAATCGGCAAATTAGTAAGAAAGAAAATAGTTGTACAGTTCCCTTCAAGCTTCAAGTGGCTTCCAGACTCACTGAGTACCAGCTTCAAGAAAAAACTTGAAAGAGACTAAAAGCAGTTCAGGTTGTGGAAGAAACAGTCACAAAGGGTGCTGGCAGTTTCCATCATGTTCCTATCTCCAACTTGCTACAGTAGAAATTTTGGGAAGTTTAGCCATGGGTGAGATACAAGACTCTCAGTCACTTGCTTGAGCTGAGTTACCACACTCCCAATGGGAGAGCTCCTTCAATCTGTAATGTCAGTATACAGCCTCTTACATATACTTTCTCTGGCTTCTATTTGCTAACCATATGGATAAATTGGCTTCTTTGCAATTCATTATGTGTGTAAATTGTATAAATGTTATTTGGTGGGAAAGAGGTCAAGCCTTGCACATAAAGCTTGGTCTGCCTGCTTCCCTCATTACTGAAATATATCACAAGTTAAACTGAACCTTAAAATCACACTGCCTGGATTAATACTAGTTGAGTGTAAATATAATCCTAGCACAGTAGACCCTCTCTGGTCCCAACTTCCTGTTTGCCCTCCTGACAGAAATTAGAGTCTCCCTCAGAGAGGGGAGAGGGCAAAGGGATGTCTATTCTGCTTCCCTGCAAGGCACACAACACCCTCATGCTACATATGGTAGACAGCTCTCACAACAAGAGAGCCTCCTACTGACCCAAAACTTTTCAGGATTCTCCCAGTATTTAGTTCTCTGTCCCTCTTGAAATTACTTTGTCTCTACTTAATTTGTATGCATACAATGAAAATTCCTGGTGCCTAACAGTATTGTAGCTTTAGGTGTTTAATAAAGGTTCCCTGTATTCAACTGACATAGTAAACTCATTAACCTCTGTAACAGCAATCAATACTTAGCACTTAGTAACTTAGGGCTAAGTATGGAAGGTGTGAACTCTGTCTCCTGTTGATGTGGCAGAAGGGGATTGGCTGAAACAGGAGGCCAGTGTGTGTATATAAGAAGAATTTCTAGAGACAAAGAGACAGAATCGGGAATGTTCCTCCTGGTGGCTCCTGTTGGAGGAAGCAGGATTGTCCCAGCATCTGGGAGCTGGGCTGCTAGACTGAAGAAGTGAGTTGGAGTTTTCTTAGGAGATAGAGACAGAGAGGGAGAAAGAGAGAAAGAGAGAGAGAGAGAGAGAGAGAGAGAGAGAGAGAGAGAGAGAGAGAGAGAGAGACTGATTCTCTCCCAGCATCTGGAAGCTGACTGAGAACTGAGTTGAAGTTTTCCCGAGACCAGAATGTGGTGACAGCCACCTGGATGGCTGAGAGGGCTGGCCTGGAAGGCCTCCTGGAAGGCTATTTCTCCTGTGTCCTAGTACCAGCTGAACTGCTGGAGGACTAAAGAAGCATGACCAGGATAAGACTTTGTTGTTTTGTGGCTTGGCTGATCTTTGAGTTCCCGGCAACAGAAGTGGTGAAGGGTTTGAGATGTGCTGGACCCTGTGAACTTCGGTGTGTACTAGGGACTGCCTAGAGGACTGGACAAGGACCTGGGAGCCACCTGCCCCAGAATCCAGGTGACTGTTTGGTGAATTCAGGTAGGAATTGGGACCATGGAAGGGGATCCAGGGAATCAGAGAGACCACCCAAGTCAAGATGAAGAAAAGGCCTCCCCTTGGATGAAATTGAAGTCTGCCGGACACCAATGGGTGGAGGGTTTGTGTGGTTTTTCTAATGATCGTATTTAGTGATTAACGGATACTTAGTGACTGACTGCTAGATGAGTAATTGATTAAGTTAATGGTTGCCCCATAAGTGGAAGATTGATATATTGTGAATTGATTGGATGATTAAGCGAGGAGGGTTTCCCCCTTAGGTAAACCAGATGATTATTCTTTTGTTCCTTGTTCTAAAGATTGTGGCCACTGTAGTGAAAACTGTGTGGCCATTCTATGTTATGCTGTAATGAACACTATATTGTGATTTGTAATGAATGTTTGCCTTGATTTGTAATGGAATAAACAGAGTGTTCACTATACTGTGTAATCAGAACCTTAAAAGCTGTTCACAGTAGCATTCTTTTGGGAATCTGCTGGTACATAGCTTTACAACCTCTTAAAAACTCCTTTTACTGATTACCGAGCTTATAAACTTTGAAGAAATATGAATTCATTCTCAAAAGTTTTTAAATGCTAACTCAGGAAAACTCTAGTAAGAATTAGTATAAAATAGGGAGGAAATCAATGGACCAGCCTAATTAATCTTTAGAAACCAAGCAAAGACCTTCAGAGGAACCTGGCAACTGGAAGAGTTGTTAATGATTTCCTCTACAATACAGTATAGGCTTCATGACACCTGAAAAACATTAAGACCAGTGCAAATCTTTTAAAAAGCAGCTTGACCCACTGCTATGAAGAAAAATATTTTGCAATAAACAAGACAAAGACTAAAATACTGGATTGTCAAAAAGTAACTTTTACTAACAAAATTCTCTTCTTTTTCATTCAAGACTACACCAAAACCATTATCAGAAGAGGTCTCGTGGGTCAGAACCAAGATGGCAGAGTGAAAGCAGGAACTTATCTGAGCTCTCCCACAAAATCCTTTAAATACCTCTAAAAAATGAATCTGAAAAGATTCTAGAGTGGCAGGATCCACAAGGAGATAGAGTAGCAGACTTCCAGCCCAAGACATCCTGGAGGGCTGACAAGAAGGATCTGTTGCAGAGGGCTGGGAGAGGAGCACTGTCTTGTACAGGCTGCTCCATCACAGACTCAACCATGCCAAGGCCAGAGCAGACCCGGGAGAACTGATTCACTGGCAGCAGTGGCAGTTCCCAGACCTCTCAGTGCAGAAGCAGGGTCTGTCAGAACTGAGTGAGAGAGAGGCACAGTCCTATGAAGGGCCAGCAGCAGCTGCAGCAACTACTCCTGGGGTTATCAGCCCACAGACTGAATTTTTGAAGTCACCTATTTAAACTTCCAGGAGTCAAGATGGCTAAGTAAAGAGTAAGTCACTCTTAGTCCCCCTTGCTGACCTAGAAAAACCCAGAGAATACTGCCCCCAGGAAAAATCCTGGAATAATGGAGCCAACAGAAAGATGAGGTATAGCACACTTTTAGTTCAAGAGACTAGGGGGATTAACAGGAAAGGTCCCTCTTACTGTGGCTGAAGAGGAGCAGAACAGGCCGGGAGGCATCCAAGCAAGCCAGCAGCAAGCCCCACCTCAGAGGAACAGTGGGAGATCCAGAAGCCCTGGGTGGAGCTGGCAAGTGCCAACACCAGGACCTCAGGCATGCCTTCACACAGCCTGGGGAATCAGCAGACACCAGGGCAGACACCTAGCAGTGGCTGAGCCTACCCATGCTTTAGCTCAGCACTAGCTGAGGAGGAGGAGGAGACTTCCAGCGGTCAGACCACCCTTCCCCCACACCTCACCCTATGACCTTCAGTGTAACTCCAGGGAAATGCAGAAAGACCTCAACTGGCCTCAGCACATGTCACTCAGCTCCAGCCCAGCACCAGGGAAGCTACAACATTATATAGCTTCCAGCTGCCAGAACCAGAAGCCACAGGACACAAAAGCAGCAAACAGGCCCCTAGCCACCAGCACAAAAAGCATGGGACAGAGCCCCCTGTGCCCCAGAAGCAGAAATCCACTTTAAAAGCCAGGAAAAAGGCAATCACAGTGAGCAAAAAGCATCCTAGAAAAGCAAAGACCATAGATTCTTACTATGGAAACAGGGAAGATCAAAATATGAATTCAGAAGAGGACAGCATTGTCAATATACCCACATCTGAAACCTCAAAAGGCAATATGAATTGGTCTCAAGTCCAAAAAGCATTCTTGGAAGAGCTCAAGAAGGATTTCAAAAGTCAAATTAAAGAGGTGGAAGAACTGATAGATTCATTTAAAAATACAATTGACAAAATGGGGGGAAAAAGTTCACTGAAGAGAATAACTCCTTATAAAAGTACAATTGGTATCTTTGGCAGTGGTGAAAAAAAGGAGGGTCAAGCTGCCTGTGACTGCAACACCGGGGGAGGCACGTGACTCCCCATCCACACTAATGAAAAGGAAATTAAAACAATAATTAGAAATTATTTTGCCCAACTGTATGCCCATAAATTTGACAGTCTTAGTGAAATGGATGAATATTTATAAAAATATGAATTGCCCAGATTAACAGAAGAGGGAGTAAAATACTCAAATAATCCTATCTCAGAAAATGAAACTGAACAAGCCATCAATGAACTCCCTAGGAAAAAAAAATCTCACTATATAGACTATTTGGGAAAATTGGTGAAGGAGTCCTACCAAATTCTTTTTACAATACAAATATGTTACTGATACCAAAACCAGGAAGAGTCAAAACAGAGAAAGAAAATTATAGAGCAATTTCCCTAATGAATATAGATGCAAAAAATCTGAATAAAATATTAGTAAAAGATTACTACAACATATCACAAGAATAATATATTTTGATCAGGTAAGATTTATACCAGGAATTCAGGGCCGGCTCAATATTAGGAAAACTATCAGCATAACTGACCATATCAACAATAAAACTAACAGAAACCATATGATTATCTCAATAGATAAAGAAAAAGCTTTTGACAAAATACAACACCAATTTCTATTAAAAACACTAGAAAGCACAGGAATAAAAGAAGCCTTCCTTAAAATGATTACAAGTAGCATCTACCCAAAATCATCAGCAAGCATTATATATAATGGGGATAAGCTAGCCATTGTCAATAACATCGGGGGTGAAACAAGAATGTCCATTATCACCACTATTATTCAATATAGTACTAGAAACGTTAGCGTTAGCAATAAGAGAAGAAAAGGAAATTGAAGGAATTAGAACAGGCAAAGAAGAAACAAAGCAATCACTCTTTGCAGATGATATGATATACTTAGAGCAGTGGTTCTCAACCTTCCTAATGCCTCAATCCTTTAATATTCGTATGTGGGCGGACCCACCTGGAGAGGGATAGAGGAGGTGTCTCAGTTCCTAAGACCATGGGAAATATGTTTTCCCATGGTCTTAGGCAACCCCTGTGAAAGGGACATTCAACCTCCAAAGGGGTCGCGACTCACAGGTTGAGGACCACTGACTTAAGAGGATCTTAGAAAAACAAGTAAAAATCTACTTGAAACAAGAAGCGACTTTTGCAGAGTTGCAGGATATAAAATAAACCCACATAAATCTTTTGGCATTTCTCTATATTACTAACAAAGCCCAACAGCAAGAGATAGAAAAAGAAATTCCATGTAAAGTTACTGTAGACATTACAAAATATTTGGGAGTCCACCTGCCAAAACAAACCCAGAAACTATATGAACACAATTGCAAAACACTTTTAGTACAAATAAAGTCAGATCTAAATAAATGGAAAAACATCAGTTGCTCGTGGATAGGCCAAGCTAATATAATAAAAATGACAATTCTACCTAAATTTGTTTACTTATTCAGTGCCATACCAATCAAACTACCAAAAAATTATTTGATTCAGCTAGAAAAAAAAATAATATCAAAATTCATCTGGAAGAACAAAATATCAAGAATATCAAGGGAATTAATGAAAAAAAAAAGCTAAGGAAGGCAGCCTAGCCATACCAGATCTTAAATTGTATTATAAAGCAGCAATCATCAAAACTACTTGGCTAAGAAATAGAGAGGTAGATTAGTGGAATAGGTTAGTTACACAAGACATAGTAGTCAATGATTACAGCAATCTACTGTTTGATAAATCAAAAGACCCCCAGCTTCTGGAATAAGAACACACTATTTGACAAAAACTGCTGGGAAAACTGGAAAGGAGTATAGCAGAAACTGAGCACATACCAATGTCTGATATCGTACACCAAAATAAAGTTCAACTGGGTACACAATTTCGACATAAAGGTTGATACTATAAACAAATTAGGGGAGCAAGAAGTACTTTATCTTTCAGATTTATGGAGAATGGAGGAATGTATGACCAAACAAGAAATAGAAAATATAATGAAATGCAAGATGGATAATTTTGATGACATTAAATTGAAAAGGTTTTGCACAAACAAAGCCAATGCAACCAAGATTAGGAGGGAAGCAGAAAACTGGGAAAGAATTTTTACAACTAGTGTGTCTGATAAAGGATTCATTTCTAATATCTAGAGACAACTGAGTAAAATTTACAAGAACACAAGTCATTCTCTAATTGATAAACAGTCAAAGGAGATGACCAAAGGCAGTTTTCAGAGGAACAAAATAAAACTATCTATAGTCATATGAAAAAATGCTCTAAATCATTATTTATTAGAGAGATGAAAATCAAAACAACTCTGAGGTACCATGTAACACCTATCGGATTGGCTTTCATGACAAAACAGGAAAATGATAAATGTTGGAGAAGATATAGGAAAGTTGGAATACTGATTCACTGTCGGTGGAGCTGTAAGCTGATCCAACCATTCTGGAGAACAATTTGGAACAACGCCCAAAGGGCTATAAAAATGTGCATACCCTTTGACCCAGCAATACCAGTTCTTGGGCTATATCCCAAAGAGATCATAAAAATGGCAAAAGGACCCACATGTACAAATATATTTATAGCAGCTCTTTTTGTGGTGTCCAAGAACTGGAAATTGAGGGGATGCCCATCAAATGGAGAATGGCTAAACAAGTGGTGGTATATGAATATAATGGAATACTACTGTGCTATAAGAAATAATGAATAGGAAGACTTCAGAAAAACCTGGAAAAACTTGAGTCTTTTCACCTGAGTGAAGTGAGCAGAACCAGAACACTGTACACATTAACAGCACCAGTATGCAATGACTGATTTTGATGGACTTAGCCCTTCTCAGCAATACAAGGACCTAAAACAATTCCAAAGAACTCATGATAGAAAATGCCATCAAAATTCAGAAAGAACTATGGAGTCTGCACGCAGAGCAAGCAAACTAATTTTCTTTTTTGTTTTGTTTTTTCTTTCTCATGGTTTCTCCCATTTGTTATAATTCTACACAACATGACTAATGTGAAAAATAGGAATGTTTAATAGGAATGTATATGTTGATCCTATATCAGACTGCATGCTGTCTTGGGGAGGGAGGGAGAAAAAATTTAAAACTTATGGAAGTGAATGTTGAAAACTAAAAATGACAAAGGCTCAAGTTCTTATTATTTCTTAAGTTTCAAATCTTTTAGATTACAAATGTGTAGAGGAGGTTGGAAAACATAATCTCTTCTAGTTCCAAAATTCTTTGAGCCTCTATGAGTGGGAAACCATACCTAAAGAAACCAAGGCTGGCAAATTAGCAAATAGATTTAATTTTGTCCATTTTTAAACATTTGTCCAATTTCATATGCTTCATAATTCAAGTAAGTTCAATTTGCAATAGAAAAATGGTAGTCAAAATCTAGCTCTTAACAAGAAATAAAAGAATTATCACCAAAGATCCTACTAGAGGATATCCTAACTTCTAGTTTCCTTTCATCTAGACAGCCTTGCTTTAAGGACCACCAGACTACAGCAAAAAGCAGAACTCCTTCCTATGATTCATTCTCTCTGAATAATTTATTGCAAAAATATCTTTCATATATAGTAAGATACCAGAGAAAACAATTTCCTCAAGGCCCTCTCACAAAAATGTAATGAAGAATTCTGTAAACCTCTTTTAGAACTTAAACTCTAGAAAAATCAACTTAGGCATTTCAAGTAATTAATAAAAAGTAATATATCTCACTGATGATGGACAACAAAGCAACTCATTCAACTCATTCAACTCCAAAAACGCAATCAAGTCACCTAGTCATAAGTAAAAGACTTGAAATAAGACAGTGTTTAAAAAAAAAAGTTGAGACATACAGAAAAAAAAGTTCAACTTTAAAATCACCAAAACAAACAAAAGCTGTCATCTTTAACATGCAGTTAAACTACAAATCCAGTGATATACTGTCACCTTTCATAAAAAAACTGAATATTTATCAGCAAAGGTAAATGATGGGAAGTACCATATTTCACCACATAATCATCTCACCCCATGTTAGTTTTGTGTTCTTTTTTCCCCAGTCCAAAAATTGGTTCATAACGCTTTCACTGTTTTATCATCGCATGGTGTAATTCTGTTTTTCCCACAGCTTAAAAGGTAAACAGAGCAGCAATGTATGCACCAGTGACATATGAATATATATTTATCTCTTGTGCAGTGCAAGCCCAAGCCTAGAACTCTCAGTGCATATGCACTGTCAGTGTATTTCAGAAAGCCAACTTGCATGGCTTGTTTAGAACCCTGCAGTACTAACAGTATTATCACTCCACCCGTACTCACAATCAGTGAATCTGTAGGGAAAACTCCATGTTAGGTACAAGGGGAATGGGCAGGCAGGCAAAGCTGCCATGAGTAAGTCACATGACATGGTTAAGCTTGCCATTTTCCCAGTTTTCACATATATTCATGTGTATTGCACGTATCCTAATGTTGCACCAAAGACAGTTTAGTAAAAAAATGATTTTTAAGTAATACGAGAACAATTCAAAAGGAAAAGCTTCACATAATGGTCACGCCCTACCTTTTTTCACAAAAACTGGGCATAAAATCTGCAACAATTGCACAGCAAAATACAGTAACTACTAAGTTATCCAAATGGAATTCTACAAGATCCTCTAGCAAAATGGGCTATCAGACATAGACAAGCTATACTAGAGAACAAAAGTCTCAGAAACCAACCATAAACAATTTATTAGAAGAATATCTGTTAAAACTTCAAAACGCTACAAAAATGAAATACTCCACGACATAATTTTCTTTGTGGTATGTGAGCTTTCCCAGGCACTACACAGGCTCCACTTACTGTTATACATCTGAGAGCGATACCTATTTCAGCTCTCTTATTCTGCATGCCCTCAGGAATGCAGCAGTACCAGGTCTTGTATCCATGTCTTTATAAGCAGTAACTTAACAGGAACTGGTGCTATTAACCTGCTGCTGCATCAACATGCCAGTACCTGGATTTCTCTTACCAGCGCTCAGGCTGGCTTCCATCTCTCATGGCATGTCCTCATGTAAGCTGCCTGTTGGTTTCTTCTTGACTACTGTTCTATCTGATGCCTTTTTAGATCTTTGCTCTTAGGTGTTTTTCAGAAAGCAAGGCTCCTCTAAAATCTTTCATGTCACCATCTTAACTGGAAGTCACAAAATTATATCCTGACTGTAACTGACAATCAAAAGGCTATCTCTATTGTAAGGATCAGATGCTTCCCTGACATGATATCTAATATAATTTTGTAACTTCCAGTTAAGATGGGCCTTCCAGAAGACTTGTAACCAGCGTGATCTCTGACATCAGAATGAAACCCATAAAGGTCATAGCAAGGGAAAGAACAAACTCCTGATTACAGATTGTGTTAGTCAAAAAGCACTCATTTATTATTACATTTATTAATATTAATAGCTAATATTAATATATTAATTAAGCACCTAGTATGTGTCAGGCAGTAGCAATCTGCAGAAAGAAAAACAGCTCTGCCCCCAAGGAGATCACAATTTAATGAAAGAAACAACAAGCAAATATATATAAAATAAGCTCTATATATATATATATGATAAACAGGAAATAATTAACAAAGGGAAGGCACTAGAATTAAGAAGGGTCATGGAAGGCATCCTATAGGCAGGATTTTAAGCTGGGACTAGAAGGAAGCCAGGAGAAAAAGATAAGGAGGGAAAACATTCCAGGTATGGGGGATGACCAGAGAAAATGCCCAGAGCTGATGTTCATGGAACAAAAGGAGACCAGCCTTACTGTACAAGGTGAAGGAAAAAGAAACTATGGGGGGTGGGGAAGGGCAGAGGGGCAGCCCTCTTGCTTTGCTGAGCCACCAGGAAAAAGAGTCAAAGAGAAGAGACAGAGAGCACCCCCATGTAGCACAACAGCAGGAGCAGCATCCCAACTAAACAAAGGATATGCCAAACAGGAAGGGCTTCCTGCCTAACCTCATGAAGAGTGACAGATGGAGAGCAGTCTAGACCTACTACAAAGTCCGAGTTCAGGAAGAAAGGGTGGAAATACAAATAAAAAAGTAGAAAATGGATTACTATAAATAGGTACTATAGGTTAAGACAGTGGTTCTCAACCTTCCTAATGCCGCGCCCCTTTAATACTCCTATGTGGGTGTATCTGCATGTGGGCGGACCCACCTGGAGATGGACAGTGGAGTGGTGTCTTGGTTCCTAAGACCATCAGAAATATGTATTTTCTAATGGTCTTAGGCGACTCCTGTGACCCCTGTGAAAGGGTCATTCGACTCCCAAAGAGGTCACAACCCACAGGTTGAGAACCCCTGGGTTAAGAGAAGCCCAAGAAGCAAATCAAGAAAATGCGAGTTATCCTAATGTACCACCTCATAACTATCAGATTGGCTAACCTGACAAAAAAGGAAAATGATAAACGTTGGGAGAGGATGTGGGAAAACTGGGGCACTGATGTTCTGTTGGTGGAGTTATGGACTGATTCAACCATTCTGAAGAGGAATTTGGAACTATGCCCAAAGGACTATAAAACTGTGCATACTCTAATCCAGCAATATGAATGCTAGGTCTATATCCCAAAGAGATTTTTTTTTTAAGGGAAAAGGATCTATCTGTACAAAAATATTTATAGCAGCTCTTTTTGTGGTGGCTAAGACTTGGAAATTGAGGGGATATTAATCAACTGGGGAATGGTTGAACAAGTTGTGATATGTGTCAATCAATCTACTCAAAAATTACTTTACTTAGCTAGAAAAAACAGTAACAAAATTCATTTGGAAGAATAAAAGGTCCAGAATATCAAGGCAATTAGTGAAAAGAAATGCTAGGGAAGGTGGCCTAGCCATACCAGATTTTAATCTATATTATAAAGCAACAGTCATCAAAACTACTTGGTACTGGCTGAAGAATAGAGTAGTGGATCAATGGAACAGATTGGGTACAAATGACTGAGTAGTCAATGATTATATTAATATACTGTTTGATAAGCCTAAAGACCCCAGTTTTGGGGATTAAGAACTCATTGTCTGACAAAAACTGCTGGGAAAACTGGAATACAGTGCGGCAGAAACTGGGCATAGACCATCATCTAATGCCATACACCAAAATCAAGTCCAAATGGGTACACTACCTAGGTATAAAGGCTGATACTGTAAATAATCTAGGGAAGTAAGGAATAGTCTACCTGTCAGATTTATGGAGTAGGGAAGACTTTATGACCAAAGAAGAGTTAGAGAGCATTATAAAATGTAAAATGGATAACCTTGCTTACATTAAATTGAAAAGTTTCTGTACAAACAAAGCCAATGTAAACCAAGATTAAGAGGGAAGTAGGAAACTGGGAAAGAATTTTTACAACCAGTATCTCTGATAAAGGCCTCATTTCTAAAATATGCAG
>CM053589.1:5617398-5659516 GCA_028646515.1 Pseudochirops corinnae | reverse complement strand
GGCAATTCTCAGAGGTAGAAATTAAAGATATCTATAAGCATATGGAAAAATGCTCTAATCTTGCCCAGGAGAGTAGGGGGGATGGGGATGAGAGGTGGGATGACGGAGGGGAGGGAAGGGTTGAGGGAAGGGTTGCTGGAAGTACATACTTCTGTAAAGGGACAGGGACAGGGTAGAGAACAGAACAAGGGGAGGTGGGGCGGGGAAAGGAAGGAGGGACATATAATCAGTCTCTCACAATATGCCCACGGTGGAGATGTTCTGCATAATTATACATATACAGCCTGTATTTAATTGCTTGTCCTTCCAGTGGGGGTGGGTGACAAGGGAGGAAATGAAAGAATCTAGAATTTAAAGTTCTATAATCAAATGTTAAAAATATATATATATATATATATATATATACACATAATTAACTACATCCAACTGGGAACTGAGATATACAGGCACTGTGGTAGAGAGATTCATCCTGCCCTACCAGAAAGTCAGAGGGGTGAGGGGAGGACACAGGAGAGAGTAGACTGGGGGAGGGGTTATACAGTGGGATGGCTATTTTGAGGTATTGGGTAGGGGAAAGATGGGGAGAAAATCTGTAACTCAAAATCTTGTGGAAATGAATGATGTAAACAAGAAAATTAATTAATTAATTAATTAATTGTTTTTTAGGATACTCTAAATCACTCTTGATTTGAGAAATGCAAATCAAAACAAGTTTGAGGTACCACATCTCACCAGCCAGATTGGCTAAGACGACAAAACAGGAAAATGACAGATGCTGGAGAGGATGTGGAAAAATTGGAACACTAACGCATTGTTGGTGGAGCTGTGAACTGATACAACCATTCTGGAGAGCAATCTGGAACTATGCCCAAAGGGCTATAAATAATTACATACCTTTTGGCCCAGTAACACCACTTCTGGGGTTGTATCCCAAAGAGATCATAGAAGTGGGAGGAAGATCCATATGTACAAAAATATTTATTGCAGCTGTCTTTGTGGTGGCAAAAAACTGGAAATATAGGGGATGCCCATCCATTGGGGAATGGCTAAACACGTGGTGGTATATGAATGTAATCGAATACCATGGTGCTATAAGAAATGGGGAGGAGACGGTCTTCATCTTCACCTGGAGAGGCTTATACAAACTGATGCTAAGTGAGAAGAGCAGAACCAGGAAAAGCTTGTACACAATCACAGACACATCATATGTGTGACGACCAACCTTGATAAACTGGACTCTTCTCAGTAACGCACAGTTAGAAGACAACTCTACAAGTCTCAGGATGGAAGGAGATACCTACATTCAGAGAAAGATCTAGAAAGCCCAGAGTTTAAAAGGAGACTGAAGCAAGCTACACGCTCGCGTTCTATTCCATGTTTGGTTTTGTTTCTTCTTTCCCATTGTTCGCTCCATTGGTTACAACCCTTCTATACGACCAAACTAATGTCCAATGTGAAAGTATTTGCAGATTCTATACCTGACTGCATGCCGCCATGGGGGGAGATGGGAGAGAGAGGGGAGAAAACTTGAAACTCAAGGGACTCTGGAACTGAATCTTGTAAACTAAAAGCAAATAAGCAAATCAATTTAATAAAAATATTTTAAAAAAAGAATAAATCTACCTGGACATTTTCACACACACACACAAAAAACAAGTTGTGGTACGTGACTGATGGAATATCATTGTGCTATAAGAGATGACAAGCAGGACTTCAGAAAAATCTGGACTTACATGAACTGATAGAAAATGAAGTGAGCAGAACCAGGAGAACATTGTGCACAATAACAGTAGTACTGTGGGATGGAGAACTGTGAATGACTCAGCTAGTCTCAGCAATACAATGACCCAAGACAATCCCAAAGGACTCGTGATGAAGCATGCTACCTGCCTCCAGAGAAATAACTGATAGTCTGAATAAAGACTGAAGCAAACGATTTTCTACTTTCTTTCCTTCGTTCTTTATTTTTCTTCAAGTCTCCTTGTACAAAATGGCTTCTATGGAAATGTTTTACATGGTTGCACATGTATAATCTATATTGGATTTTTTACCATTTCAGGGAGGGAAGAGGAGGGAAAAATAGAATTTAGAATTCAAAACTTAAAAAAAATCAAATGTTTTAAAAATTGTTTTAACATAATAAGGGAAATAAAATTTTTCATACGTGTGTATATATGTATATATACACACATACATACAAACACAAACATATACACATTCACACACAAAAAGAAAAAGTTATCCCAGAACTACAAGCAAAACTTCATCAAAAAGGTTATTTTGATTACAAAAATTACAAGTGGTTACAAGACACGAAGAATTCTTGATTTGAAAAAAAAACAAAGAGAACAAATAGCTTGGAAGAGAAGGTAGAAAACCTTAAATGTGTTTTGAAAAAAAAATAATTCGATGACTTTACAAGACAAGAAACACTACAAGTCAGAGGACTGAAAAATAAGAAGAAAATTAAAGGTTTCCACTATCAAGAACAACCAACCTGGGAAAAAGTCAAGAAGGGAGAGTTTAAAAATCACTATTAGAGGGGATAAAAGCAGATCATTAATAGAAGACTCCAGAAGAAAAGACCAAAGCTAGGTGAAATCCTTGAACAGTGAACACAGGGGAAAAAATAGAAATTTTGGAAAGTAAAAGTATTTGACCAACTGGTAAGGGTTCAGTGATGAAGTAGCATGTACAGTCTCATCAGGGGAGAAGAGACAATAGCTCCTTCAGAATTCTGTTGCTTTTTTAAAGACAGATAAACAGAGGTTTTCTTTCTTTCCTTCTCCTTTTTTGGAGGGGGGAAGGCGGGGCAATTGGGGTTAAGTGACTTGCCCAAGATCATACAGCTAGTAAGTGTTAAGTGTCTGAGGCTGAATTTGAACTCAGATCCTCCTGACTCCAGGGCCAGTGCTCTATTCACTGCACCCCATAACCACCCCCTGGAGTATGGTTTTCTTCCCCTTGGTTAGTTTTAAAAAAGAAAAGAAAATGGGGAGGGGGGAATATACTATGGAAGAAATGAGGAAGAAAGGGAAGTAACAACTATTTCTAACAATCAGAGCGAGTATGAGAGAATAAAAATACGGAAAAGGCATAGATGGAACAGATATTTCATGAACATCACTGCTGTGATATTATATACACACACACACGCACACACACACACACAGAGTGTGGTGAACAAATACAATAAACTGAAAAAAGAAGCTGTTGGGCATAGAGGGGAGAAGGATGTTTAAGAGGAAGGAAAGAATCAGGGGCAGAACAGTCAAAAGCTGAACAAAACCTCAGCTTTAGAGCAGCAGCTCTCAGCCTGTGGGTACTTTGAGTTTGTAACAATGTATTCTGCATATCAGATATCTACATTACGATTCATAACAGTAGCAAAATTACAGTTACAAAGTAGCAATGAGAATAATGTTACAGTTGGGGGGTCACCACAACATGAGGAGGGGTAGAGTCGCAGCATTAGGAAGGTTGAGAATCACTGCTTTTAGGAGGACCATAAAAGGAGGGCTTAAAATGAGACAAAGTATAAGCGCTGGTAACAGAGGTATGGACCAGATAAAGAAAGGGCAGAAGGGCGGGGGCGGACCACTCCAGTTACAGATTACGACTGATCACATTCCTCTTCTCCATCTTCTTCTTCATAAAGCAGAGAAAGGCAAAAATAGATTAAAAAAAAAGAATAGAAGACAGCATGGAGAGAAATACACAACTGATCATAATAACCATGAACATGGACATGAAATGGGATGAACTTACCCCTAAAACAGAGGAAGATAGAAAAATGGGTTAGAAAGCAGAATCCAACAACATGCTTGCTCTTGACCAAAAAACACAACAGAAATAGGAGGGTTTGGAGCAGAATTTATAATAATGCCTCAGATAAATTCATGCCCACAGAAATGTAACATGATGGTAAGGAGTAGACTGAAAACCGGGCTATATGAGGACAAGTTTAAGAAACAGGGTATGTTTGGCCTAGAAAACAGAAGAACTGTAGGGGGCAGATTGGACTTCTTTAAGTAGCTGAAGGGCTATCATGTGAAAAAGGAATTAGATTTGTTCTTCCTGGCCCTAGTGAAACAAGGAGTCGGGGTAAAAGTAACAAATAACTTATATTCAGACTTATCTAAGAAAAAAAAAAGCTTCCTAACAACTAGAGCTACCCAAAGCAGGAATGGGCTGCCTCAAAACATGCCTCCCTTCTCACTAGATTATCTTCCTTCAAGCAAAGCTACTCCACTAAGCATGTTGCATGGGGCATTCTTCTTGTTCTGGTATCTGAGATTCTGTGATTCTAAGAATCATCTACTATTAAATATGTATAAAAGCATCTATAATACCATTATGAAAATTTAAAAAGCACCTGGTAAGGACACAAAAGGCTGACTCACCTGAGGCATCCATTACCCTTTGAAAAGAGCCTGAGTCTGGTACTGAGAGGGCACAATGTACTTTTTACAAACTAAGAAAAGAATGACTATTCCCTGTCCTATTCTCTAGATGCCAAAGAACAGAACACATGCAAAGTGTAACATGACTCTTCTCTACAAAAAGCTACTCACACAACAATTATTTTATGCATTTATGTTGTTAATATTCTTCCAGTGAGTTGCTTTTTCTTCTCAAATTTACTCAGTAAAAGCATTTAGAATTAAAGCTCTACTGCTATACATACATGTAAAAAAAATCTACTAGATGAAGGAGGGGGTATGGTTGTACATAAGTACATAGCATTCCCTTCATTTTTGAGTTTCAATGTTAAGCCTGAAGAGAAAAGTGGAAATCTTTTATCATCCCACTTAACTTGTGATTCCAGTCAATTCCATTCAGCAGCACCTTTCCATAAAACTGTACCCTCTCACAATTCAGATTTCGGGAAGGGGGGGAGTAGGAGGAGGGATAAACATTCTAAGTGTTTACTTGCTTAAAATGTATAAGGCACAGTGTTATCTCTTCCTATCTAATCAAAAACACTGCATATTCCCTCATGATAATATATATCCACAGTCGTTCTTATAATTAAAGTGATTCAAAGCTGCTCTTCAAGTAATAGAGCCTTTTAAAAGGCCAGGACAATCATTAATATCTTCAAGCATTATTTTACCTGAAGTTCTAACAATTAATCAACAAATGTCTGTCTAGTACCTACTATGTTCCAAGCATTGTGCAGGATGCTGGGATAAAGATAAAAAAAGAAACCATCTCTGCTCTCAGTGACCTTACTTCTATCAAGGGAGAGAGAGTATATATATATGCATATATACATATATATATATATATATATATATATACATACATACATATAAGTACATGCAAATCAAAGAAATTTTTACAAGAGAAAGCAAAGCAGCTGGCAGCATCAGAAAAGACCTATAGAAGGTAAATGATCCTATTAGCCTTCTATCCACTAAGTATCTGCCATAGTGGAGTTTCACCTCTAATTTCTTTACCCTATCTAACAGACTAACAAAAAAAATTTTTTTACTTAAAGTTGTAACATATAGCTTTGTAATCCCCTTTGAGAGAAAACATATCCCATTTCAGAGATTGCTATGAAAAAAAATAAAGATTTATAGAAGTCAGAAAAAAATCAACATTATTAATATTTTAGTTCATTGCCCTAGAAAATTAGTGTGTGTGGGGCACTGAAGTAGGCACCAAGGATATTAAAAATGATATGCTATATTCCTTGCTTCAAGAAGTTTATACTCAAATTTAGATTATGTATTACTATGCTAATACTACATTTATACAAGGTAGGAGGGATACGCTTCATGGCATACATGAAGTATGACAAGAGTTTAAGGGAAGAAATAATCAATGACAGCTGGGGCAGCTAGATAAGGCTTTATGAGGAGTATGAATCTAAAGCTGGGATTTCTTCAAAGGCAAAGTAAGATTTTGATGTGTGTTTGTGCATCTATGTTCATCTGTTTCTGTCTGTGTGTGTAGGGAGAGAGAGTGGGAGCAGTTAAGGTTAGGTTATTTCAAGTACAAGAATTTTTTCTTAAGAGCAGAGAAATTTTTGATGAATACAGAGAAGCATGGAAAGACTTGTAATAAATGGTGCATAGTGAAGTGAGCAAAGCCAAGAAAACAACATACACAATGACTCCAATAATGGAAATAGAAAGAATTGTCATCAAACAACTAAAAGCAAATGCTGGGGGGAAGCGTGGCTAGAAGGCTGTGTCTGGTGACGAAAAGACTCATCTTGGACACCAAGACAAGGTCAGAATGGGTATGACTCAGACAGAAAGCTGATACCATAAGCAAATTATGAGACCAAGGAGGAGTTTACCTGTCAGATCTTTGGAGAAGGGAAGGATGCATGACCAAACGAGAGATAGACAACACTGTGAAATGCAAAGTGGATAATTTTGAGTACATTAGATTTAAAAGGTTTAAAAGTATCCAACAATATGCTGCTTACAAGAAACACACTTGAAACACAAAGATTCACAGAATTAAAATGAAAGGTTGGGGCAAAATCTAGTCTGTTTCAGCTGAACTCCAAAAACCAGGGATAACAACAATCATGATTTCAAATAAGGTGACAGTAAATATAGATAAAATAAAAAGAGATAAGCAAGGAAATCCATTATGCTTAAAGGAATCATAGATAATGAAATAATATCAATACTTCATATACAAGACGCTCCCAAACGTCTAACTGCAGTTTTAAGCCATTAAAGATTAAAACTGCAGTAAGACTTTGGTGAACACCTTGCTTATTATGTGCCTAAAAAGAGAGCATATAAATATTTAAAGGAAAAGTGAATGAAGAGATAAATACATAGTAAAGCTATGACAGCACAGGTCCTTAATGTACCCCTTTCAGATTATGACAAATCAAACCCAAAGAGAATACGAAAAACCTTAAAAACTTGAAAAGAGCTTTAGCTAAAGATAACAGATCTCTGGTAATTACTAAATGTATATATGTTACAACTGTACATGGTACCTTTACAAAAACTAGTCATGTTTTGGGGCATAAAGACTTCACCAAAAATGTAGAAAAACAGAAAAACCAAACATATTTACTGATCACTGCAATAAGGAGCACTTAAAGAAAAAATTTAAAAACAACTAGAAACTAAATAAGAATTCTAAATAACTGGAAGATCAAAGAACAACAATAGTAGAAAATTTCATCAAAGAAAATTAAAATAATGATATAACATAGTGAAACTTCTAAGATGCAACTAAAGTAGTTGTGAGGGGAAATTTTAGATCATTTACTTTTATAAAAGAAAGAAGGAACAAAAACCAATTAATTGACATGCAATTTGAAAAACCTGAATAACAATTTTAAAATCCACAACAAAATAACAAAGTAATTATAAAATTAATAAAAATGAGAGCAAAAAGACCACTGAATTGAAAAAATAAAACTAGAAGCCAATGGGAGAGGTGAGCAAACAATAAAATAAACAGCTAACGTGATTTTTAAGGGGAAAAATACATTATTCGTATCAAAAATGAAAAAGCAGAATTCACAAGAGCTGAAGAATAAAAGAAATTATCAGAAACTACTCCACCCAACTCTACGGTAACAAAACTAATAACTTGGAAGAAATACACGAATACTTACAAAAATATAGAATACCCAGATTAACAATGGAAAAATGCTTAAATAACCCAATATGAGAGAAAGAAATCAGTAACTCCCAGAGGAAAAAACTCCAGGATCAGATGGGAACCCAAATAAATTCTGTCAAAGGTTCAAAAAGCAATTAATTCCAACACTCTATAATATATTTGCAATAACAGTAAGGCATCCTTCTAATCTCTTTCTGTTATACAGATACAGTCTTTATACTATTAACCAATTTTTCTAATAAAAACGGATACAAAAAATTTAAATTAATATTACAAGTAAGATACAACAAAATATTTGAAAAATTATGTATCACAACCATTATATATCACAACCAGGAATTCTGGGTTGGTTCAAAATAAAAAAAGACTATTAATATAATAAATCATGTTCATAAAATAAATAATAAAAAATTATCATATCAATGCTCTCAAAAGACTTTTGACAAAATCCAACATTAGTTTATATTAAAAACTCTAAAAATAAAAGGAATAAATGGATCTTTCCTTAATATACTATATAATTATTTATCCAAATCTAAAAGCAAACATTATGTGTAATGGACAAAAACTAGAGGCCTTTCCAACAGGTAAAGTAAGGATGAACATTATCATCATTGCTATTTAACACTGTGTCAGAAATGTCAGCTATGGCAATTAAAAAAGTTTACATCAATGAACACAAGTAAAAAGGAAAGAAAATTACACTTTTTGTGAATATAAAGGTATAGAGAACACTAAAGAATCAAATGAAAAGTAAATTGAATTAATAACTTCAGTAAAGATATAAAATAAATCCACAGAAATCATTAGCATTTATAAATATAATTAACAAAAGCCGTCAAGAAGAGCTCGAAAGAAAGATTTCACTCAAAATAACTGCAGAAGCCATAAAATATTTGGGTAAACAAAATGCATCCAAAAACTATACGAACCTAAATATAAAACAGCATTTGCAGAAAACAGAGGTAAACTTAAATAATTAGAGAAACAATTGTTCATCAGTAGGTGAAGCAAAAATAACAATGCTACCTAAATTAAATTACTGAACGCTATATAAACCAAACTCCCAGAAGAATATTTTATAGACCTAGAAAAAATAACAGATTCCTATGGAGGAACAAATGGCCCAGAATCCCAAGAGTAAGAAAACTGGGAAGGAGATGAGTACCAGACCTCAAACTGTAGTACAAAGGAGTAATGAATAAGATAATTGGGCCCTAGTTATAAAAAAGAAGAGGTTAAACAGTGGGCTGTATTAGGCATACCCCACACAGAAGCAAATAAACATAACAGAAGAGTGTTTGATAACATTGCTAATACCTAACATTCATATAGCATTTACCATGTGACAAGCACTGTGCTATGAATTTTACAAATATTATTTCATTTGATTCTCACAACTCTGGGAGGCAGGTGCTTTTATGATCCCCATTTTATAGGTTATGCTAGTATTCAGTGACTTTCTTTTGCTGCAATCACTAGTTTTTCTTAATTAAATTTTTTTCAACTTTTTTCCCCTTCTCATAATCCTCTCTCTCCTCTTTCCATCAACAGAAAAAGAAAAAAACAAGTGATTGCAGCAAAAGAAAGTCATTGAATATTAACATTTTTAACAGATTTAAAATTGTGAGGTTTATTACATAGGTCAATAAATTAAATTATTTTAATATGTCCCAGTTAATTTGCACACCACTGAATAAATCCCCTTGACAGAAGGAGAAAACAAACAAAAAGTTCAGGAAATATAAAAATTTGCCAGAGGCATGACTTGATTCAGTATAGAACATTTCAACAATGTGACCATATGTTAGAGCTAACTCTCTGCCAAAAGAGAAGTTGAGAAATTCTCAACTTGTCATAATATTAATTTCATTCATCAAAAGATAGAAGAAGGAACCATGAAAACTTCTTCAATCAGAAAATCTTCTGGAGAAAATTCTCACCAACAAGGAAAAAAGTAGCTATGATGCAGAAATGCTAAGGAACCTTGGGGAAACTGACCATTCTTATCTTAGAATTCATAGCAAAAGAGAGGAAAGCCAAGTACAGTTAAATATGTACCCAAGATTTTTTTTGGGGGGGGGGAGGGGAGGAGCAGAATGGACTGCAAAGAGTTCACAAAAAGAACAAACAGGATCCCAGGGCCTAAAATTCTAAAGTCAAATCAAGTCAAGTCAACAGGAACTTATTAAATGCTTACCAGGTACCAGGGACAATGAAGAAGCCATTCAAGAGAAGGCAAGCTCTCAAAATTTAAATTCTAGATGCAATGAAAATGTTTATGAAAAGGAAGGTATCTAAAGAAACTGACATGGTTGCAAAGAAAACTCAGACTTGAAAAGAAAACAAACACACAGAGAAGACAGAAGGAAATGCAGGGAGGGAAAAGAATAAATGGTAAAAAGACAGTCACAGTCCAACCACGTCGTCAGGCCCCAAACTCGAGTCATTCCAGAGGTTCACTTGTCACCTCGAGGACCAAAGATGAATTCTCGTTGGGCATCTGAAGTCCATTTTAACCGCTCCCCAACATATCTGGTCGTCTTTCTGTTCTTCATACACAGAATCCCTCTTCTCTTTATGCCTAGCTACTGCCCTCCAGGCTTAAAATAGATTTCCCCTCTTCCTCGCCACCTCTCGGAATCCCTTGTTTCCTTCACGGTTCGGCTGAGACGCCATCTTCTACACAAAGGTTTTTTTAACCTCAGCTCCTAATAATCTTCCCACCAAAAGTTACTCTGCATATACTTTATATTTGCCTATACATGCACACCTTCACTCCCTAGGCTAGATTACAAGCTCCCCAAGGGCAGGTCTGTTTCTCTTTTACCTTCGTATAATCAATACTTCATTCAGTAACTGATAAACAGTAGACACTTAACAAATGCTTGTTGACTGGCTGGTTTTATGTCAGTTCTCTGAGCCTCTATGGGGCATATCTTGGCTGAACAAGGTAGTTTGGAGGTGATTGTGTTCCCCTAGGAATGGCTGATCTGCCATGGAGGCAAATGGAGAATCAGAAAAAAACAGATGATAAAGAGAAACAAGCCAAAAATAAGAGGAATATCAAAAGGCCTACCTTACCTAAAGCTTCCTCTGCCCATAAGGACACATCTATTTTTTGTGGCAGGGTTATGGTCGAGGGCAAAGAATGACCCTTTAGGCACCTCCTCTGTCCTGCTAAACCACATCAACATTCTCTGAGACGTATTCATAGTCTCCAAAAGAACAGCATCTCTGTCTGAGGCTTCTCTGTCATGGTCCTGAGTTTTATCCATGGCCAGGTTTTATCAACCACAGGGAGATGGGCTATGGCTTCAATTCACTCCAATCACCTTATATACATATTGTAAAGCTGAAAGAATTAAGAAAATCACTGAAAAGTAAGCAATTGATGCATTATTTGTAGAATCAGCTCCGATGAAACTTTTCTAATGAGTTGTTACGTGCTGTGCAAAAATCATTTTTATTTTTTCATATTAATATGCCAATTTGGTCTCAAAGCTAGAATTTATACTACACATAATATATTATTTGGACTACTACTACTACTACTATTCTCAGTTTTTCCAATAAATCAACAATATTCATTACTGTAGTCTACAAACTTTAAAATATAAGTTTTAACTGAATCTACACTGATCTCATTTATTAAAATGCATGCAATAAACAAGAAAAAATAATAAATCTGCTTGTCACCAAAAAACTCTATTTTGTATAAATCACAGTGTACTGATTACTGACATTTTTATTATGTCATAAGCTTTTCATACAATTACTTCACATAAGATCTTTTTGCAATTAACCTCTAAAACAGAAATTAAATATTAATGATTATGTGCGAGTTACAATTGTGAGAAACAGCAAGATGCTCATATTCTGAATAATGAAGAAAGATTCAATATATAACTCATTCAACATGTTATATTATAAATTAAATTAGTAATATATTTAGGGCATTTCAAACTAACATTAACATTTTTTTCTTTTTAAATCTGCCTATTAACTTTATCATTAGTTTCCTTGGCATCACAACCGTAACTGTATCAAAGATTCACATTTAGTGACAAAATATTTATAAATAAAGAAATCTCAATTAAATTTTTGAGTTCATTTCACATGTACTAGCTAGCATTCCCAGGGAACAAGGTAGAAATGTAACATATATAAACATGTAGGTTAGGAAAAATCATATCTGTTATAAAGAATTACATATACATACAGATTAAATTTTTAACAGTGCAAATAATTAATAAGTAAAAGGGATTTTTTAAAATTATAACAAAACAAATTAGTGATCGGCATAATTATTTCCAGGTAAAATTCACAGTTCTCATCCTCCTCTCAGATTTTGACCTCAGGTTCCATTCCAAAAGCTAAAAATACAAGAACATGTTTTGGCAATAGTATCTGTTTAAAGACAAGTTAGATCTAGAAAATGTATATACTACAATATTACTATTTGTAGAGTTTTAGTCATTTGCATTCTTGTGGGATGAATTATTTGTAAATAAATCAGAGTTAGTGCAGCTGTTCCTGTTACCTGAAATTAGAATAGCAAGCTCATTAAATATAAATAAATCTCTCAGAAAATGCAGAGAGACTGCACCATATTGATGGAACCTTCATTAATTTTCAATGATACTTGTGTTCTAAAAAAGGCTGGAGTGAGGTATACAATCTTTTTTCTGCATCTCAAAAATCTCCATCTTTTGCTTCTACTTAAAACTCATGGTACTTATTTCAAAAAAATTAAACCAACAAAACATTTCAGATGAATTCTACTGAACATTATATTCAAATGACACCTGCCTTTTAAAAACTATATAATATAAAAAATAAGGCATGTAAAATTAAGGAAATAAAAAGAACCTAAAACAACTTCCCTTCCAAGTTATTTCACTAGATTAAGAATACATCCCATTCCTAATTCTAAATGGCATATAACTATACCTCACAAACCAAACACTGTATAGGTCATTTAAAATTTATGATCAAGAAAACTGCAAGAATAGCTGAGTGCTTAAAGGAATAAAATTACTGGTTAAAAAATGTTACATCAGAAATCGAAATATAATGGGAAAAATTCCTTTGAGAATTTCAAACATTTTGAAAATATTTTTTCTCATTTTGCTCCACAAAATCCTACTTCTATATTTACCATAGTTCGGAAGTCAGTGACCCTGGATTCTTGAAGGCTATGCCAATAGAGTATAAGCTCTGACAAGTTCTACCCTATGCTGAAAAGGTTCCAACCAACAGATTGTCACTTTCCCTAGCTATCATATGAAGAGGTTCATCACTAGAAAACTGCCACTTATTGAATCCTTTGACCAAGGCAAAGCAATAAACACAGAAAAATTTTTTTAAAATGGCCCTAAACCCTGTGGGATCCACCTGTTTATGCAGTGATTGTGGCAGAATGACCAAAAAAAAAAAAAAAAGAATCATGATTGTTAAACCTTCTATAAATTTAATTTAATTGTTGGTATACTAAACATGTATACATACATAAAAATATGTACAAACAGTACAAATACATTTATATATTTTTTAGAGGGGGGATGGCAAGGTAATTGGGGTTAAGGGACTTGCCCAAGGTCACACTGCTAATAAATGTGTCAAGTGTCTGAGATCAAATCTCAATTCAGGTCCTCCTGACTCCAGGGTCAGTGCTCTATTCACTGCACCACCTAGCTGCCCCCTACAGTATTCTAGAAATGATGGAAGATTAGGAGAAGTACTGCTTCATAAAACAGCAGTAAGTAGCAGAGGGTGACTTCCAGGTACACAACCAACAAGATGGAAGACTAAACATTGTCTCTGATCGTTACAGCCTCTCAAATCCATCCAAAATATGAATTATACACAAGCAATAAAGCCACTTCAGCTGTCTCCATGATCTAAGATACAATGAACCCAAGTAAGGTAAAAACCCAATAAACTCATCACGGAGTAGGCTAAACCTTCACTCATTCAGCACTCCTTCCCCTCCAACCAAAACACTCTGGCAGAAAAGCACAAGCTGACCCCTGGGCACATAAAGATAGACTCAACCCTTCCTATTCTCCCCACTAGAATTGGAAAGCCAAAAGTCAGAAAGTTGCTCCACCTGAGACAGCAGAATAGCAATATTTATCTAAAACCATATACATAGTTACCTAAAACCATCATATTAAATGGAAATACATAAAATTTCTCAGTAAATACAAGAGTAAATCAAGGATGCCCATTCTCTCCACAATTATTTTATATACTTCTGAAAATTCTATCAATAGCAATGAGAGAAAAAATGAGAAAAAAAATACCATACCTGTATGTTGATATGATGGTGTACTTAGAAGATTCAGGAGAATCAGTAAAAGTACTATTTGAGACAATAGCTTTAGCAAAGTCACAAGCTACAAAATAAATCCTCAAAAATTTACAGCAGTCAACAAAGGCAATAACAGAAGGAGAAATCCCACTGTAAATAATTACAAAATGTATAAAATACTTGGGGATCACTCTACTAAAGCATATAAAAGATCTGTATAGATTCTAATTACAAAGTGTAACTTAAAGAAATAAAGAACAATATAAATAGCTGGAAAAATGTTCTGTGCTCATGGCTATGTCATGCCAATAAAACAAAACAAAAAAAACAATCCCATGAAAGTAAATTTATACAAATGAAATTATCAAAGGGATACTTTATGGAACTCAAGACTATAAATAAAAAATTCATTTGGAAATGTAAAGTATCTAGAATATCAAAGGAAAGAAAGAGTTAAAGACAAAGGGGAAATAGCACTTCCAGACTTCAAACTATAGTATAAAGAAAGCAGTAGTAATCAAAACCATTTGTATTGGTTAAAAAAAAAAGAAGTAATTCAGTGGAAGATATTAGACAAGGAAGAATGAGAAACAATGGAATTCAATGATCTATTATTACAAAACCAGAAAACACAAGTTTCTTAGGAAAGAAATCCCTACTTGATAAGAAATGGTATAAAAAATTGAAAATTAGTCCAGCAGAAATTAAGCTTAGATCAATACCTTATGTCATACTCCATAAACCATTTTAAATGTATAGATTACCTTAATATTTAAGATCATACTGTTAGGGTATGGGACCAGAACACCTAAAAAAGGGAAAGATTCTCAGTCCTTGTCCTTTCATTGTGATCCCACAACCTAGCCCAGCCTTTCACTGTCTGCACCTGACCCACCCCAGGACACTTGCCATTCCTTGATCCCATTCAGATTTTGTCTTTTTCTGTATAAAAGTACCAATCTTACCCCCATTAAATTGCCCAGACTCACTAGGAATCTCCCCCACTTCTACTGGAGACACAATAAAAACCTGCTACTCTGACTGCTTGAGGGGTCAAATTCTTTTAAGATAGATCTGCCCTATACCCTTGCACTTGGGGGTTGCTAGCACCCCAAACTACAACAATACTATACAAAAAATTAGAAGAGTGGCAGATCAGATACCTTTCACAGGGATGGAAGGAGACATAGTCCTGATCAAATAAAAGTAAATAAAGAAAATAAAATTGATAATGATGATTACATGAAATTGAAAAACTTCTATACAAACAAAATTAAGGCCCCCAGGGTAAGAAGGGAAGCAGTTGTACTGAAAAAACTCTTTTACCAAATTTCTCTGGTACAGGTTTAGTATCCAAGATACATAATAATTAACATGTATGTGACTTAAAGTCATTCTGTAACAGATAAGCAGTCAAAGAATATGACCAAATAGTTCCCTTAAGAAGTATAAACTATTGACAACCATATGAAAGAATGCTACAATCACTAATAATGAGAAATGCAAATCAAAACAACTCAAAGATTTCATTTCACATTCTGTAAACTGGAAAAGATGATAAAAAGTAGGACAAGTCAAGATTAAAGGAGTGTTGAGAAAATAGGCACACTAGTACATTCTTGGTTAAGCTGTAAATTAATATGACCATTCTAGAAGGTAACTTGTAGTTATGCAAATAAAGGGACAAAAATGAGAGATTCCACTACTAGGCTTATACCAAAAAGAGGTCACTGATAAGAATAAAGTCTTCCAAATACATCAAAATATTTACAGCAGCAATATTTGGGATAGCAAAGAATTGGAAACAAAGAAGATGCCCACCAAATGTTGAATGGCTAAACAAACTGTAGTACATGAATGTAATGGAATATTATAATGCTGTAAAAAACGATGAATACAGAGAAGGATGGAAAGATAGACAGATAGCTAGCTAGATAGATAGATAGATAGACAAACAGAAAGACAGATAGATCAGAGGAATAAAAAACCCTGCCTGCAAATGTGGCCTGGAACTTTCCTGAGTGTCAACTGAACCAGATTAAAATGTAACTAGGAAATATTTAACAAAATAAATAAAAATACAATAAAACATAGATAACATTATTATATGATTTTCTAAGTCAATATGCCCCCCCCAGGGATAGCGATCTTTATGTGCATTTACTAGCCTCCATTTCTCTTTAAGTTTGACAGCACTGATTAACATGAACAGATGCAGCACAAAGTAAAAGCAAAGTCAAGAAAATAATAGACCAAAGGACTACAGCAACGTAAAAGACGAACCATAAAACAAGTCTATGCTGCAAAACTACAAAGAACAAGCACGAATACAAAGAAGAGATATGAGGAGACATCACCATTCTACCTCTTCCTCTTCAGAGGTAGAAGGTTCACAGGAGTGGTACAATGTATATATGTGTGGACTTTTTCAATGTATTTATCAATCTTACTGATTTTCTTTTTGTCTTTAAACATATTGTTTGTTACACAGCCCTTTAAGCTTTGCAAAAAAAAAAATTTTAATATTATTTCATTTTTTCCTCAAAACAACCCGGAGAACTCAAAACTATTATGATCCTAATTTTACAGATAAGGAAACTGAGGCAGAAGTTAAGTGAGTTGCTCTGGGTCACATAGCTATTAAATATCTAAGGACAAATTTGAAAGCAAGTCTTCCTGACACCTAACTGATTACTGTACCAACTAGCTGCCTCATTACACAGGATAACTCTCTAGAAGAAGGTGAAAAGGAAGAATACTGAAGAAATTTTGGTGATTTGTTTTGTTTTTAAATATATCAATAAAAATTTATTCAAAAAAAGTAGTATGGGACAAAACCAATTTAGAGAAAATCTGGCAAGAGACCTAACTAAACCAAGTCACTTCGATGGCATTCAAAAATGAAAACAGAAAGACTACAAAGAAAAAAAATGGGAAAGCTCTACAAAGATTTTTTTAAATGAACACTACTATCAAAAGACAATATAGCCACAACACTTGCCTCTAATATCTGAATTCACTTGACAATGAAGGAAAATGGCGCTACTGAGCAGCAATATCCAAACCTTTTTATCTCACACCCCCAACAGAGGAATATTTATAAATTATATACATGTTCTACTGCAATAGGTATGTTATAAAACAGATAAAAATTATAAAGAATGAGGTAAGGAAATAGTTTTAAAATAGCTTTAATTTTTTTAAAAAAATTTTTGCTCTAAGAATTAGAGAATGAATAATAATTTGTGAGATCAATGTGACTATGTTTCATTATTTTTGAAAACCTTGGATTAACACTCTGATAAACCATTCTGAAGAGAAGCTTCCAAATTCAGCTTTTGACACATAGTTTAAATGCCAACCATAGATAAAAAAGATATCTCACAAAGACAATTAGACCCAAACAGAAAAAGGGTACTGTTGGTTGTGCTTACTAAGTCATGATACTCATTTTTCAATCCCATCTGCCCATTATGCAAAGGTTTTTGTTGATGTTTCTGAGACTAGCAAATTTCCATCTTCCCTGATGTCAATCACTTATTCTTGCAAATTAATTTGGAAGTGTTTAACTTTTCTATTGTTTTAACAATTGGGTTCAAAAGTCACTGGAATTCTTCATTTGGAAGATTTTTAGATTTTTAGTTAGAAAGATTTTAAGTAAGAAAATTCCATATTCAAGATTTTTAGCGAACAGAAATGACAGTTTTTATTAGTTGAAACATATAATTTTCAAAGTTTAGCAGGATTGTTTTATATATTTGCTTCATTAACTAATATCTTAAAGTATAACATACACTTAAAAGTATGGCACATTGTTAATGACAGTTGATACGAATCCATAATTCAAATAATCTCCTTGATGGTGAATTTTTTTATAACTGTTAATCTTGAGGGTCAGACTTCTTATCAAATCTCATTAAACCATCCAATGTGATTGTTTTTACCACATATTAGGCTGACAAAGTCCCTACAAGAAGTATCACCTCTGCCACTTCCTTGTTCACTCTGTATTTGCCATATTAATATTATCTTCAATCTACAATTTGCAGCAATATTAAGCCATTTGTCCATTTTGTGAGTTAAATTAATTAAAACTGGTTAATATAATCTGTCAATCCACCTAACCAGGCACAGTTAAACTGAAATATTATCAGAAGACTGAAAGTAAATTAACAAAATGAACATTATCAATCCTGTCCCCGCACTGTGAAGGCTAACTTCAAATACTGTACCTTACATGTGACCCTCTGACACAAAGACTAAGTTAGGATGCCACTGTTAATTCACATATTAAGCAGAAGTAAAACTTAATGTCTTTCTTTTTAAGATTTTGTAATGGTAATGGGAATTTGAAAACCTTTTCTGCTTTGAAGATAAACTCGGCCCCCTAATAGGCTGAAGGTAATCACATGGAGCCTGTGATGGAAGTAGTTTGCTGAAGTGTGGACTATCTTCAGAGTCATGAGCAGCTAAACACATTTGGGAGGAAAGGAAGCTTCCAAGGGAGACAGGCTTGTGAGTAAATATTGGTCTTGTGTTGACTGATGGAAGGCTAAAGGATGTTGTGGCTCTCTACTACATTGTGGCTTATTTACTTCTTTGCTAGGTTTTCTGGTGTGTGAATAAATGTTTTGCTTCTGTCTTCTGTATGGAGAATCTGTTCTATTTTGTGATCATGCACTATGCAGGACTATTTATAGTGACCATTGGTGCTGTGAATAATGCATTGGTACCACATTTGGCAACCAGGATGGGACCATGAAATATTGGACCTCTAGTTGGACGCAAAAGGGATTTAGAAGAAGAAATGGCTCCCAGGATGGGAGGATATGCCTTATTCCTCTCTAGAAATGGAATGGTCTAAAACTACCAGGGTTCTGTGAAAACTGGGAACTGAAGTTATAATACGGAGGACCTAGAGATGTAGAAAAAATGTTTGCAAAGAATACCAATAAAACCCAGGAGAGAGGAGGAAGCAATGTGTAGAAGGGGCTGGGTTTTACTAACAGGTTACTATATTATGTGTAAGAAGAGAGACATGCTGTTACAAGAGAAAACTCAATTGAAGAAAGAGTTGGCTGTGTTGCAGTATTTGGGTTCTCCTTTAGAAGAGAGGGCTATTGTGAATTTGGCTCAGAAAAAGCAGGAAAGTAACAGGAGGGAAGTTCATACGGTTTTGGTAGAGACTGAGCCTAGGTGCTATGACAACAACAGCCAGAAGAGTGCATGGGTACAGAGCCACACAATGTTTCACGGCAGAAACTTGCCCCATACTGAGAAGAAAGCAGGAGAATCAGGGAGGTCAAAGAGAGTTCGGGGACATAATTGAGGATTTCACTCAACAGCAGATTACTGCTATTATTAAGCAGATTCACCCAAAGGATGGGAGAATCAGTAGTGTCTTGGATGGTGAGAATTAGTGATGAAGGAGCTAGAGGAGTATGGGTAGAAAGTATGGACTGCTTGAAATTTATACCTATTTGTCAGAATCCTTTTGTCCAGCAAACTTTTAGAGATTTTCATTTGGCAGGAGGTAAAAATATGACTGATCTGTTAGCTTTAGCTGCTGGTGGATGCAATAAAATGTATCCCACTAATTCTATGTGGCCTAGTGGGTGAGATCCTGGTACTCACTTGGGAATAGCATGAGAAAATTGAAAGAAGTAATGAAAAATGCTATCATGGTTGAAGATACAGATGTGTGTCATATTCCCTTAGCAGTACCTCATAGAAATATCATAGTGAAGACAGCCCCTCCTGCTTATAAGAACCTACTTCTGACTCTATTTGGAGAAATAGGGTACCCTCTTTCAGAGATGCTGGATAAGATTTCACAGTTAAGTGACTTAAAAGAATGGGGGAAAGACAAATTGCCTCAAGAGAAAAGTAAATGGCCAGTACATAAAGTCAGAATAGATTGACAAGAAAAGAACTATTCACTGTTCTATTGAGAGTAGGGGTTGATTTGGGGAGAACTGATGGTATTACAACTAATTAACTATATAAAATGTACTGAGAGAAAGCGCTTAATGTCAGACTGAACAAAAAAGTAAGGTCTGCCCCTACAGATCTTCCTGAACCATTGTATCCAAGTTCATCACACCTTCAGGGAGAATAGGAAATTGGCCAACCCACAGTTCAGATTAAAGAAGTGCACAGACAAGATTGCAGACTCCATATCAATCTGACTATATATTGGAAAAATGGATCAAATGTTGTAACTAGTGCATTAATTGATACTGTAGCAGAGGCCTCTCTTATTTATGGGAATCCCAATAAGTTCAAGCATGGAACTCTTATTACCATTACAGGAATGGGAGGGGCTGAAATATCAGGCAGACAAGTCAAACTAATGACGAAAATTGGACAATTACCCAAGAAAAATATACTGTGGTTATTGTACCCATTTCTGAATACATCATTGGAATAGATATATTGAGAGATATGACTATGAATTGACCTAAAGGAAGATACCAATTTGCAGTAAGGAATATAGGAATTAATACAGTTTGAGTGGGAAAAATAAAAATGGATCCTATCACTTTATGTAAACCTTCTGAAATAATTACTTTAAAGCAGTATTATGTGCCAGGTAAGCAAGATGAAATTACCAATATTATAAAGGAATATGTTGAGGCAGAAGTGTTAAGTCTCACAACCACACAATGGAATAATCCTGTCTGGCCAGTATGAAAATCAGATGGGATGTGGAGAAGGACAGTGAATTATAGACAACTGAATAAGGTGATTTCTCCCTTGTATGTTGCCATTCCAGATACTGTCTCATTAATAGAAAGGATCCAGAAATATGATGGGACTTGGTACATGGCTATTGATTTAGTCAATGCTTTCTTTACCATCCCAACAGACTCTAAGTAATGAGACCAGTTTGCTTTCACTTGGCAGGGCAGACAATATACTTTTACCCACTTACCACAAGGATATCTGCATAGCTCCACTATTTACAATAGGATTTGGGCTGAACATTTGGATGAATTAAAGCTACCTGGCGTATACCTTATCCATTACATAGATGACATTATGATACAAGGGAAAAAATGTAAAAGAAGTGAAGAAGAGTTTGACACTTTTAATTGAGCATATGAAAAGCAAAGGGTGTAAAATTCACCCTGCAGAGATTCAACCACCAGCTCAAAAATGTAAACTTTGGGGGCCTGCAAGGCCTGCAAGAGATTCTTCAGCGAGCCTGACAAAAGATTCAGATTTCCGCTACCCCTCCCAAGAAGAAAGAGGCCCCAAAGTTTATAGGATTATTTGGATATTGGAGACATTACATACCACATCTGGGTCAGATTTTGAAACCCTTATATAAAGTTACATGGAAGAAATATGAATTTGAATGGGGACTTGAGCAGAATAAAGCTTTTGAAGAAGCCAAGGCTGCTATACAATTGGCCCTAGATTTATGGCCTATGAAAAAATGGTCTGGTGGAATTACAAGTGACTATACAAATGAATATGCAAACTGGAGTTTATGGCAGATATAACAAAACTGAAATGTACCTTTAGGATTTTGGTCCAGGAAAATTCCTTCATCTGGAGTTCAATATACACTTTTTGAAAAGCAGTTGTTAGCTGCATATTGAGCTTTTGGTAGAGACTGAACAACTGACTCTGGGACATGAAGTGATATTAAGTCCTGGAAATCTGATTATGACCTGGGTAATAAGTACCCCAGCTTCTCACAGAATTGGACGTGCACAAGAGACTAGCATAATTAAATGGAAATGGAATATTCAAAATAGAGTTAAAACAGGCAAAAGTGGATTTTCTACTCTACATGAATCTATAGCAAACTGATACTGAGGGAAATGATACATACTCTGAACCAAAGCAACAGCTGGTACAGTCCTTGGTAAAATAGAATGACGGATATGATGGATTAACTGACGAAGAGAAGAAACATGCATGGTTTACCAATTGGACAACAAAATATTGGGGCCATAAAAGACATTGGAAAGCAGTGGCCTATAACCCATGTACTAGGCAGACTTTGGAGAGTACTGAGATAGGTGGAAGTAGTCAGTATGCTGAACTTATGGCAATACATCAAGCCATCAAAACAGAACAAGGACAGTGTCATATATTTACTGATTCATGGGCAGTAGCTAATGGGTTAACTACATGGATGCCCATGTGGAAAATTCAAAATTGGGAAATTCATGGTAAACAAGTCTGGGGCAAAAAATTATTGGAAGATATATGAGAAATGTCTTTGGTTACTCATTTGTCAATTTTTCATGTAGATACTCACATGGCCTTCACCACACCAGAATGTGAGTATAATGTACTTACTGATCCACTAGCAAAAATTGCTATTCAACATACTGTCCCTACTCTGACACCAAGTGATGATTCAGTACTAGCAAAATGGGTGCATCAAATGGCTGGTCATTTAGCAGTCAAGGCCACAAACAGCGGGGACAAGATTGAGGTACTGCTATGTCTCATTCATTGTTAAAATAGATAGCAGAGGAATGGCATATATGTCAACTGGAAAAGGCACAAACTCTTCCTCGGGTAGTAACTGGGAAGATAGCAAAGGGAAAAGTTAAAGTCCAAATTTGGCAAGTAAATTATACTAGTCCCCTATCCCAAGATAAACGATGCAAATTTATATGTACTTGTATTGGCACCTATTCAGGTGTACTAGCGGCTTGTCCTTATAAGAATGCAACCCAGAAAAACACCTGTAAAGTTCTAGATCTCACAACTCTATGTTATGGAACCCCAAGACAGATTCAAAGTGACAATGGGTCACATTTCAAAAGTAATGAAATGAAAAGATAATGTATATTAAACAATATGGAGTTGATATATCATATACCATATTATCCGCAAGCATCTGGATTAATTGAAAGGATGAATGGATTATTGAAAGAATAGTTAAGGAAGTTAAGTTCTAATAATTCATATGAACAATGGAAAGATAATGTGTTTGCTGCTTTACATAATTTGAATAATAGACCACTGGGAGGAAGTATACCTCTAGCCAGAATGATGACCCCAAATCTGCAAATTAGAAAACAGCAAACACACAAGATCCCAAATACTGAGTATTAGACTGTGAGGTAAGATGTCCTAGCACTGTATCCAGGAAGACCTGGTTTGGCAGGATATGATTTACACTGTTTATAGGACTTTTGGTTGGATAGAAAATAAATAAGAAACATCTCTAGTGGAATATGTATGAGAATTCCTAAAAATCATTTTGGCGGGATATTACCTAAATCAGATTTAGCAGCTCAAGAAATACATGTTTTGCCTGGAGTAATAGATTCTAATTATCAAGGCGAAATTATTGTGACATTCCAAAATTTGGGTGAAGAATCCATACAGTTTTGTAAAAATGATGAATAGTTAAAGTGATTATTACTCCTTCTGAAACAATACCCCTGTGAAAACTGACCCTCCTTCTCACATAACTATCAGAGGAACTGAAAGGTTTGGTTCTACTAACAGAATAAAACTGGGAGCTAAAGTATGGGTAAAGTACAAGCCAGATAATGTTCCAAAGGCTACAGAGATAATAATAGCACATGAGAAAGATTATACCATGGCTGATGTTTATCCAGGAGAAGATGATTACCAAATTATTACCTTATTTATTTTTTAATTACCTATTACCTTAACTCATATATTGTACCACGAATTAGGCCATGATAGTAAGTTTATGGACTCCAGATGCATGACTGTTATGGGAACGGGAATCTGAAGATCTTCCCTGTCCCTTGGTCCCTTGATAGGCTTAAGTGACTCTGAGAACCTTCCTTGATTTGAAAATATACTTTTCCCCTCCTAATAGGCTGAATGTGGTCACATGGAGCCTGTGGTGAGAAGCTTGTTTTTCAGGAACACCCACACCTTGTTACTTTGTGATTTGTCAAGGGTCAAGGGTGCTGTGACATTCTCTGATCCAGGAGAAGGCTATATATACCCTGCTGTGAGGTTTTGCTTTGGGGCTCACTGTGGGAAGAGTTGTATGATTTGGTCAGTTGAGACTCTGGGCAGCTGTTGAGCCCCCCTCCCCACTTTGAAAACACAGATGTTGGTGCTTCCCTCTCTGGCAACTAACTAGGTATAGATGTAATGGTCAGACAGCTAGAAGCCCTGTCTGCTGATGTTTCTCTCTCTGTATTTTTTTTGTCTGCTTGTAACTTCTGTTTGTATTCTCTGAAGTTCAGGGTGCTGACTTTTTCCCCTGAATGAGGTAAATGATATGTTTGATTGATTAAAGCAGTGGTTCTCAACTTTCCTAATGCCAGGACCCTTTAATATTCGTATGTGGGAGTATCTGCATGTGGGTGGACCCCGCCTGGAGATGGATAGAGGAGCGGTGTCTCAGTTCCTAAGATCATCAGAAATATGTGTTTTCTGATGGTCTTAGGCGACTCCTGTGAAAGGGTCGTTCAACCCCCAAAAGGGTCAGGATCCACAGGTTGAGAACCACTGGATTAAGTAAGGCTGTTAACACATTTTGAGTTGCTTTCCTTTAGAAAAGTAGATCTAAGAACCTGTTCTGGCAGCCATTCCGGGTATGCTAGGGTGCTTGCTGTTACAAAGACAGATCCTATATTTGTTTTATTTGTTTCTTTTTGGCTTTCTGGCTGTTAAGCTTGTTTGCAAGATTTGTTTCCTATAGGCTTAGTACACCCCCTGTCCATGACTATGATGTGCCACCCCTGGACCTGGAGTCAACCAAGCTCCAGATGCCAGATAAAGAACTGACCTTGCAAATGGGACCTCTTGGGGCAGGGACAGCTCTGTGCTCAATTTCAGCTGGAAGTAGCTATGGAGAAGAGATCTTCACCCCTTGCCCCAAGATTCTGAGCCCCATGTTTTCAAGGGGGAAAAGATAGGGTGCTTGTGCTCAGGCTCCTTCCCTAAGATATTGTTTTATGTGCTCACTTTCTATTATCCCTGTCATATTATCACAAAGTTCTGTTGACACTCCATCAGTTACCCTTCTACTCTCATTAATCTATGTAATGAAATATATTGTTAATGTAATTTTGGTATGTAAAGGACATAAAAGATCTTGGAGCTAAATGTAACAGTAATGGGAATTTGAAGATCTTCCCTGCCCCTTAATAAGCTTAAGGAAATTTGAAGACCTTCCCTTCCCTGAAGATATACCTTGTCTCCTAATAGGCTGAATGTAATCACATGGAGCCTGTGTGGTGGAGCAGAGCCCACAGAAAGCTGGGAGTCAGAGCAGCTAGACACAATTGGGAGGAGAGGACACATCCAAGGGAGACAGTAAGGCTTGTGAGTAAAAGTTGGTGTTTTCCATCTGCTGTGACAGCTAGGCTTGTGTTAGTTTGTGGGAAGGCTAAAGGATGGTGTGGCTCTCTTTGCTACTATGATGGAATCAGCTTACTAGTTTGGGGATTTGGTTTTCTGGTGTCTAAATAAATGTTTTGCTTCTGTCTTCTATATGGAGAGCCTGTTATATTTTGTGATCATGCACTATGCAGGTATATTTATAGTGATTGTTTGCACTATAAATGTTGCATTGGTGATACAGATGTTTTTAAATGAAATATTTATTCTAAGAGGGTCTTTGTGTACCATAACCCCTAGGAGTGTATGCACTCTCCTCTGGAAACTAGTGCTACAGAGAACTAGGTCAGGAAAAGCATGGGTTTTGAGTTTAATTTAGAGAATTAGACCAAATTTGCAAAGAAATCTGGAGGTGACAAAACTGTGGGGCACTAAATGACCACCAATTCACAAAGTAGCTGAAGAAGATGAAAATAATAAAGGCATGGTCCAATGTTATGTTTGAGGGCTTATCAGAGGCACACCAGTAACAAAAGCAACTCTGTGTAGGTGATTGTCCAAGGCGATATAAAAGGCACACAGGCACACACACAAGCATCCCTTAGAACCCTGAGGACAGCACAATTTTCAATGTCCTGTTTCGGATTTTCAGGCCTGTATGAGGAGAAAATGGTATCTCCCTCTAGATTAAAGGTGTCAAATATGAAGTCCATAAAGTAACTGAGGCCCAAACCAGATTAAAATGCATATGTTGTTTACAAGAAACACATCTGAAGCAGAGAGATACACACAGAGTAAAGGTAAAAGGCTGGGGCAGAATATATTATGCTTCAGCTGAAGTAAAAGGAACAGGAGTAGCAATTATGATCTCAAAGTAAAAGCAAAAACAGACCAAATTAAAAGAGATAAGGAAGGAAACTACATCTTGCTAAAAGGTACCATAAACAATGAAGTCTGCATCAAGTGGTACAGTATTAAATACTTAGAAAAGTTAAGTGAGTTATAGGAAGAAATAGACTGCAAAACTATATTGGTGGGGGACCTCAACCTCTCCCTCTCAGAACTAAATAAATCTAATCACAAAATAAATGAGAAGGAAGTAGAGGAGGTGAATGGAATGTTAGAAAAGTTAGATATGGTAGACCTCTGGAGAAAACTGAATTCAGTTAGAAAGGAATATACTTTTTTCTTAGTGGTACATGGTACCTACACAAAAAATAACCATATATTAGGGCATAAAAACCTCACAATAAAATGCAGAAAGGCAAAAATATGAAATGCATCCTTTTCAGATCATGATGCAATAACAATTACGTGTGTAATGCCAAGCAAAAGCAACTTCCAGGTTTGGATTACGAGCATAGCAAACTCCATTTAGTGACAGATTAAGGCAAAATATTCACAGAAAATCAAAATATACCATAATTCAATAATTTGGTGAGTCTTCAATTCAATTGCAAAGTACCAAGGTCCAAGTATCCGGCCCCTGGCCAGTATATTAGTCAAAGTAGCCCACCCCTGGACAGTACATTAATTTAGTAAGTCACAAAGTCTCTCTTCTCAAATGGAGATTAGTTTCTAATCATAAACAAAGTACATTCATTTGGCCAGTCAAAGAGAACAAAAAGTCAAAAGTTTCCCACCCCTGGATCACAACTGAATTACAATAGCATCCATTAATGCCAAGCACTTTCTCAAAAGGGGCAGGAGAGCACAAAAGGCCCTCCACCCTTAAACTACAACAAGGTTAAGATATCATCACAGCATTGAATACCCAAGGAGAAGTCTCTTCTTCATCTTAACAGGAGGCAAGTTCTTAGCAATCTCAGTTCCTGGGGAGACAAAGCCACAATATACATTGCCAGTGTCCTCATTAATTCACTCTCCACCTGCAGAACAGTCCCAGGACTCCTGAAAACATCAGCAAGACCCTCTTCCAGGATTTCTGTACACATACAACAAGAAAATCCTTCTTCAGAGCTTCTGAACCAAGAGCAAGGTTCCAGGACCTCTACAGCAGCAGCACTGTCCTTCACCAGCAGATGAATCTGGCAAAACAACATCAAAACAGACAAAATATCGGCATCACCACCATGCCTCCTCAGTTCTTGGCAGCTCCGGGTGGCAGTTCTCAAAAGTCCTGGGCAGCTCCAACTGGCCCTCAGCAGTCTCTAAGCAACTCTCACCCCCCGGCAATTCTCCTCTCTCTCTGCCTCCACACTATTGCTTCCCAAAAGTCCTTCTGGCCTCCTCTGCTTGGGCCTTCTCTCTGCTTATCCCTCTCTCTAAATCCATGGCACAAGCTCCTCCCAGTTCAGCCCTCTCTCTTCAGGTCAACAAGTCCATCCCACAAGTAGGATTCACAAGCTCTGGGTTTCAATACTCAACTCGAAAACCAAGCCAATATAGGGGGATCTTTAAATTCCATTACCATTACAACGTGTAATAAAGGGCTATGGAAAGACAGACTAAAACTTTACTGGAAACTAAATAATTCTAAAAAATCAGTGTCAAACAACAAATCACAGGAACAATTAATAATTTCATCAAAAGGAATGACAACAATGAGACAACATACCAAAACATTTGGGGCAGTCAAAGCAATTCTTAGGGGAAATTTTATATCTCTAAATCAGGCCTGCACAACATATGGCCCATAGGCCACTTGTGGTCTGCCAAAGGATTTGGGACAGACTGTGAAAAATTCAGGGTTGCCACTGAACACTCTCCTGTTCGTCACGTGAGTCACGGTAACCGACATGAGTCACGGTAACCAACCATCATCAGTCTGTCTCTAGTCTAACCCATCTGCAACCTGAAGAAATTGAACCTATTTTAATTTTGACCCCTCCCTACTAACAAGTTATACAGGTCTGCTCTAAATGCTTATATGAATAAAACAGAAAGATCAGATAAATGAATTGGGCATGCAACTAAAAAAGTTAGAAAAGAAACAAATTAAATACCAAATTAGGAATTCTGAAACTCAAAGGAGAGATTAACAGAACTGAAATTAAGAAAACTATTGAACTAATAAATAAAAGGGCTGGTTTTATGGGGAAAACAAACAATAAAATAGATGTCTTTGGTTAATTTGATTTTTTAAAAAAGAAAGAAGAAAACCAAATCACGAGTATCAAAAATGAAAAGGATGAATTCACCACCAAGTAAAAACAAATTAAAACAATAATTAGAAGCTATTTTGCCCAACTGTATGCCAATAAATTTGACAATCTAAGTGAAATGGAGGAATATTTACAAAAATATAAAATACCCAGATTAACATAAGAGGAAATAAAATACTTAAATAACTCCATTTTAGAAAAAGAAATTGAACAAGCCATCAATGAACTCCCTAAGTAAAAATCCATAAGGCCAGATGGATTTACAAGTGAATTCCACCAAACATTTAAAGAACAATTAATTTCAATACTTTTTGAACTATCTGGAAAAATAAGTGAAGGAGTACTACTAAATTCTTTTTATAACACAAATATGGTGCTAATACATAAACCAGAAAGAGCCAAAACAGAGGGGAAAAAATTACAAACCAATTTCCCTAATAAATATTGATGTAATTTATATTAAATAAAATACTAGCAAAGAGCTCATAACAATTTACCCCCAGGATAATACACTATGACTAGGTGGGCTTTATAGCAGGAACATAGGGCTGGTTCAATATTAGGAAAACTATTAGCATAATTGACCATATCAATAAGAAAACTAAAAGAAATTATTTGATTATCTCAAGCAATGCAGAAAAAGCTTCTGACAAAAGACAACACCCATTCCTATTAAAAACACTAGAGATCATAGGAATAAATGGAGTTCTGCTTAAAATGCTAAGTAGTATCTATCAAATCATTAGCAAGCATTATGTGTAATGGTTAAGTTAGGAGCCTTCCCAATAAGATCAGGGGTGAAGTAAGATGCCCATTATCACCTCTATTATTTAACATTGTACTCAAAATGTTAGCTTTAAGTAAGAGTAGAAAAGGAAATTGAAGGAATTAGAATGGCAATGAGGAAACAAACCCATCGCTCTTTGCAGATGACATGATGGTAAATTTAGAGAATGCTAGAGAATCAACTAAAAAACTATTTGAAATAATTAACAGCTTTAGCAAAGCTGCCTATCTAATATAATAAAAATGACAATTCCACCTAAATCAATTTACTTATTCAGTGCCATATCAATCAAACTACCAAAAATTATTTTACAGAGGTAGAAAAAATAATAACAAAATTCATCTGGAAAAACAAAAAGTCAAGAATATCAAGAGAATTAATGAAAAAAAGTGCAAAGGAAGGTAGCCTAGCCATACCAAATTTAAAACTATATTATAAAGCAAAACTATTTGGCACTGGCTAAGGAACAGAGTGGAGGATCAGTGGAATAGATTAGGTACACAAGACACTAGTCAATGACTATAGTAATCTACTGTTTGATAAACCCAAAACTCCAGATTCTGGAATAAGAACTTACTATTTGACAAAAACTGCTGGGAAAACTGGAAAACAGTATGGCAAAAACTAGGCATAGACCACCATCGTATACCATGTACCAAGATAAAGTCAAAATGGGTATACAACTTAGACATAAAGGATGATACTATAAGCAAATGAGAAGAGCAAAGAACAGTTTCTCTCTCAGATCTATGGAGAAGGGAGGAGTTTATGATCAAACAAGAAATAGAGAACATTATAAAACGCAAAATGGATAATTCTGATTACATTAAATTTTAAAAAGTTTTGCAGAAACAAAACCAATGCAACCAAGAGTAGAAGGAAAGCAGAAAGCTGGGAAACAATTTTTACTGCCAGGGTTTCTGATAAATGCCTCACTTCTAAAATATATAGAGAACTAAGTCAAATTTGTAAGAATACAAGTCATTCCCCAATTGATAAATGGTCAAAGGATACGAACAGTTTTCAGCTGAAGAAATTAAAGCTATCTACAGTTATATGAAAAAAATGTTATAAATCATTATTGATTAGAGAAATGCTAATTAAAACAATTCTGAGGCACCACCTTACACCTAAAGAATAAGTGGGTCAAACAACAAATCACAGAAATGATCAATAATTTCATAAAAGAAAAAGACAATAATGAGGTAACATACCAAAACTTATGGGATGCAGGCATAGCAGTTCTCAGGGGAAATTTTATATTTCTAAATCAGGCCTGCACAACATATGGCCAAGAATAAAGTAGAGAGAGAACCGGTGCGTGATTCTTTATTCGCAGAAGATCGAGCACTCAATGCAACCTCTAAAGCTGAGACACAAAACAGTATGTATCGATTCTCTGCTCCTTTTCCTAATTTTGGCCTAACAATCAATACCAAGAAAACACAGGTTCTCCACCAGCCAGCACTACACCATTCATACATGGGACCATCAGTTACAGTAAATGGAAAAATTCTGATTGCTGTGGAAAAGTTCACTTACCTTGGCAATATACTTTCCAGGGAGATAATGAGATTGACACAAACACTGCCAGAGCTAGCTTAGTGTTTGAGTTTCTGCAGGAAAGTGTGGGAGAGAAGAGGTGACTACCAAACTGAAGGTCTATGGAACTGCTATGTTAACTCTATTGTTGTATGCCTGTGAAACCTGACATTATACCAATTCCATGCCAGGAAACTATATCAGCAATGCAGTATTCACAATGCCTACCATAACTATAAGTATGCTGACATGGTTGTTAATCACAAAATGTAACAGGCTCTCTACATAAGAAATATAGCTAGAGCATTTATTTAAATACCAGAAAACTGAGTCCCAAAACCAGAAAGTCAAAGCCAACACAATAGTTTTGAAGTTGGCACATGTAGTAAAGTAGTAAACACCCACATTCTTAAGCCTTCAAAACAGGACAGGCTACCTCAGGCAAAGATCCTCCTCTCCTCACTCATGACAACTGTTCAGCTCCAGGCAGCTTACTCCCAGCAGCTCTGGCCCCCCGGCAGTTCCCGTCCCTGGCAATCCTCAGCAGGAGTCCTTAGCAGAGATTCGGGCTGGCTCAAAGAAAAAGGAGTTTGCGCCACAACCACAGCCACTGCCTCTGCCGCTGCTTCCAGTCATCACCACGCGGATGCTAGCTTGGTTCCAGCTTTCTCTTGCTCCACCCCTTCCTGCCAAGTCAGCAAGTTCAAGGGGCATGGAAGATCTTCAAATCCCAGTATCATTACAGAAACTGAATCACTTCCATATAAATAGTCTTAAGAAGATTCTAAAGATCACCTGGCAGGATAAGGTACTGGACACTGAGGTCCTTCTTTGAGTTAAACTGCCAAACATTCAAACTTTACTGCAAAGAGCAAAACTCCAATGGGCTGGCCACATTGTTCAAATGTCAAATGTACAGTTGGCTAAAAGACTATTTTACAGAGAACTTACACAAGGAAGATACTCATATGATGGTCAGAAGAAGCAATACAAGGACACTTTCATGATCTCTCTGAAGAACTCTGGAACCAAGTACATGACATGAGAGACACTGATAAAAGACCATCCAGCATAGTGTGTCCACATCAAAAAAAGGTACTGTACCCTATGAACAAAGCAAAATTGCAGTAGCTCAACCAAAAAAAAAAAAAATGAAATGAAATGCACAAATTTAGAGACATCTCCACTCCAAATGTTCATGTGGACTATTTGTGCACAAACCTGTGGTAAAGCATTCCAAGCTCATACTGGTACGATCAGCAAGAATCGGACACACTGTAACTTGACTATAACTCAGTCATTTTGGTCCTCTTTCTGAATAAAGGACAACAACCAACCAATAATGCAGGAGGAAAAAAAAAGGAAATTTAATAAAATAGAGGGCTTTCAAACATTCCTAATGAAAAAACCAGAGCTGAATAGAAAATTTGACTTTCAAATAAAAGACTCAAGAGAAGTGTAAAAAGGTAAACATGAAAGAGAAATCATATGGGATTCAATAAAGTTGAACCTGTTAAACATTTCTACATGGCAAAAAGACACATATAATTACTAAGACTTTTATCATTACCAGGCTAGTTAGAAGCAATCTACATAGACAAAAGGGCATAGGTTTGAGTCAATTTGGGATGATCTCAAAAAAAAAAGGGGGAGTGAGAAAGAGAGATATACTGGGAGAAAGAGAAAGAGATACATTGCAGGAAATTATTTCACATAACAAGGAAGAGCTTTAACAGTGGAGGGGGAAATGGGGTGGGAGAATGGTGGGCAATGCTTTAACTTCACTGTCATTGGAATTGGTTCAAAGAGAGAAGGAAAAAAAAGCACCTCTGTGTGTGTGTGTGTGTCTGTCTGTCTGTCTGTCTGTCTGTATACCCATATAAACACTCAGCTGGGTATAGAAATCTATTTTACCCAACAGGGAGGGGAAGGGGAAAAGAGATCTGAGGGATGAAAGGGTGAGGGAGATTGATAAAAGGGAAGGCAGATTAAGAGAGGCAGTGGTCAGGAGCAAAATAAACTTTTGAGAAGGGACAGGATAAAATGAAAGAAGGATAAAGAGAAGAAAACAGGCACAATTAACAAGCATAAATGTGAATATGAATGGGATGAGTTAACCCATAAAACAAAAGTGGACAGCAGAAAGGATTAGAACCAGAATCCGACAATATGCTGTTTACAAGAGACACTTAAAACAGAAAGACTCACACAGACAGACAGATAGACACACACACACACACACACACAAACACACACACAGTTAAATACAGAGATGGAGGAGAATCTATTATGCTTCAGCTGAAGAAAAAAAGCAGGGAGTAGCAATCATACTCTTAGACAAGGCAAAAGCAAAAACAGACTTAAAAGAGACAATTAGGTAAAGTACAATTTGATAAAAGATACCAAAGACAATGAAGTAACAAAAAAAAATTTCAACTTCTTTGATGAAGACCTCATTCCTAAAATATACAGAAAACTGAGTCAAATCTAGAAGAATATAGGTCATTCCCCAATTGATAAATGGTCAAAAGGATATGAACAGGCAGTTTTCAGAGGAAGCATAAGAAAAAATGCTCTAAATCACTACTGATTAGAGAAATGCAAATCAAAACAACTCTGAGGTGCCCCATCTCACCAGTCAGAATGGCTAAGATGACAAATCAGGAAAATGATAAATGCTGGAGAGGGTGTGGAAAAATACTAATGCACTGTTGGTGCAGTTGCAAACTGATCTAACCATTCTGGAGAGCGATCTGAAACTATGCCCAAAGGGCTATAAAAAAAAGGGCATACCCTTTGACCCAGTGATATCACTTCTAGGGCTGTATCCCAAAGAGATCACAGAAGCGGGAAAAGATCCCATATGGACAAAAAATTTTATAGCAGCTCTTTCTGTGGTGGCAAAGAATTGGAAATCAAGGGGATGCCTATCAAATGGGGAATGGCTAAACAAGTTGTGGTATATGAATGTAATTAATGGAATACTATTGTACTATAGGAAATGAGGAGCAGACAGACTTCGTATTAATAACCTGGAGAGACTTATATAAACTTATGCTGAGTGAGGAGTGCAGAACCAGGAGACCTCTGTACACAATTACAGACACACTGTATCTGTGACGAATAACTTTGATAGACTGGGCTCCTCTCAGCAACGCAAGGTTAGAAGACGACTCCAAAAGACTCATGATAGAAAGGGATATCCACATCCAGAGGAAGAACTACAGAGTCTGAATGCAGAATGAAGCAAACTACTTGCTCTCTCTTCTTTTGTGTTTTGTTTTGTTCCTTCTTTCTCGCTGTTCATTCAATTGGTTATAATGCTCCTTTACATATACATATAATTCCCCTGGACTAATGTTCAATGTGAAGCTATTTATAGAACCTATATTGGACTGCATGCTGCCATGGAGGGCAAAAGGGGTAGGGGGGAGGAGAAAATTTAGAACTCAAGGGATTGTGAAACTGAATGTTGTAAACTAAAAGTAAATAAATAAATTTTAAAAATCATTTGTCAAGGGATAGAAACAGGCAGTTTTTGAAAAAAGAAATCAAAATTATCTATAGTCATATAAAAATGATTTTGAAAAATGCAAATGAAAACAACTTTGAGGTACCGATTCACACCTCTCAGAAATGACAAATGCTGGAAGGGATAAAAGAAAATAGGTACACTAATGAACTGGTGTAAGTTTTTGAATGGGTCCAACTATTCTGGAGAACAATTTCAAACTATGCCCAAAGAGAAAAAAAAAATGAAAACCCCTTTAGTCCAGCAATACTAAGTCTGAACCAAAAAAAAAATAAAAAAATCAAAGAAAAAGGGAAAGGATCTATTTGTACAAAAATATTTATAGCAAATCTTTTGTGGTGGCAGAATTGGAAATTGAGGGCTTGCCCATCAACTGGGGAATGGCTGAACAAGTTGCAGCACATGACTGTGACGGAACACTATTATGCCATAAGAAATACAGAAAAACCTGGGAAGATCTATGTAATCTGATACAAAGTGAAGTGAGCAGAACCAGGAGAACATTGCACACAGTAACAGCAATACTGTAATAATAATCAAGCTACTCTGATCAACACAACGATCTAAGAAAATTCCAAAACCTCATAATGAAAAACGCTATCCACCTCCAGAAAAAAAATTGATAAACTCTAAATGCAAATTACAGGGTTTTTTTTTTTTACCTTATTTTTCTTGCTTTTCTGTGATATAGAGAATATGGAAATATGTTTTGCAAGATTTCACATGTATAACTACTAACATGTATAACAAGTTGTTTGCCTTCTTGGTGGGTGGGGGAGAAGCAGGAGGGAAGGAGAGAATTTGGAACTCAATTTTTTTTTAAAGAATTGTTAAAAATAAATTTTTAAAAATATATATGGAAAAAGAGGCAAGACAAAGCTTTTACAGTAGAGGGGAACAGGGGGGAGGTAAGAGGGATTGAGTGAACCTTACTCTCATCAGAATTGGCTCAAAGAGGGAATAAATAACATACACATTCAATTGGGCAGAGAATTCTATCTTACTCTACAGGTAAGTGGGGGGAAGGGGATAAGAGAAAAGGGAAGGTGATAAAAGGGGCAGACTAGAGGAGGGGATAGTCAGAAGCAAAACACTTTTGAGGAGGGACAGAGTGAAAGGAGAAAGAGAATAGAATAAAATGACGGGGCAGGGGAATAGGATGACAGGAAATACAGTTAGTTAGCAATAGTAACTGAAAAAATTTTGAAGCAAGTTTCTCTGATAAAGGCCTGATTTCTCAAACATATAGAGAACTGAGTCAAATTTATAAAAATGAAAGCCATTCTCCAATTGATAAATGATCAAAAGATATAATCAGTTTTCTAATGAAGTAATCAAAGCTATCTATAGCCACACAAAAAAATACTTTGCCTACTGATTAGAGAAATGAAAATTAAAACACTACTGAGGTACTACCACATATCTAATAGATTGACTAATAGGACAGCAAAGGGAAATGACAAATCTTGGAGCACACGTGGGAAAGTGGAATTGTGAACTGAATCAACCATTCTGTAGAGCAATTTGGAACTGTGTCCAAAGGACTATAAAACTATGCATATCCTTTGAGTTAGCAATACCACTACTAGTTCTGTATCCTAAAAGAAATAAAAACAAAAAGGAAAAGGACCTATACGTACAAAAATATTTATAGTAGCTCTTTTCTGGGGGCAAAGAATTAGAAATTGAGGGAATGCCCATCAACTGGGGAATGGCTAAACAAACTGTAGTGTGTAATTGTGATGTAACAATATTGTACTACAGGAAATGATGAGCAGAATGCTCTAAGAAATCGGAAAGACTTATATGAGCTGATGCAAAGTGAAATGTACTGCGTACAAAGTAACCCTGATTGCCTCAAACAAATACACACATATATACATACATCTGCAACCCACAGTATTCCTAGGTCCTTTTTAGAGAGTCTCATTTTTGTCTGAATTTAATTGCTCTAGAATTCAATGCTTCTTAAACTGCGAGTTGAAACTCATGTAGAGGTTGCGGAAAATTTGGCAACAGAAAAAGTTTTCTGAATGCACAAAGATAAAGAATTAAAAATCAAACACATAACAAATTCAGGTAATTTCTGGCAGCACTTGCCCTGCCCGTGTTACACGGTGCACAGCTTCACTGTAGCCTTGATTCTGAACACAAAACATGCATGCTTTGCACTGTGTATGACATCACACCATGCAACGCCAACAAATACTACCAGAAACACATCAACTCAGATTCAAGACTACTGTATGTTATGAACTGCAGTGTTTTTATTGTACATACAAAGTTTTCTATTTATACAGAAACATAGTAGTTTAATTATGGAAAATAAAGACTTTTAATATTTTCCTACTGTCACTCCTCACCATGTAGGTAACAAATCAGTATATCTTTGGATTGGATTCTGTTAGAATGTTTGTTGTTTTCTTTTACTGAAACATAAGTGTTTAATTGTAGCAAGTAAGGACAAAAGCCCTTCAATAACATTTCTCTATCACCAGTATCTATATGTGTGAACATCAATTTTTAATTATGCACAAATAAATGTAATTTCATAAACTAAAGCTCGTATTTATTTGAGAAATTATTTGCTAATTTATTTATATTTTAGGACAAAAATATTTTTCGGTCATAGATAAGTGCCTAACTTAGAAGAAGAGGCAAAAATACAGATGACAATGTGGCAGTCTTTGCTACAAGGTTGTACACCTAAATTGACAAGAAAAAGAAAATATGCGGAATCATGTTGTTTGCCCTCTTGTCAAGAGGGCAAAATTTAAACAGATTACTGAAACTGAAAGATGAAGCTGTTATATTTTTGACTGAGCAGAAATCTGATTTTGTTCATTTTTTTCAGACTTCGGCTTTCAAAACTGTATTATTTCTCAGATATTTTCAAAAAACCCAATGATTTAAACATGTTGCAAGGAAAAAACTGTACCACATTAATGTTAAAAGATAAAATCAAAAGTTTTACTTTAAAAGTTAACATGGAAGAACAGGGTAGAAAGTGGTTCTTTAGAAATGTTTTCAACTACAGATGATTTTAATTGAAAATAATCTTTCCAAAGATTTAATTGTAAGAGTTATAACTGATCATCTGACGTGCCTGGAGACAGTTTCAGAACTACTTCCCTTCAAATTTTGATTCTAAAATACTAAGTCGGGTTCATAAACTATACTCAATTGAAATCAAAAAATATCAGTCACCTGCCATGAAAAGTTTAAGAAGAATTTGCTAAATTATGAAGCAAAACAAGTTAAAAACTTGAGTTTCCCTTTAAAAAATCATTAAATGAATTTTAGTTCAGGATTGGGACGGAATTTCCAACAATTTCCAAAATGGTCCTGAACATACTTCCACCATCTTGTACCACATATTTATGTGAAGCAGCATTCTCAGAGAATGGATGATCATAACATCAAAACATCGCTCCGTTCGGGAAAACGCTGAAGATGCCCGACATTCTGCGGTATTAAATATTCCACTGAGATTCAATTCTTTATGTCAAAATAAACGAGCACATCCATCTCATTAGTATGCAAATTTGCTTTCGTCTTTAACAAATGGTAAAATTATATGTATACCAAAAATTAGTTTTTTAAAATTTCTTTATGATTTGTTATCAGTACATGTTTGATCTGCATACCTATTTTACATACCTGCACACGCAGAAGCACAAAAATTTCTTGGGCAAAAAGGGGTCACGAGCCAAAAAACTTTAAGAGGCACTGCTCTAAAGGACTGCTCAAGGATAAAGAGACGGGTACCCCCGTTTGGCCACCAGATGATGAAGGCAGAAGCCAAAGATGGGGGGAAAGAATCTGACTTGGCCCCAACTCCCAGTTCCAGTCCTGTTCCCTGGACAGGGTGGCTGAAAGTAAAGAGAAGGAACAGAAACCAAGCCCCCTATCTAGAACTGTGGCAGAGCAACAACAGCAACCAGGCTTCAACAGAGTCTGGACCAGGGCTTGCTCAACCCATCTAAGAGTGAGTACAAGACGGAGCAAAACATAGTCGTGACACAATTCCCACCCCAGGAATTAAAACTGGAGATACAGAAGAAAACACCTCAAAGAATGAAGAAATGCTGTGGATTAAAGAAGACCAAAAGGTAAGCCTCGATTAAATGAATGAATGAGCATTTCTGAAGAACCCACTGTATGCAAAGCACTGTATATGAACTGGAGAAGGAAAAGGCAAACCATTCTTTGCCAAGAAAATCCCAAATAATGTCATAAGGAGTCGGACACAACTGGACAACTGGGTATAGAAACAGAGACGAAACAGTCCCTGACCTCACCTTCTAATGGGGAAGACAACACATATAGAAAGTTTCAGCTTGAAGCCAGATGGGAAAGGTCCTATATAATTTTTAGCAGCAAAGCAGATGACAATACCTCACCTTGAATTGTCATTTCCACTGACAAAATCACCATCAGTTTCTGATGTAGAACCATTGGACAATGCTAAGATCTTTGCTGGTAAAAACGTTCCTTTTAAAAATTGTCCTCAGCAACACTGACAGCAAAACTCACAGATCCAGTGTTCTTTCTGGGTCTTCAGGAGCCATGATTATAAAACTCACAGAACTAGGGGCCAGGCTGCATCTCCTTGAGGAGTACTGCCAAGACGATGGCTGCAGGGCTAGGCTAGAAGTGGAAGAATGAAGCTCCACAATTTTTACAACTATATTCTCAAGAAAAACAACAACGACATGGTTTGGCCACAAGGATTCCATGAGTGGCTAGCAGAAATAAAGCAAAAGATTTTTTTTAATGAAATTTGAGCTCTTGAGATAAAAAAAAGTAAGGAAAATAAACAACTAAAAATAGAAAGTAGAAAAGTAGTGAACACTTAAAAAAGAATGTAGCAAATAGCTCAAAGATTCAAGGACAAAAGAAAATCTTACAATAGTCAAAAGGCTGGAAAAATCTTAATAATTATATTAGGTATAGATCAGAAATAGCTGATCTGGAAAACAGACCGAAAGAAAATTTAAGACTTATCTTCATCCTGCAAAACCATGATCACAATATGAACATGCAGTTAAGAAAAAAATGCAAGCTATCAATAACCACATAAAAAAACTGCTGCAAGTCACTAATAGAAAAAGGTAAATTTAAGCATGAGGTTCTACCTCACGCCCATCAGTTTAGCAGATGGATTATTACTGTGCTATAAGAAATGGTTAGCAGGACGGTTTCAGAAAAACCTGAGAAGACTAATATGAATGGATGCAAAGTGAAGTAAGCAGAACCAGGACACTACACGCAGCAAAAGCAGTATTGTAAGAATAAACTGTGATCAAAGACTTATCCAAGACTTAGCTACTCTTATCAAGACAATAAGCCAAGACAATTCCAAAAAAATGATAATGAAAAACGCTCCCCACCGCCAGAGAAAGAACTGATGAATTCCAAATGCAGATTAAAGCATATTATCTTTCTTTTTCTTGCTTTGTTTTATATTGGTATTTTTTTTTTGCAACATGGCTAATATGGAAATACATTTTGCATGACTTCACATATCACATATCCACAGAAGAAGGAGGACGAGAAGGAGAGAGAGAGAGAATTTGGAACTCAACATTTTTTAAACTGTTGTTGAAAAAAACTTTATATGTAATTGGGAAATATTTAATAAATAAAATAAATAAAAACATAGCTTTAAAAGGGAAATGCCAAATTAAAAATGCCCAGAAGTTTTATAGCCAGAATTTGCAAGTCAAAAAAAAAAAAATACCATAAACAGCCAGAAAGAATTCAAATATTAAGGAACTACAGTGGAGATCACATAAGATTAAACTACAACTATGACAAAGGAAAGAATTTCCTGGAACCCAACATAGCAAAGGACAAAAGAAAAAGATTTACATCCAAAAATAATTTATTCTGAAAAACCAAATATAATTCTACAAACAAAAGTACCATTAATAGAACAGTAGGTTTTGAAGCACTAACTATAAGAAAAACAGAGCTGAGTATTTTTGAAATATAAACACATAAAACAAGTGGAAACCTAGAAAGGCAAATATATTTGAGCAACTGTTAGAGGACAAATAAGAATCATCAAGTGCTTACAGCATAATGGGAAAAGGAGACAACAATTCTTGCAAAATACCACTATTTTCCAGAATCACAGAGGGAGTAAGAAAAGACAAAGCAGCATGCCAGATGAGATCTTATTCTGTTTTGTGGGTTTAACAGAGGAAAGGAAAAAGGAGGGAAAATGAATATACTAATGACAAAAATGAAGAGGGAACTAATTTTCATACTTAAGAGTACACCAGATGAAAACTTTCTAACAAAAGGGATAAGAGTTCACATCAGCCTCAATTACATCTGAATCAGTCATAGGAGAATTGAAAATATATACAAATATACAAAAGTTTGGCATATTCAACAAGGAAAAAGACTACAAAAAATGAAAGATGGGGTTGAAGAGGGATGGTAGAGTAAGGAAGGGAAGAGTTACAAGAAAAATAAACTTCCAACTATGGAGCCTGACCAAAAATGAGGATTAAAAGGAAAGAAATGTATGACTGGGGTACAAATCTAGAACAAGAGCCGTTCATAAATGTTCAAGGAATATGAACAGGAAGTTTTCAAAAGAAGAAGCACAAACTACCCCAACCATATTTTTAAAATGTTTCAAATCACACTAACGAGAGAAATGCAAATTAAAACAGTAAAGTAACAGTATTTTTACCTCACACTCATCATTGCACAATGGCAATGATGATAAAAGAGGAAAATGGTGATTGTTAGAGGAATAGTGAGAGGGAAGTTATACTAATGCACAGCTGATAGAGCAACAAAGTAGTCCAAAAATTTTGGAAAGCAATTTGGAATGATAGTACAAGTCACTAAACGCTGCATACCCTTTGACCTGGAGATGCTAATATTAGGCATATACCTGAAGGCAAAGACAAAGGGAAAAAACTCAAGTATATAAACATAGTTCTACCAACACTTTTTATTAGAGCAAAGAACTGGAAACAAAGTGAATACCCATCAATTACGAATTAATTGAAAAAATTTTAGTACATAATTTTGGTAGAATAATGTTGAACCCTAACAAACAACAAAATATTCAGATTCAGAGAAATGTGGGAAGATTTTCATGAACTTACATAGAGTGAAGTGAAAAGGAAGAGGAGAAAAATTTACAATGACCACAATAATATAAAGGAAAATAATTTTGAAAGACTTCTGACCTTAACAATAAGAGTACTGTTATAAAGTTAATGATGGGGGCGGAGCCAAGATGGCGGCGTAGCAGCAGCAACATATCGCAGCTCTCACATAGCCACCCCAAAATACCCATAAAATAGGACTCTAAACCAATCCTAGAACTCCAAAACGCACACAAAGATACTTCCCACTAAAGTCAGCTCGGCTACGAGGAACCATATCAGCACTGTGAACCGAAACCAGCCTGGCCTGAAGCCAAGGCTGTGCCCCTGGGGGTGGCTGGATGGGAGCAGAGGAGGAACCTCTCAGGTGAGCTGATTAGCACCAGCTGCAAGTGGGAATTGCGAAAGGGGGAGATAAGCAGTCCGGCCGAAAGGCCTCCAGAGCGGAAAAGGGAAAGGCAGAGGTTTCGCACCTGCCTCCGCGTTGTAGCTTCCCACCCGCGGCCTGCAGATGGCAGGGGGACTGAGCGATTGTTCTCAGGCCAAGAGCTCTCGTGTTGAGCGGCCTGGATCTGGATCACGGTCTTGGGCCTCGGTTCTGGAGTCTTCACTATCCAGTCTGCCGGAAGTAAATAGGAAGAATTCCCAGCCTCTTCCTGAGAGCTACGGCAGCCGGGAGGACCCCAGTGATTTGGGACAGAGCTTTCCCTTCTGGAAGCAGAGCCCCACAGAGATTTTTAAAAAATCACGGTCTAAACAACC